>BSBM01000070.1:20487500-20880000 GCA_027924585.1 Larix kaempferi | reverse complement strand
TGCGTATGCTACACTTGTCCACTGCTAATGAAATTGCACACACTTGTAGAACTATGTGTGCAGATTCCAAATATGTAATTTTTTATTAAAACTATTATTTGTTCCTATTTTTTAGTTAATTTCAATTGCACTTACGTCAATCTTACACAAAGTGTAGGCTATTTCTTCCGTCTATAACTTTTTATTGGTTCACCTATTTTGAAAACATAAAACAACCTACACAAGTACACACAAAGACATACATCCTAAAAAAAAATAAAAATTGTTGATTGATTATGTTAAGACCATGATATCGAGGGCTAATGCTTGGCCTAGTCATTTTATGGATGGGCTGACTTCCTTAATTTAAAATAAAAATAAAATTAACATAAATAAATATGGAAAAATAATGTCGTACTAGAACGGCCTATTATCTACTACTGTATATATTTTTTTTAACAAAAGTCCACCATTTGAATACCGAACCAAAGGGCTAACACAAACATATTCATTATATTTTATTTAAAAAATAACATACCAACCTTAGGAGAACCCTATTTTTGGGGATTTATACTTAATTTCCATAAATAATATTTATATATTCTAGAAGGTAATCCGATTGTCTACGTTTGATCTTCTTGCGCCATATTCCAAAAAGTTGTGTAGGTAGCTCTAATATTGCTTTTTATGTTCAGATTTTTGTTTTTCTAGAAGTCCATTGCAACTAACGCGTCATGAGTGGCCAGCATTAGCTTCCACCAGCCCTTCTCATATTCATAGGAGTGGCCCCTATGATGAGTCATATGAAAAGACACACCTGAGTCAATCAACCGCACATCATGATCTAAATGGGTACTTGTAGACGCTAGGTACACATCCCCTCCTTCTTCCAAGGATTTCTTTGGCTTTGTGAAAGGGGCATCATCAAATCCCTTTTCTCTATCAACATTTTTAGATCTACAATCCTTGTTATAATTATCAACTTTAACACAATTCTGTCACTTCCTCAAATATTTTCATGGAGATTTAGATCTACCTTTAGATTGATATCTCCTCTATGAAGCCTCATCTTTATTTATATATTGGAGATGACCTCTAATAAACATTGCATTCATGCTTTGACTATCCATGGTTTTCCACCTCATTATCACTGATAGAAAAGATTCCATTATTTCCTCAAACTCTAAAGTTCGTTGATTAACACTACCTATTGCTATAACCAAATTATTCGAGGAACATGGCAAAGAATATAGAAATGTAATGCATTAATCCTATTCCTCCATCTTAATACTAATAGAGATAGTTAACATACCATAGTGTTATAGACACTTAAATGATCTATCATGGAATCTTCATCATCCATCCTAAGTTGACACAACTTCTTTTTAAGAGTGAACTTGTTTACTAAACTTTGATTGATACAAAATCCCCAATCTATTCCATGAAGTCAATGGATTATATTCTCGAGATACATTTAGCAACATTGAATCTGATTGACAGAGTTGAATTATACTCATGGCTCTCCTTTCCAGCTTCTCCCAATCTATGTACCTAGATCCAAAACAATCCACCATTCTGGATTTATAAGAAGATCTTCCATCTTGAGATTCCATAGCTCAAAATTATAATCGTTAAAATTTTCAATCTCGATTCTAGAATTAATTGCCTTCCTCTTTCAACAAACTAATCACGACTACAAATCTTAAACCTAGGTTTATCATATAGACCCAAGATGAACTCGCTCTATTAAATTAGTTAAACCCTTGGAAAGAAAGGCTTCCCCTTGAAGCCAATAATTGATCTTTGATACCATATTTAGTTTTAAACCTACATAGTGAAATAATTCATATAGATTCTTAAATAAAAAAAGAGATTAAATAATTACATGCACACACACACACACACACACACACACACATTTACCTTGGATACACTTAATTTGGAAAACCAACAAAACTTAGACCTGCATCTCTATCTTTCTCATTGTGTTTCTTTTAACCATTCACAATACAATATTTACGTATTCCACAACATACAAAACCCTAATATGTTAACTTGAATTAGATTAATAACCCAATCCGTTAATCAATATTAATTATATATATTTTTTAAAATACCAAAAAAATATTGAGGCATTGTCCTAAACCTCCTGGTCCAAGGCTATCACCCCTCACCAAAATATGCTTCAAGAAGCAGAGGGATCTAGCTCCCCTCCCCCCTCACCCCCACCCCTTGCAAAACCTCCAGCCAACAACACCATGGATGCGCCTAGAGTATATGCCATAACATGTGATAAGAAGAGATTGTAAGGTAATACAACCCACTTGCAAAAAATATAATACATACCCAACATTTAAGACACGAACCAAATAGTCAAAATTGTAACGTGTCCAAGCTATAAAATTTAGTCCCTCTCATCAATAGACGATTTAACTTATCTAAAACATATGAATGCACATTCTCGTGCTTGTTCACATAAGTTAAACTAGTTAATTGAACTTGCTTGAGGATAATGGTAGCCAATGCACATGGTAAAATTGAGTTGACTCTAAAGTGAACACTTAAAGAAATCAAATTTATAATTATTTTGTATAGTTTGTAAAAACATAGTGATTTTAAAGTAAAATAAATTTAATCTATGTAATTGAACAAATTATTAAAAAACAAACTTTGCTGAGAACTAAATCATTGAATTTAACCCCTAATATAAAAAGCAACATGAACAATAAGTTTTAGTATAAATTGTGAAAGATAAATACTGAGTTTTATAAGTTTTTTTTAATAACTAAATCACATAATTTAATCCGTAGTTTAAAAAGAAACATGAATAATAAGATTTAATATATATTGTTGGATAAATGTCGAGTTTTATAGGTTGCGGAGGAGATGGTATTGGGATCATGGTAGGCATAATTGAATTGTAGAGTCGAGTGGTGGTTTGAGGTAAGTTTTGGAAAAGATATTGTTTTTGGAAAGAAGTAATAATGAAATTGGGAGATGTTTGAGGTGGTTTATAAAGAAAATGGAATATGATGGTTTTCTGATATTTATGGGTATTATGTTTCATTAATGAAATGTGAATTTCAATTTTATCCGTTATTTTGAAGTGCATTTTTATTTCTATATGTGATTAATATTTTTTTCATGGTGTTGCTGTCTCTCCTTGTTAGGTAAACTTGACTTAATCATGGTTTTTTCCATACATGGTATCTAGTAATGGCCCATTGTATTGCTTGTGAATAATTCTATTTAAAAGTTTCAACACTAAACCTTCTTTGTCATTATGTGTTGGCATTGTTAATTAGTGTGTTTATTATATTTTTGTAAAAAAAATTATTTTTCATTATATAAGGTAAGGTATGAAAATTTAATGTTTCATATAGTTATTATAAATGTTATTTAAAAAATAAAATCAACTTTTATTATGAATGGTAAAATTAAGATTCAAATATTTCATAGTGCTTGGTGGTACTTAAGTGTAAATAAACTTAGAAATTTGGAATGACAAATTACACTTGAAAATTTCCAAACAAATTCTGAAGCATCAAAATTTATATTCCAAATTTAATTTATTATCACCTTTTACCAAACAAATTTTGAAACACCAAAATTTATTTACGAAATTTAATTTGTTCATCTATAGCAAGCAAATTTTCAAACATCAAAATTTATGTTCCAAATTTAATTTGTTGTCACCTTGTAACAAACAAATTTTGAAGCATCAAAATTTATGTTTCAAATTTACTTTCCAAATTTAATTTGTTGTCACCTATAGCAAACAAATTTTCAAGCATCAAAATTTATATTCCAAACCTAATTTGTTGTGACCTTTTACCAATCAAATTTTGAAGCATCAAAATTTATGTTTCAAATTTATTGGATTGAAAATGTGTAAATATGCCTTTGGAATTTATTTAATTAACTTTAAATTTTAAATTATGGTGTAACAAATTTTGAGATTAATAGTTGAGTGGATTGAAATTAATTAACTATAAAAATTAATTTGTCACACAAAAAAATTGAAATTAGGTGTAACCATCGAGTATGAGCAGCCGTAATAATAGTTAGTAATAATGAGTTTAAGTGGATAAAATAATAACAAATTTCAAATAGGAATTCTTTGTTTGATGGGAATGTCTAGAAAAAGAATACAATATTTAGTGTAAATATTTAATTTGTACGTCACGAATGTGTGGAAAAAGTGAACTACAATATCTGGTATAAATATATAATAGGTAGCTTGGAGTATCAGCATTGATTTGAATGTATGTTTCTCGTGGAAGGAATAATATTTTTAGAATATTTATTTAATTTTGAATTGATATTTGATTATAATTTTGGATGTATAGGAATTTTAAATATTTTATACTTTCTTCACCGAAATGAAAGAAAAAAACGCCATTGATGTATACATTTCAACGTAAAGGCAAATGTCTGGGATGAATCCCCGACGTATCACGCTTACTTCGTCAACATTTTAGCGTTAGTTTCAACGCGTGCCAACATTACTACGAGGTTTCACTGTTGCTTGTCTTGATCTTTAAGTCTCTCTGCATGTTCTGCCAAAGATAAAATTATATATCGCATTAAAATAGTATTATGAAAAGGAAAAATCCATCTAGTGTTAGCACGACCGAAGAAAGAAGGTTGAAGAATGGTATTATTGATGTTAGGGTCGCCATCATACCCTTCAAAAAGTTGTTGTTGTAATCTATGCGGGTACTGTTCAAATGCCGCTGTCCCCTCGTTTCCACTGACAAACACGTCCACTACACGCTTGTATTTTGATATTTCTGCAACTCATTTCTTAACTTCAACAACTTTGCCATTTGTAAACGCATTTTCTAACCACTTTAACAACTTCAACGTAGACAAATCACTAAACTTAGTTGAATGGGTAAATTACTGATATATAAATACTTGATCTGTGCATTTCTGTAATCCATGCCTACTTGTTTCCTCCCTCTTCTCTAGATAAGTGAGGACTGGTACATGGTCTGTGTTTGAAGCTGAAGTCGAAACAGTGCACTATAAAACTAACAGGATTGACGGTTGTTATGGTATTAGATACACCAGGTGGGTAAGTGAATCTTTGTGGAATGGAGGCTTTTAGGCAACATGTCTCTGTGAAATTTGCAGCGAGATTTGTTTGGATGGATGTATGGCTGACCTTGTTGACTGCTATAGCCTCGGCCAAGCTACACACTCTGCTTGAATCTCTGACTGTGTAACTTTGCCGAGGCTATAGCAGTCAACAAGGTCAGCCATATGGCCATCCAGATGAAACCTCTCTGCAAATATTGGGTGTGCAGACACATGTTGATTAAACGCCTCCATTCCAGAGAGATTCAGCTACCCGCTGGGCATATCCAATACCAGAACAGCCATCAGACCTATTAGTTTTATACTGCACTGTTTCGACTTCAGGGAGACACTTATAGCAAAAGGGTACAACAAAGCCCAATCATCTGTGCTGCCAGCTATCTTGGTTGGCTAATCATCGGTGCTGCTAACCAATCTCTGTGCGGATGAAAGCAATCCTATTCATCTCCATGGTTATATAACTTTTACATGGTGGGAGCAGGGCTTGGTAATTATATGTTTAATATAATCCACAAACAGATCCTCACGAGTAACAAGTACTCTAATATGAACTTTTCAGTCAATGGCTGCGCTGCTATAATTCTGGTAAGCAAAAAAAATCACATTTTTCTTTTTTAGGTAGACTTGTTCCGTATATAATGGTAATTATATTGATAGGTGTTTATATCTTAGAATTTTGGGTGGATTATTATTTATATTTTTTCTAAATTGAAAAAGAGGATAAGTCAAATGTATTGTCTAAAAAATAAGACAATTGTATTATCCTAATTGATTTTATGAGCTAATTCAAAATTTAAAATAAACCATTATAAAAAATATAATAAAAAAAAACAAGTAATGAATAACTTAACTACAACAAATTAACTAACTATACTAATAATAATGTTGAATCCATTTATGAATCTGACCCTTTGTTGTTTTTAGTAAGTATTATTATTAATATGATTTGAAAGCACATATTATTTAAAGAGAATTACTATGAGATGTGTAGTTTGTGGTTGGCAAAATTAAAATTTATAGTTGAGTATTTTTCACGGGCCAATTTCACATGATTTTGTTGTATGAAATAAAAAACTCACATCCAAGTCAAATTTACTGATCGGCATTAATATTTTTATTAGTGTTACAATCAGATAAACACTGTGGAGTCCACGAATCTCTGATATTATATATCACGGTAAAGCCTATCCACGCTTTGGCAACAGGCAGAACCAAATCAATTTGGCGTTCAACGATAATGCATACATCTCTGGATAAAAGCGCAGGGAGTTCACATTTTGATTTTCCTTGAAGCTATGGTAGACAGAGAGCACTACGAGAAGAGAATCCATATTTAAGTCCTCAGCTATATGTCACATGGTCATATTGAATACAGAGAACGCAGCTCGAAAGATTCAGTTGGAGGCATATTTGGTCGCAGTAAGTAGTTTACAGTATGATTTTGGTTGAAGCTGAAATATGGAACTGGTTTTGCTGTTTTAAAGAGGGCTTATGTATGGAGAAAATATATCCTAGGATTTTGATAATAATTTTGTATAAGTTTTAGAGATGACTAGAATTCTGTGGCTATTTAAGATTCATGTTTGGTGAAATATTGTCAAAATCTCAATTGATTTAGATCATCAAATTTTTTATCAGAACTATGAACACAATTTAGACAAGGAATGCTACACTACAGGAATCCATATTTTAAATCTTGGGCGTAACATGGTCAAATTGAATACAGAGGACGGAGCTCGAAAGAGTCAGTTAGAGGAATATTTGATTGCAGCAAGCAATTTACAAGATGATTTTGGTTAGAGAAACATGGAGCTGGTTTTACTGCTTTGAAAAGGCCCCTGTGTGGAGTAACTTTATCATATAATAAGAGGAATTTTATAAGAAACTTGTAAAGAATTTTATAATGATTTAAGATTTGTGTGGGTTGAAACAATGTCATGAAGGATTTTATCTAAATCTGAATCGATTTAGATTGTCAAAATTTTGGTCAGAGTTTTCGATCAGAACTATTTAGAAAACTGAAATAAAATTTACAAGATTGAACGGTTCCCTGATTTATTCATAACTCTAATCATGACCCATTGTGCTGCTCCAAGAAACTGTTATTTGGCGGGTGCACAGGTATCTCAAGGATTGTCTCCGTAGTGACATATGTTGTCTTTTTTAGTTCTGGGTTGATCGGTATTTTCAACTGGACTGCTGCTAGCTAGCATTCCCTGGAGTGTTGCCAACTTTAAGTTTGCATTGAAATAGGACTCTCGTTTGCATTTCGTATCACATGAGTTTCGCTGGATAAACTCTCAAGTTCGCGTAGCATGTCTTTAATTGGACAATCTCTTGGTTTTACTCCGCTCATAGAGTGATTTGTTATGGTGAGATGCTGGACTTTGTTTAAGGGCTTTTATTTGCATTTGGAAGGTTTTTTCTCTGTAGTCTGAACACAACCAATTAACTGAGAATTAGTGTGCAAGAAGCTTGCAGCAGACAGAAGATTTAAGGCGCTTGGGATAAGCGTAGTAGCCGCTATCGTTGGATCAATTGCAGCCATAGGATTCTGAAAGTATTTTTTGTGGGGGAGTCAGAAATTGGTAATTCATTCAGTGTGCGCTACTGATTGTTTCACTGGGCGAGGAAGGAGAAATTAGCTTCTCGATGAACCTGGATCTCATGTTCAAGTAAAATATTCTTAAAAATACTTTGGACGAGATTTTGGATTGATAGTCCTGACTAAACGGTGTTTGTTTGGCGTCACACCACAACTGTTCTACGATTATTATATCACGCTAGAAAATACGTAAATATGAGAAAATAATTATAATATCACAATACCTTCATTGATGTATGAAATTTGACTGACTAATAGTTATTTATCATTTTATATTTCATAAAACTAAATTTCATTAATAAAATATGAATTTTAATTTTAATTTCATTATTTAAATGCATTTTTATTTTTACCCATTATTAATATTTATATTTCAAATATATATATATTTTTTTAAATTGGAAAAAATATAGAAAAATATCAGTAACCTGATATTCAAAATAAACATTAATATCTATATTTCAAATCTATTTTAAAAAAAAAATTGATATTCAAAATGAATCAAAGTTACATTACGTCCATAAAAAATTCCAAAATATCTTTCTCAAAATAAAACCACTCTCATCACTTCATATAAAATAACTTACATGATACATAATTGAGTAAGCTTCCAGCGAGGTATATTTTCAAAAACTAGTTTCAAAACTATAAAACACATTTTGAAAATTTATCTATATGCCAACAAAAATGCTGAAATAGCAAAAACTAAAAGAAAGACATAGTGCCTTTGCCGATGACAGTGTCATCAACATACTCCTCGAAATGCATTATTTTTATGGCTGCTTTTGATAATCCATGACTTTCAGTGAAAGATAAATTTGAGAAATACTCTTTCATCTCCAAGATCATATTCATACAGGAAGACTAGAATTTCCATTTACCCAACTTATGACAATCATTGAATCCTCTTCTATTTCAAGACTTTGAATCCCTTTCCTTTTAGCATACTCAAGAAGACCCCATAAAACTAACAACACAACTCAGTTTTAGTATTTGTTCCTTCTCCAACACTCAATTTGAGTATGATAAAATAACCTCTTTTAATAATAAGGAATATTCCAACCCACCAAGACCCTTATTCTGAGCACCATCAAAGTAATCCACTGATATAGTCTCATCAAATTGAGGTTTATTGAGCATTCTGATTTTTTCTTTCAGTTTGGGCTTATGATATTCAAAATATAAATATATTACCCTATTGCACACTTAAGAAAATGAAAGCTTTTTATTTTCAAAAATAAGCTTCAAACTAAACCAATTTAGTATGCTTTCCTGTAAGTTGTTTGTCTTCCACTTAAAAATGAACCGCAAAACTTATGAGCACAACTCCCAAACATCAGTACAAAAGTTACAGGATACAAAAAGATCAGACACATATTCATTATCAAGTAAGCACAGAGAGCAGGTACCAAGGCCATGAAAACCTCTTTTAGTGAGGTTATCCCATGTTAGGTTGCCATCTTCAAGAATTAAATAGAGGAAATATATATATATAATAACTAAGTAATAATAGTAATGTAATTTCTAATAACTAAATAGGAATTTTGATTTGTTTCTAAAATTTTATAATCAATATAAAGATTAAAAGCCTTAAAAGTAATTAATATATTTTCCTTTTTCTCAAACTTTATTTCTATATCATGAAAACCAAAAATAGAAAATAATTTTTTATTAATTAATAAAGTATAAAAGCACCAAAAGTCATTAACAATTTTTTTCTTATTTATTTTATATTGATATGTTTTGTAGATCAAGTAACATATAGAGATTTTAGAATATATTATTCACATGATGCTATTATTGGTGAGAGCATCTTAGTTTGTTGGCTTGATATACTTCTTCAACATTTATAGCATGCTTCATGCACCTTTATTTGATATTGCAACATGTAAAAGAGAACTGCATGAATTTATTGATACACTTCAGTCAGGTTGTGAAGGGTTTGTGAAGGGTTCTCTGAGAAAGATACATGAGAGTTTTTGGTTTATCAAATACTTGGAAAACAAGTTTTCCAAATATGTTAAAGTTATGGGAAGCCATAGTTACAATCAATGTAGTGTGCCATGTGAGCTAAGCAAAATCTAATCAAAGATATAAGGAGAATACACTTGTCTCTAACTACATTCCATGCTCTTTCACTAACTACATTCCATGCTCTTATGCCACTAATTGGTGGTGATTCATTTTTGATAGATTGAAAAAAAATATATCACATTTGGAAACAAGCAAAATAAATTGTATTTGCAATGCATTTTGTAATGGTGTTGTATCCCATATGAGGCAAGGCACAAAAGTCTTTTAAAGGCATTTTACTAAAGCATTGTTGTGTTTCAAAAGTTTTACTTGTTTTGAGATATAAAGTTATATTATCATATATTGAACTATATTTTTGTAATTTTTTGTTTTAAAGCATTGTTGTGTTTCAAAATTAAGATAAAAAGTTATATTATAATATGTTGAACTATATTTTTGTAAATTTTTTTATTTTTGCATTCTATGAGATATTATACTAGAATTCAATGCTTCATATAGGTATTAAATGTTATTTAAAAAAAAATCAACTAAAATTATAATGGGAAAAATTAGGATTTAAAGGTTAATTTTTTTTAATATACAAATTAGGAACCCAAAATTTCAACTTTGTCTTCCTTTATGTATTGGAAGTTGTTATCTAACTTTGTAAAATTAATATAAGTACTAATTTATTTTAACTTTCCACCATTAAAATATATTTGTAGTATTGGATGTTACTAGTTTGAATCATATTGATTTATTATTACAATTTTTCCAATTTAAAGTAAGGAATGAAAATTATAGCTGAAAAACCATGGTGTGGCAACAAGCTATGGAAAACTTGGGCTACACACAAAAGAAAAATTCTGATCTGGCTGATTTTGAAAGATAAGGTCCTAACCTGGGACAAATTAAAAAGACGGAATTTGGAAGGACGAGGAAGATGTAGTTTGTGTAGGAATGCGGATGAAGATGCAGAACATCTCTTTCTAAATTATGTCCTTTTATTCGACAGGTTTGGACAAAAGTGAAAACGAAGCTTCAGCTGAGGTTTGTGGGGAAAGGAGACTCTTTCTCTAGTTTTCTTAAATCTTGGTTTGATGATCCAAATATTAAAAATTGGAGATGTCTACCTTTTCTGGTGGCATGGTATGTGTGGGTAGCTCGAAATTTGTCGATTTTTGAAGATTCGAACAAACCAAGCTTTGTTGTTACGGCTCATATCCTTTCAACCTATAAACATTTTCTGGGTCATGATCAGGATAAAAAGGTAAGAGTGATGAAAGTAATAAATCACGGAGAAGGAGATTCGGTGGGTTTTTTTGATGGAGCATGTGTGAACAATGGCTATGGGATGGGAGGTCACTTAAAACATCTAGATAAGGAATTGATTTTTCAAGCGAACGAAGGAGTTGGAACCAACAATCTTGTGGAAGGGTTAGCAATGTTATTTCTTCTTCAGCAGGCTAGAGAGCTCTCTGTGGACACTTTCAGAATATTTGGCGATTATGATTTATGTATTAAAAGAATGAACAAAGAGATCACATTTCAAAATCATTCTTTGCAGAATCTAGGAAACCCAATAGATATTTTGGTGCATACTTTTAGGAAGGTGGAATTTGTTCATATCTATAGAGAACAAACTGAAAAGGCCGACGATTTATTGAAAGCTGGTGTTAGCACCTGATTTCTACAACATGAGTATGGAGGTGAGATAAGGGGGTCTCTCAAAAAAATCCATGAAGAAGGCCTAAATGCCCTTTATATTTGACGACCGAGTGATAAGGCATAAGAAAAGCTGATAGTGGGGGTGTTAAATACAAGAAAGAGCTATAACATGGCAAAGGCATGACTAAAATGTCGAAAAAGGGATCCAAGTCTATAGTAAATATTTTAAAGGATAGCCATCGCACAGTTTCCCACCATTGGATGGGCACGAGAAGGAGATCAACGATCCTTGTTGATCGTCGCATGGACAAGGTGCGCGGGGAATAGTCATAACGGGGTTCCAATGGGTAATACCACCAGGCAGGTGGTAGATGGAGGAAGCGTCACATGGTAAGACAGGTAGTAAGTAATAGAATTTCAGCAGCATGCGATACTACCGAGGCATAAAGGTAGGTCGCTGGCCACGTGGACGGCCCAGGGAAGCCGAGGAGTATCCTACCATCAGAGCTTAGGGTTTGAAAGGTGCAAGTGCAATGTGACGGAAGAAATGGTGTAGATTGTCCTAGGAGGATTGACAGTCCTTGATGATCGTCGTGTCGGAAAGATGCACGCCAGATAGTCATAATGGTGGTTACGATGGGAAATACCATTGGCCAAGTGTCAGTGCCCAGGCCCATCGCGAGGACGATGAGTGGCAAGCAAGATCGCTTTAGGGAATGCGACAACACTCCATCAAGGTATGGTGATAAGGGACGAACGGTGGAGATTGGGACACGGGAAATGATCCAACGACAGTAAAGGGAAAGAGGTCAAATCATTTAAAGGGGGATCATATCTAACGGTCCAGATCTTTGCTCAATATATCAACGGAGGAGAAAGGCATACGGTTGGAAAAGAAGATCGGACGATAAGTAAATAGGCTTATATATACAGAGATGCACACGAAGGTTGACATTTGTGTCTTGGAGCCTGTTGGGGTCAGAAGCCTCTGAGCGTGTGGAAGATAAAGAAAGCGACAGAAGGAGTCGTTCCCACGGCCTCTCAGTGATAGGTAGGGTCTTATCGCCTCCATTGTTAGCAAATCTAAGTCCGTTCATGGCAAGAAAGAAGGTTGAGAGCCAGTTCCCAGGAGGGTTAGGGTTAAAATTGTTTTGGGGTATAGGGTTTGAATGCACCTGATGCAGGGTTTCGACGATCTGTACCTGAAATTAGGAAGGAAAATGAGGGTTTAGATATGTCTGGGAATTTCAGTCGCCTGTTTCCCTTTGTAGCATCTGTCAATTTATATTTTGCTTGGATCCAAAGGCTTCTTGAAAAAGGTCCATCATCACTACACAGAGACATGTTTTCTCCGTGGGGGCCACCAAACCCTTCCAGCTGCCTGTATCAGACTTGGAACAAGAGCCTAAAGATTCCAACCGCTAAATTTGTAGAGGTGATGTAGTTGAAAGGTGGGAGGCGCTACGAGCATTGGTATGGTGGTAGCAGGTTTGGCAGGTTACAATGTGGCCAATGATGGAGGAGGTGGATCGGTGGCTTAAAGTGTGTCTCTGGTGCAACCTAAATGATTGCAAAGATGATGGAGGCCACCTCAATGTCGTCATACACTTCACCTTCTATCTAGAGATCTTTGCCACGCATGTTTCACATCAGCTTGAACCTTGAGCATCATTGTTACTTGATTAGGAAGCTCGGACAGGTTATCATGGAAAATTTGACCACACATGACTGCTGTCATCATCACGGTAGTTATGGATATGGTCCTTACATCCCTGGTTTCGAAATCGGTATATGGAGAAGGTGGTGCACCTCGTAGCTTGAGCATCTTTTAGTTGGAATTGGATCATGGAGAAGGAGCGGGAATCCGAAGTGGTGTTTATCCTAGAATGGGCATGGTATGAGGTGGAGGAAGGGCATGCTCCTTTGTCTCCTATGATATTCAACCACGTAGAATCCAGATCCGATACTAAGGATGAGGATCCAGAAGAATGACAGGTGTCCAAAGGAGTCCAACGTCGAGGAAAAGAGGAGATTCCTGAAGAGGAGCAGAACACCCAACAAGACATGGAGATTGTCCATGATTTCATGATCCCTATTGAAGATGTGACACCTCCCCCTCCAGCGGACGAGTCACAGGCAAACAACTGTTTGAACGTAGATGACTTCTTTCATTCGCAAGGCCCATTGAAGACTCTAGAGTAGGGTGGCGCCCTGCTCCTGGTATTTTTGTTCCCCATCTTTATCAGTCTGTTTTGAACTTGACACATATGTAATATTCCCAATTTGGGGTTGTCAAGGTGGAAGCATAATTTTGTTTGTTTCCTAAGGACCAATTCGTGGCTAAGAGCCTATAAAAGCATTGTAATAGAATAATTAAGGGTTGGAGAATCATTCGGCTAAGGCCTGAGGGGTGAGCCCGGTTTTGAGAAATTCATATTAATACAATGTGCAGTGCGTGTGGTAGACTGTTTTGCAGAGATTCCTATATCGCTCTAACTTGTAGTCAGTTTTTTCTTCTTCTCTATGTGCATGTGTTTCCTGTTATGCCTTTACATTATGTTTTTCATTTCATGCACGAGATCAGTTTATAATAATTTAGAATTATTGGAAACAAGCTCTGGTTATTATCTCAGGTATTCGCTCAATATTGCTACTAAAGTTGATATCGAATTTATCTTTGTTGGATGCTCATATCAATGGTTTGTTCTTATTTTCTTCTTTTACCACCAAAAAATAGCAGTACGATGGCAAGCGGGTGGATACCTTGCCTCTGTTCGAATAGTCCACACTTTGGCACTGTTATCTGATTTGTGTGTAATGCTTTGACTCCATTGCCCAATTGTTTTTTCATTGTGATTATCCCTCCAACAGTTTCACACGATCTATCCCATTATAAATCTGACCTTCTGTGTATATTTTAATTGAATATTTTTTATAAATGAAGGTTTGTGTGTTTGTTCATTGCTAACAACTCTGAGTATTTCCAGTATTTCATAAGTTTAAGAGAGATCCCTCTCAGACTATGTTGGGTTAGTAGCATAAGTCCAAAGTGGTTAGTGCTTACCCCGATTCTGCCTCTCCACAACCATGGAGGTACGTTTTGGGTGGTAACAGCTAGTTTATTGGAGGAAGAAGGCAAATTCAAAACTACAACTTTTTTTCATGAAATTCAGGAGCTCAACTGGAGCAATTTGGACTTTGTTTTTTAGCACTCAAATTGTGTTGAATGACATCGCAGCTTTTGGCGTGGGTGGAAAGACCTCATGAACACCAAGACCCAAGTGGATAATCGGCTCTCGGACTACCTCCCCTGAGATCGAGGAGTCTGAGGTCAGCATGGTAGGGAACAGTTCAACGAATTAAGCAGTCGACGATTTTTTAGAGGTCATAAGGTAAACAAACATGCTAAACGCACCGAAAATAAGCAAACTAGGCAATGACGGCTGAGATCGAATACCCCAAAGATCAACGGTCCCGATCCCACCGCGCGAACAAAGATGCAGGCAATATAGCATAATGACTGGGTGGTAATCGGCGGGCAAGTGAGGAAATCAATCAACGACGGAGATTGGCATATGGGAAGATCTACAACGCACAATTCCCATGCTGATCTAACAAGCGCGAAACATGTCATGTTTCAAATCACCGCGTTCGCGTTATGCATTGCGCAACTATCAACGGCATAGATTCGCCAAGGGCAAATCAAAGGCTCGAGATCACCGCGTTGATTTTCCTCGCTGGTGATTTAACTGCATCTCAAATCGTCGTGGTCAACAGGGATGTTCCATCCAATAGTCAGACTTGGAACTATGTGTGACAGAATGGGAAGCCACAGAAGTAAGAATAAAGGGGTTGTGGTCTTAATCCAATCACCGTTTCCCACACGAGAAGGGGCATCTCCTCCAGAGATTAATGATGGCCACATGGGATAAGCCACCTCAGCGCCATCAAGGGTCTTTCATGTATGATCTGAAATGCACGGTCGTACGTGCATTACGTCAGTTCTATCCTTAGCCATCATGATAAATCATTTGGAAGGTATAAGTTTGAAAATCATGATAGCATAATTCGCATGGGGACGCCGTCTCTATTGGTTGTTATAAGCCTGATTCTCAGGGCCTGTAGCTTACGTCGAATCCCAAAGGGTGGTGAGTTCATCTGTCTGGTTATTTTTGCATGCAAGATCACAAACATGGAGAGAGAGCAAGGAGTCGAGATAATAGTTGCACCAAAACATATGCTATCCGAGATAATGGAGGATTATACTCTCCCACCTCTTATGTTTTCCGACCAAGCAGAAGAAGGTTCTGCCAGAGAATCGGAAGAGCCCGAAGCACTACAGAAGTGTTGGAATTTGCTGTAGCAGAAAGGAGGAAAAGCCCATGAGGAAGAGGAGCCGGAAATATCCTCTGATGAAGATATAATCCAGGACTGGATCCTTTCTACCGAATAAGTACCCCCTGTTTCCCCACCGAAGGAAAGCTAAACAAATCTTCCTTCCAACGCTGGTGATTTCCTCGATTGGTATGATCAAGTGAGAGCCCAGAAATAGGGTGGTGGTACTCCTACATCTTTTTCATCCCACTATCCGACAAGTTAGTTCTCTTGGCTATACAAGTGTACTCCTGGTTTCCAAGTTTTGAAGATGCTCAGATGGCTAGCAAACCCATTTTTGGAAAGACAGCGTGAAATGGTGCAGGGGAAAACAAAAAAATCATCCAGCATGTATGTATCCAGGAATTGAAGAGCTCATGGAGGCAATCCAACGTACAACAGATACATCTTTGTATTTTTGCACTTTTGTTTAAAATAGTTAGATTGTGTAGAGAAGCGGTTATGTAATTATAAATGGCAGTTAAAATCTGTCCCGTAGATATTTGTTTAAGGATAGCTACAGCAAACAATGTTCATTTTGGCTGTTAGATAGGTGTCAATGGGTTGTAACTAATTTCTATTGAGAAGGAGCCGAGTCTAGAGCTCAAGGCCACCTATATATACAGTTGTAATTAGAGACACGAGGATTGGAAATTCTTATGAGAAAATATTTGTATTTTGATGATCAGTTTGTAATACATTTTCTTGGAGCTGTTTAATAGAATTTGCAGAGCTTGATGGCTGCATTTTTTAAAAGGATTCCTCTGTAATCAGTCTGGTAGTCTGTACCTTTCTTTTCCCATGTGCAAATGTGTTTCTATATTTTGTTATTCCATTCTGTGACATTTCCTTCATGCTTGGATCAGGTGATAGTTAAGTAGAATTCATAGAGATTATGCTCTGCTTAACTTATTCAAAGTATTTCACCAAATCTATTATGCTAAAGTTGATGTAGGATTCATCCTTGTTAGATGCCTTATATTGATTGACTGTCTCTTCTCTCTTCTGTTCCACAAATTAAAGCTCTTTGACTACTAGCTGCTTGATACCTTGCCATTGTGAATGCGTTTGCTAAATCTTTGTGGATAATGTTTGCAGAACCAGTTAAATGGGACTCCATCGCCCCAAATGAAATCCATGTGTTTTCAACCAAGTAACTCTTAAATCATTCTTTGTCCCACAAACATAAATCTAATCTTCTGTGCGTTATCGTAATTGAATATCTTTAGTGTTTGAATGCTGGTGTATGTTTTCGTTGATTGACACCTTTGAAGATTTCCAGTATTCTGTGAGTTTGTAGAGAGAGCCCTCTCTATTTACGTTTGATCAGAAGCGTAAACCAAAGATTGGTTAGTGGTTACCCGAGATTACCCTCTTTCAGCCTTGGGGGTCAGTTTTGGTGTTAACAAATTGGCGCCATTGACGGGGACGTGAGCTATTCATCGAGCCCTAGAAGAACGACATAAATGTCTGAAATTTCAAAGAATAAGAGAAATCCCTGTGGGAAAACAGAGATATCTGCATTTTTCAAGAAGGTTGAAGAATTTTGCCCTGGCAACTCCACCTATTGAGACCAGATAATTCAGCAAGACTCACTGGAGAAAGATCAGTAAGCCGAAATATACTACTGAATAATTTCTAAAATCATCCTGGCCTCAAGAAATATCCATACGAGAGGTAATCCTTTACCTGAAATCTTGATAGGAATAGATGACCTTGAAATTCTACCTAGACGAAGAACCGTGAAAGATCGGGCTAGCACCCCTAGCATTGAGACTATTTCTTTTTCAAAAAGTGCATCTGTTTTTCAAGAACTGAATCTAGAGGTCGATATAAGAAAACCTTTGTCAAGAACTAAATCTTAATCGCACCTGAACCTAGGTGAATAAAATCTGAATAATCTTGACTCATATATTTTAGACCTTGTGTGGATGGACTTTAAAAGCCTTGCAAAAGCTAAAAGCAGCAAACCCAGTTCCTAGATTCCCGAAGCCCATATTGCAATCCCAGTCTATAATCCTACTCCGAATTCCCCCTGACAAGCTCAGAACCTACCTAGACCCATGGCTGCTAGATATGTGCCTTTGGTCCTTCCTACTGCCCTGAATGACCTCCCTCAGAATTACGCCCAGAAAATTGTCTCTTATAATGGAGAGGGAGACTGTTTAGCTAAACAACATGTTGATAGATTTGAAGAGTTTTTAGATCTAGAGGAAGTGGACCACGATGATGCTAAAATGAGATTATTTTCCCAAAGCTTGTATGGAGAACCCAAGAAATGGTTTAGGCTGCTACCTAACGTTTCTATAGCAGATTTTGCAGCTTTGAAAGTATTGTTTCTAGAAAGATGGGAAACGATGGGTAGTCCTGCTATAGTCTTATCCCTTTATAATCACTTAAAGAAAGGTGGTTTCGAATCAGTCCATGAGTTTTCTGCCAGATTCATGAAGGCCTATAATTCTATTCTTGATGATCTAAAACCTTCAGTGGGTGCTGCAAAGCTACACTATGCCGATGCTTTCGATGGAGACTTTTCCTGCACGTTGAGAGAAAGGAAATCTGCTACCTTGCCTGCTATGCTGAAGGATGTCATACAGGTGGAAGCCAACATTATGGCCTCGGGAAAAATGAAAGGGAAAACGGAAGCAGAGAAAAAGATGCAAGAAAATCAAGCCCTTTCCTCTTCCTCCTCTAGTGATGCCAGGTTTGACACCATGACGAAGACCACGGAAAAGTTGATGGATAGGTTAGCCGTAGAAAATAAACCTCCTGCTAGGGAACCACCTGAAAATCAGATAAGGAACCCGAATTTTAGAAGGCCACCCCCTCCAAGAAATACAAGAAACCAAGAAGATCACCAAATGAAGCCTCCTTTACCTGAGAATTTGGTGGATGACGAAGGAGCTGACGAGCCTGCTACAGACCAAATCCATCTCTTTGATACTCTGGAGCCTAAAATACATTTGAACCAAAGGGAGCACGACTTCTTCAACATGACGAATACTGGTAAGGTTGCTAAATTTGATTCTGAACAATACCAAATGGGTTACATGAACATTGTGGATGACATTCAGAGGAAGATGAAGTTGATAAACAGAGAGATACCAATAACTGAAGGAAAATATGCTCAGATTCAACCCCGTAATACTCCACAGAACATGGATAAGCACAAAGAAAAATAGACGGAGGTCGTTATACAGAAAGTTGTGGAAGATAAGGGATCGCATTCCAAAGAAAGTGGACAACCCGGGGTCATAGAAGTTGGAAAGCCAGCTTCAACGTTCATCTTGAAGGAATAACTGTCTAAGGTAAATATCTCTATCCCATTAAATGAGATGCTAAGAAATAATGAATATAGGGAAGAGATAAATAGCCTGGTAAAGGGGCAGGCAGAAAGTTCACAGGACATCTTGGAAGTGACAGATGATGCCCCTACTATAATCTTTGGGTCTAAGCTGGAAGAGCTAGATGATGAAGAAGTTCCCCCTTTCTATTTGACTTTAAATATCCATGGTAAGTTACTACACAATGCCCTCATAGATTCTGGTGCTTCACACAACTTGATGCCCAAATCAGTGGTGGACTAGTTGGGATTAGAAGTCATCCGACCCTATAAGGACCTATATTCTTTCGATTCCAGAAAAGTACCATGTTTTGGTCTAATAAAGGATGTGGTAGTAACCGTTTCCCAGATTCCAGCAAAGAGCGTCATGATGGATATAGTAGTAGCTGATTTGCTGGTTAAGTTTGGGATGCTATTGTCTAGATCTTGGGTTAAAAAGTTGAAAGGGACCATGCAAATCGATTTGTCATATGCTACTATACCCCTTTTTGGAAGTATTAGAAAGTTGTACAGGGAAAAGAAAATGTCTTATGTGGTGACGAAAAACCTAAAAATGACCCTATATTTGCCGTAGATACAGACATAGGCTCTTCCATCCTTTTCAATGATGGCCCACACACTGATCCTGTGCCCCCTTTTTTCCATGAATTCAAGGGAGACAAGGAGTTTGCAGCGAGTTATGAAGCTTCGAAAAAGCTGAAAAATCAGGAAGGCCTGTGGAAGATGTATTTTGACGGGTCACTAAGCAAGAATGGGGCGGGTGCAGGGGTTTGGATCGTACCTCCTGACCAAGAATCCATAGCTTTGTCATATAAGCTTACTTTTGAATGCACTAATAACATGGCTGAATATGAAGCTTTTCTCCTAGGATTAAGAGCTTTGAAGGATTTAGGGGCTAAGAGAATACATGTTTTTGGAGATTCAGAGTTGGTGGTCAATCAGGTAAATGATAGTTATCAGGAAAAACATCCCAGGATGAGAGCATACAGAAATGAAGTCTCGAATATGTTTGGAAAATTTTTTACTGAACATAAGATATGGGTAATCCCAAGAGTTGAAAACCAAATAGAAGATTCCTTGGCCACTATGGTGGGTGGTTTCAAAACCCCCATCTTTTCTCAAGAAAAATATGAGGTCGAAGTGATAAACAGACCTTCCATCCTAGACAATTCTAAGTATTGGGAAGTGTTTGACGACGATCTGCAAATTAAAATATTTGTAGAACTGTCTCATGAGTTCTCTAATGTCCAGATTGATGCAGAAAATGAAAGCGTAGAAGGCCTGGTAGACCATGCACTCTCAGAAGATGAGGAAAAGAGAAACATGGATTGGAAGGATAAGTTGGGAGGAAAAGACATTGTCCAATTAAAGAGAAACTATATTCCTAAAGGACTAATACCTCTGGAAAAACTCTTTGATCAAAATGATGTGGCAAAGAATCCAAAATTTGAACCTCCCAAAGACACCGTGGAAGATCAGAATTTGGGTACCCAAAAGGAGCCCCTGATGGTGAAATTGTCTAAGAAGTTGAATGCCAGGAGGAAGGTGCAGTATGTCGATTTGATGAAAAAGTATGCAGCTTCCTTTGCTTGGATCTACGAAGGGATGAAAGAATATGACACCTCAATAATCTAGCATTCTATCCCAATCCGGCCTGGGGAAAAGCCTTTTAAGTAGAAGTTAAGGAGGATGAATCCAAAACTGGTACCTGTAATAGAAAAGGAGATTAGAAGGCTGTTCAATGAAAAGATCATTGTCACTTTGAGATTCTCTCAGTGGGTAGCTAACCTAGTTCCAGTGAGAAAAAAAAATGGAGAGATTAGGATCTGTATAGACTTCAGGAATTTGAACAGAGCTTCCTTAAAGGATAATTACCCCTTGACAAAAATGGAACACATCTTGCAGAAAGTAGTGGGAGCAGAAAGGATTTCTACAATGGATGGTTTTTCTGGGTACAATCAGATCAAATTTAGCCCAGAGGATCAAGAAAAGACTGCTTTTACCACCCCGTGGAGCACTTTCATGTATGCTAAGATTTCGTTTGGACTGATGAATGCTGGAGCTACCTTTCAGAGAGCGATGGACATTTCCTTCGCTGAAGAGAAAGATAAGTTTGTGGTGGTGTACATGGATGACATAACAGTATATTCAAGGTCTGATGACAAGCATCTAAAGCATCTAGAACAGGTCTTTAAGAAATGCATAAAATATGGTATATCCCTCAACCCGTAGAAATCTCACTTTGCTTTAGAAGAAGCTAAAATCCTGGGACATATTATTTCTAAAGAAGGTATTAGGATTGACCCTGAGAGGGTTAGTGCGATCCAGAAAGTTAGAGAACCCAGAAGCAAAAAGGAAGTGCAGTCTTTCATTGGGAAAGTAGGTTTTCTAAGAAGGTTTATACCTAGTTTTGCTGAGATTATGATGAATATCACTAATATGCTGAGAAAGGAGAACCAGATAAGGTGGAATGAAGAAACTAGAGAGTCTTTCAAGAGTATCAAAAATGCTATCACTGAGGCCCCTGTCTTAGCTAGCCCTGATTTCTCTAATGATTTTTTTTTTCTTATGCTTCTAAGCATACAATAACAGGAGTGTTGTTGCAGAAAAATGGTTAGAACACAGAACAACCAATTGCGTTTTTCAGCAGAGTATTAAGGGATGCAGAATTAAAATATGATATCATGGAGAAACAAGATTATGCTTTAATCAAGTCATTAAAAGATTTTAGAGTCTATATTCTCCATTCGCACATCATTTCTCATGTCCCAAACAACCCCGTAAAGGGCATCCTCACCCAGGATGATCGAGAAGGGAGAATAGAAAAATGGATATCTGTGCTGCTGGAATACGACCTAGAGATAAATCCTACTAAGCTGATAAAAGGGCAAGGATTAGAGAAGTTGATGACCCAAGCTAATTATGAATCTTTGCAATTAAATTGTTTAGACTCTTTATGTCAGCTAGACATAGGACCATAGATAAAACCAGAGTTTTCTGCGTCCCCCTAGTACTTTGATAGTGTTTATGTGTTGCAAAATCTGCAGGCTCCAACAGGATTAAGTAAGAGCAGGGCCAGAGCTGTAAAGTTAAAGGCCGCAAAATACTGTATCATGAATTAGTTCTTGTACTGGAAGGATCCTAGGGGGGTACTGCTCAATTTCCTATTGGAGGAAGAAGCCACTCATACCAAGAGAGAATTTCATAAGGGAGATTGTGGTGGTCATCATTCTTGTAAAGTCACAGTGAACAAGATCTTGAGGGTTGGTCTCTATTGGCCCACCATGTTCACAGATGTGTATAGAGAAACAGTAACCTGTCACCGATGTCAGATCTTCGAGGGAAAAAGGAAATTTGTATCGCTACCCCTTCACCCAGTCATAGTAGAAGCTCCTTTTCAACAATGGGGATTGGATTTCATCGGGGAGATAAACCCTAACTCGTCTGGGTAGCATAGGTGGATATTGACAGCCACAGACTATTTCACTAAGTTGATAGAAGCTATAGCTACCAAGAAGGCAACAAAAAACGTTATTATGGACTTTCTGGAGGACAATATCCTATCTAGGTTCGGATGCCCCAAAAGGATCGTGACTGATAATGTGCCTGCATTTTGTTCTAAGAAGATGGTTAATTTCTGCCACAAATATCATATCAGTCTAAACCACTCTACAGCCTATTACCCCCAAGGAAACGGTTTGGCAGAATCCTCCAATAAAAGCTTAGTAAAGATCATAAAGAGATTATTGGAAGAAAATAAGAGGGCATGGAACACTAAACTGAAGTATGCCCTGTGGGGTGATAGAATAAGCACTAAAAGGGCCATCGGAATGTCCGCATTCCAGTTGGTGTAGGGAGCCGAAGTGGTTTTTCCAGCTTCGTTGGGGTTACCGGTTATGAGGTTACTGCAAGGTTTAGAAGAAGAGCCGAATCATATGCAAAGGAGAGTGAACCATATAATTGAGTTAAATGAATTAAGAACTAAAGCCTATGATAGAGTGCAAGGACATCATGAAAAGATGAAGGAAGCATTCAATAAGAAGACCAAGGAAGATCAAATTCAGGTGAATGACTGGTTCTGAAATGGGACTGCCTGAGAGAAGACAAACATGGAAAATTCGACCACATGTGGATGGGTCCATACATTATTGCCGCATCCAGAGGAATAAATTCTTTCATACTAGAGGAGCAAGATGGATCTGCCTGGTCAGGGGGTCCAGTTAATGGAAGATTCTTGAAACAGTACTCGTCCTAAGAAATGGTAGGTAACCCATGTACTATAGCCTGTATGTATATATTTTCCTTATGTTTTTAATTGTTTTGAGATTTTGATGACAGAACCAAAGGAATATGAAGACCAGAGTAGATACCCTAAGAACCGGAAGGTAGCCATCGTCTCTATTGTTTTGGTTATATTTAGTCAGGGGTGCAGTACAACATGATTTATGATTTTAGTTTTAAGAGAATTTCTACCTTGGGATTAGAAATTCCCAATGGATCAGGCACTTGGTCTACGGGCGTTCTTTGCTACCTCGCTGGGAGGATAGCATCCCTGTTGGAGCTAGTTGTTAGCACTCAAATTGTGTTGAATGACATGCAATCTTTTTGCGTGGGTTGAAAGACCTCATGAACATCAAGACCCGAGTGGATAATCGGCTCTTGGACTACCTCCCCTGAGATCGAGGAGTCGGAGGTCAGCATGGTAGGGAACAATTCAAGGAATGAAGCAGTCGACGGTTTTTTAGAGGTCATAAGATAAACAAACATGCTAAACACGTCGGAAATAAGCAAAGTAGGCAATGACAGCTGAGATGGAATACCTCTAAGATCGATGGTCCCCAGCCCATTGCAAGAACAAAGATGCAAGCAATATAACATAATGAGCGGGTGGTAATCGGCAGGCAAGTGAGGAAATCAATTGACGATGGAGATTGGTGTATGGGAAGATCTACGATGCACAATCCCTGCCCTGATCTAACAAGTGCGAAACATGTCATGTTTCAAATCGCTGTGGTCGTGTTATGCATCGCGCAACTATAAACGGCATTGATTCGCCAATGGCGAATCAAAGGCCTGAGATCACCGCGCTGATTTTTCTCGCTGGTGATTTAACCGTGTCTCAAATCGCCACGGTCAGCAGGGACGTTCCATCCAATAGTCAGACTTGGAACTATGTGTGACAAAATGGGAAGCCACATAAGTAAAAAGAAAGGGGCTATGGTCTTAATCCAATCACCGTTTCCCACACGAGAAGGGGCATCTCCTCCAGAGATTAATGATGGCCACATGGGATAAGCCACCTTAGCACCATCAAGGGTCTTTTATTTATGATCTAAAATGCACGTTCGTACATGCATTATGTCAGTCCTATCCTTAGCCATCATGATAAATCATTTGGAAGGTCTAAGTTAGAAAATCATGATAGCATAATTCGCATGGGGACGCCGTGACTATTGGTCGTTATAAGCCTAATTCTTAGGGCCTATAGCTTACGTTGAATCCCAAAGGGTGGTGAGTTCATCTGTCTGGTTATTTTTGCATGCAATATCACAAACGTGGAGAGAGAGCAAGGAGCCGAGATAATAGTTGCACCAGAACATGTGCTTTCCGAGATAATGGAGGATTATACTCTCCCACCTCTTGTGTTTTTTGACCAAGCAGAAGAAGGTTCTGCCAGAGAATCGGAAGAGCCCGAAGCACTATAGGAGTGTTGGAATTTGCTGCAACAGAAAGGAGGAAAATCCCACAAGGAAGAGGAGGTAAAAATCTCCTCTGCTAGATAGGTGTCAACTGGTTGTAACTAATTTCTATTGAGAAGGAGCCGAGTCTAGAGCTCAAGGCCACCTATATATACAGTTGTAATCATAGACACAAGGGTTGGAATTTCTTATGAGAAAATATTTGTATTTTGATGATCGGCTTGTAATACATTTTCTTGGAGTTGTTTAATAGAATTTGCAGAGATTGATGCCTGCATTTCTTATAAGGATTCCTGTGTAATCGGTCTGGTAGTCTGTACCTTTCTTTTCCCATGTGCAAATGTGTTTCTGTCTTTTGTTATTCCATTCTGTGACATTTCCTTCATGCTTGGATCAGGTGACAGTTAAGTAGAATTCATAGACATTATGCTCTGCTTAGCTTATTCAAAGTATTTCACCAAATCTATTATGCTAAAGTTGATGTAGGATTCATCCTTGTTAGATGCCTTACATTGATGGACAGTCTCTTCTCTCTTCTGTTCCACAAATTAAACCTCTTTGACTACTAGCTGCTTGCTACTTTGCCCTTATGAATGTGTTCGCTAAATCTTTGTGAATAATGTCTGCAGAACGAGTTAAATGTGACTCCATCAACCCAAATGAAATCCATGTGTTTTCAACCAAGTAACTCTTAAATCGTTCTTTGTCCCACAAACATAAATCTGATCTTCTGTGCATTATCGTAATTGAATATCTTTAGTGTTTGAATGCTGGTGTATGGTTTCCTTGATCGACACCTTTAGAGATTTCCAGTATTCTGTGAGTTTGTAGAGAGAGCCCTCTCTGTTTACATTTGATTAGAAGCGTAAACCAAAGATTGGTTAGTGGTTACCCGAGATTACCCTCTTTCAGCCTTGGGGGTCATTTTTGGTGTTAACACCTGAGATCAGTGTATAATAATTTAGACTTCTTGGAAACAAGCTCTGGTTATTATCTCAAGTATTCGCTCAATATTGCTAGTAAAGTTGATATCGAATTCATCTTTGCTGGATGCTCATGTCAATGGTTTGTTCTTATTTTCTTCTTTTACCACCAAAAAACAACAGTACGATGTCAAGCGGGTGGATACCTTGCCTCTGTTCAAATAGTCCACACTTTGGCACTGTTATCTGATTCGTGTGTAATGCCTTGACTCCATCGCCCAATTGTTTTTTCGTTGTGATTATCCCTCCAACACTTTCACACAATTTGTCCCATTAGAAATCTAACCTTTTGTGTATATTTTAATTGAATGCTTTTTATAAATGAAGGTTTGTGTGTTTGTTCATTGCTGACAACTCTGAGTATTTCCAGTATTTCATAAGTTTAAGAGAGAGCCCTATCAGACTGTACTGGGTCAGTAGTGTAAGTCCAAAGTGGTTATTGGTTACCCCGATTCTTCCTCTCCACAACCCTGGAGGTACATTTTGGGTGTTAACAGCTGGTTTATTGGAGGAAGAAGGAAAATACATAACTACAACTTTTTGTCATGAAATTCAGGAGCTCAACTGGAGAAATTTGGACTTTGTTTTTTAATCAATAATATTGGAACATGTCTTAGAATTTATATTTGCAGTCTATAATGTAAATGAATTTTTTTAATTTTTTCTATTAGTGTTGTAATAGCACCTGAGGAATGTATTCAACGCTCACTATGATCAATGAATTTTTTTTTTATTTTTTTTGGAAAAAAAAACTAAATTT
Organism: Larix kaempferi; assembly: GCA_027924585.1. Classification (NCBI taxonomy): domain Eukaryota; kingdom Viridiplantae; phylum Streptophyta; class Pinopsida; order Pinales; family Pinaceae; genus Larix; species Larix kaempferi. The sequence continues at coordinate 20,853,473 of BSBM01000070.1, read as the reverse complement.
AGTGATGATTAAAAAAATCCAAATTATTTAATATTATATTTTAACTATATAAATAAAATAATCAAGAAAGCCAAATTTGAGTATGTGTGTGACACAACTTAGGTTGTTCATAACCCTCGTAAGTGACACATGTTGACATGGAGGAGGATGTTTAATGTGAGCATGATAATATGATTTTAAAATAACGTGATTGGTGGGAAATTGAATTTTAAAATATATGTTTGACTTTAGTTTTTTTTAAATTGATTTTTTATGTTAACATTTTCATAAAATATTGATTTTTTCAAGGTGATTTATTTTTCTTTAAATAAGTTGGAATATAATAATTAAATATTTTTATATAATAATAATATTAGCACAACCACTTAACTTGTGGTCTGTGAACACTGATAGGGCACAAGTTAAGTGTCACAAACAGGCTCTTTATTACTTGTTCTCCATATATAGTTATAATAACATGTTTTCTAAAACAAAAGGATCGTTATCCATGTATTAGTTATCACTTAACCAATGTATACCTACCAATTATTTTTTATATATAATTATTTATTTTGAATTTGGAACAACCGCCATAAAATCAATATGGACAGTACACTTGTCTCATCCTCATATGATCTAGGAAAAACATAGGTGCTAGTACACCCCAAATTCTTCGATATAAACACCTATCGGTATAACAAGGTAAAAGTAATTGTACCTATATTATACAAAATATCACTTTGAGATAAAATAAACAAAAAAAACAAAAACAAAAACAGATCTATTTCTCATATTGCATTCTTCCATGAAATTTCATTTATTGTGTGATCGAATTTATTCAAAATACTTCAAAATTTCATGATAGAGACCTTTTTGAAACTCCAAAAGCAACAATTCCATGGAATATAGGTTAATATCTCTAGAAAGAGAAACTTCTTGTTGGTTTAATTCCATGTAGACATTACAAATTTGGAAATTTGGATGGAATTGTTGAATCCAACAATCTCCTTGAGGTGGCTAATCAATGTAAAAAGTGTCATATTATGAATTTGTTGTATTCAGACATCCATTTGACTACCAATGTGGAGTCACCATAAACCTACAATTATTATATGTGATGCTCTATACCCAATTATAATAAAGTCCTCAAGGCCATCCACTCTACATAGTTATTTGATCCCTTATATGATTTTTACTTGAAGGTGATGTAATGGGAGTAAGAAAAGAAGAGGAGAAGCACAATACCACATGATTGTTTAGGTCCTTGGTTGGCTCCATCAAAGAAACCCAAGCATTTTCTTTGCCAATGAATATTTATTTAGTTTGTATTAGAAGTTTTAATTCATGATATTCTTGGAAAAAAATTAACAAGGATACTATCTAAGCAAAGGGATGAAAAGTTTGTACATGCCTATCCTCAAATAACATTGAATTTCGGTTTAGCCACACACCCCACAACAACATGAAAGAAATAATTCTAAACTCCTTTAATTATGATTGAATGAACCAATGATTTTAGTCTTCAAAACTATTCCCAATTGAGATATTCCTATGTTTTATCCAATAACTCATATCTTGCCATATTTTTCTAGAGAGAAGGGACATTGAACAAAAAGAGGATTGATTCCCTCTTCATCTTTCTTACACAAAATACTAATGACTAGGATTTGGGTCTTTTTATTTTGTAGCATTCACCAGGTTAGAACTTTGTTTTACATATCCACTCACAAAATCTCCCAATGTTTGAAGAGGAATTTAAGATTTCCTAAAATAATATTATTTTTTCACATAGTTTCTTGGATAAGGAAGATACCAATTTTTTCTTTCTCTACAGTGCTATCTAGGGAAAGTTTTTTATTATGGAGCTACCCAAACCCCTTACTTTGAGACAAAGAATTTTCATCTAGATAAAACTTTGGGGAGGCTTTAAAATATCTAAGTGCCCCAACAATAGTTATGCTTTCCTTGTTGTATTTCTAGAGAAACCCTCATTTTTGCATCATAAAAAATCATTTTATACCAAGGAACGTTAGAACTACAACCTTTCTAGAATCAAACCCTAACCCACTACATAAGTTGTCACTATAAATTGAAACAACCACTTTAGAACATAGATTGTAGTGATTGCCTCTTGCATCCCTTAAAGAAGAAAAAAAGGATAGAAACTATATTTAACATTGTTCTAAATGAAGAGACTTAGAGGAATCCAATTCATATATATAACGAGAACACAGAGAGGAAACATCAACTTCTTTAGACTAATGGGAATCCCCATTCCCCCCTTCCAATTTTTTTAGTTCTAAACATTATGCTCCTTCAATGGGAGGTGTTTGATTCTCCTTATCTTCTTCTTAAGAATTTGAATTAACAAAGCCACGGATATGAGAGGGAGGCTTACTCATGGAAATATCTTTGTCTCATGTGGACTTCACTAGGGGGACAATATAATATCACGTTCGTTCATATTGGGGGTATTAAATAAACATAAAAACCCAAAAATTATATTGCCTATATATTAAGGGGCAAATGGGTTTTTTTTTAATTTATTATAACAATATACAAATACATTGGGGTATATTTTATATGGGCAGGCTGCCAAATATCCCCCAAAATGGCAATGAGGCAAGGCTCGGGCTTACCAGAGTTGCAGGGAAATCACGTCGAGGCTAGGGTTTTGTGGTGAAGACACAGTGAAGAGGCAAGGGCTTGTAGGGAAATCGCGTCGAGGCCAGGGTTTTGTGGTGAAGCACGGTGAAGAGGCAAGGGCTTGCAGGGAAATCACGTCGAGGCCACGACGACTTCATTTTACAGGATTGTGTGATGGCTATTTGCGAGCAATGGTGGTGAGATTCGCTGCCCAGGAAGGAGTCTCTCATTACTCAATCTCTCCCTTGCTTGCTAGCAAAATATCTGTCAATGGGTCAGAAGATCGATGTACATAGAGTATATTCAATGAGATAAGCTTTCACTTTCTTTGATTTCATGGACAATAGTATTAACGATCTAAACCACATGCTGGTTCAATGCGCCTTGACCCCGTCATATCTGAGAACAGAGGACGGGATATGATTTCTAGCATTTTTTTGGATTGAATGCTCAGCTAGTAAAGGAACTCATTACCATCTTTCATTCTCAGACCCCCTTTGGTCGGAATTCTGTTCTAGAATCTTATGGGGAAATTTTGTACAGGGCCTGGAGGTTTGCAAAGGGTTCCTCGCTTGACGAAATCGAAAACATTTGCATTTGGGGTTTAGTTGAAGGGGCTATATATGCCTCTTCCAAAATGCTTGCTTCTTCTATCAGAAAGGTTTTAGGAGGTTTTATCATCCAAAGGACTCAAGATGGTGTCAAGTATTTATCAGCCAAAATGTGCAACAATCTAGTAAAATGAGGACCATGTTTTCCCTATATAATTCTGCAAGAGTCGGCAATTTATCCGTACAAGTTTTTTGCATGAAGCTTGATTTACTGAGTGGAAAGTTGTTTGATAGTGGAGTGGAAAATAGTTCGACAGTTGTTGAGTGGAATTATCTCCATTGTTCCCAGTTCAAAGTTACATAGGGTCTGTAGTCTTTACAGAGGTTGGTTTCCATAGCACATATATCCCAACAATGGTTTTAGTTTCTATCACTTTGCGTTTGTATAAGGTCATTTACTCTAGTTCTATACATATAGTCCTTTGTTTCGTTAGCTATATTTTGTGCATAATCCTTTGTTTCTAGTGAAACAACTACATTTGCAAAGGATGCTACTACTGGGTCTTTGTCTACAGGGGTTTCATTTTAATAGTCATTGGGTTCTTTCAAACTAGCTTGATCTTCTTTTGTGTATGTCTCATAATCTACTTCTTTCTCTTGTGAGATTGAATCCTGCTGAGTTGTTCTAATTGTGCCACTATTGGAAAAATACTAAGTGGAGGAGGAGGGTTGATACAAATGTTCTCTTACATCTCCTCAGCATCAATCTCCTCCCTAGACGCATCTTCCAGCTTCCCAAGGTCATCTAAACATGCACCAAAAATATGGGGAACCTGTGGTCGTTGAACACCACTGCACTTTAGCTTGATATTTTTCTAGCACTATATGCTACGTTTTCCCCTATTACCTCTACCATCTACATGGTTTCCACTACATTGGAACTTGTAGAATTATTATGAGCTTGCTATTGTTATTAGCCTAAAGAATAAAGTCCTACTTGTGTTTCTTCATTCTTAACAAAACTTCTAGGGACATATAGAATGGGTTGCTCGGGATAATCAATAATATGAACAATCAATGTACATGTATTGGTTGTTGAATATTGTAACTTCTAAGAATATTATATTTGTATATTATTTATTCCGGAGATGTTCCATACCTCCGATGTGATTATACTATGAATCTGGAGATGTTTATTCCTCCGAATTGGTTGTGGTAACTAGGGTTATTAGACCCACCATGTGGGGGTCGGCCCAGTCAGTTATAATAGGGTATTTAACCTAATGGTTAAATACGAGCCTACATGTACTTGTGTAAAATACATGTCAGTGTAGTGTATAAATAGAGGAGGTATGTTCCTCATTTGACACACTCACTCACTTGAGAGAGAGGCGCACTTGTGGAGGAGAGGTCTGCTATGGTGGAGGAGGAGATCATGTATATGCTATTATTGTGAAATGGAATGTAATGCTGCTATTTTATATCTTATCATATTAAATTTTAACATGGTATTAGAGCTAACTTGAAGGAAGGCAATGTATGGCACTTACGACACTTGCTTCTCTTGCGACAATTTGAAGGTTAGGGTTTTATATAGCAAAAACCAGTCATCGTGGAACTTTCGCTATAAATCCATTTATGCAAAGTTTCAGGATCTGAAAAGTTTACAGGTCGTAGATAGTATCCCCAGGTACCTTGTTTCCAAAGGGAACCCTCAGATTCGTTGTACTTTATGAGTTATGATCAGTACAAGTTAGGGTTTCTGCCTCTTCCAGCGCTCAGTCAAAATCAGGTGACCTTGGAAAAAAGGTCATAACTTGGGCTAGGAAGCTCCAAATGAAATTTCATAAAAAGTGACAGGTAGTACACAGAATGTACTATCTCAAGAAACGTTTTTAGAGGCCGAAGGTGAACCAGTGACACGTGGAATTTCGTACAAGTTCGCTCTCCTATTTTATCCCATAAACAGGTCACGTTGCGACACTTGTCATAACTCTCTCTCAGAAAATCCAATGGAGGTCAAACCTGTCAGGATGGAAAGATGTCAGGTCAGGATACTATAGAAAAAATTTTCAGACCCTGTGGAGCATAAATTTCAGAGTTATAGCAGAAACAATCAGAAGGGTGGGCTTCATCAAACCCTAGTTCGGGTTCCTGTCCAGAAGATCCAGAAGTTTCGAAGGAAATTTTGAGGGGTCAAATTTTGGAGATTTCAAAATTGAAGAATGCTAGGTTGATCAGCTCAGCAAGACACATTCTTCCATCCATTCAGAAGTGTGAAAGTCAAAGATTGAATTTTTAGGGTTTCTCTAGCAAACCCTAATCAAGCTCCAGATCAAGTTTCAGGGGGAGTTGAGGCTAAGGCTTTACATAAGAAGACTACAAAAAAAAGTATCGATAGGTATGACTTAAGGAGGTTCAGGTATGCCTTGAAATCTGATTCTTGATTAAAGTTCATAATGTGTTTGTCTTCATGTTATTTATTAGTACAATCTTGATTAATGTTATTAATTGTCTTATCACCCTAGTAACAATATGAATGCAGGTGAATGATCGAAGACATTCATTGATTAGGGCTATATGATTGTACTTATGCATTATGATGTTGTGTGAGGTTGATGTTGTCTGCTAACAAGACACAGGTACATCACAAAAGACAAATCAAGTTCCATGACCATGACAACATGAAGACAAAGACTCACGAGGTATGTATGACTTTGTTATATCATGTTTAACCTACGAGACATGCAGGTTCTAGCTCAGGATCTCTAAATCATTGAAGAGATTGTTTAGGTATGTTGTACATAACTAGCAGGTATACTAATCCAGGTATGTTTTCCTATGTCATGTTAGAATCTTACCTTGTGTAAGTATACTTGGTATGATTGGTTAGTAATCAAGGGTTTATGCATATTATGTCTCTTATCTTGGTTGATGATTTAACTAACTAGATCAAACAAGAATATGCATGAGTAAAAGAAGACTTCCTTGAAACCTTGAATACTAATGATCATGACTGTACATATTCAAGATTATTTAGAATTAGAATGTTTTGATAATATTTAGAATATACTAATGAATGTATGTTTGTGTATGAGATCATGAGGATGACACTAGTGTACACTTGAGCATGCATAGTGGTACAGAATGAATAGAAGTTCAGAAGACATACAGAAGATCAAGCGGGAGGCAACCACACAGACATAAAAGATAAGTATTTGGGTTGTTATTAGAAATAGTAAATGATATTGCTTGTATGCATATTTGTATTCCTAGAATATATCATGCTGAGTGTAAACATTCATAAAGCGTTGAACAGTATACTACTAATATGCATATGATTGGTAAATTGGACAAACATTCCATTGTTGCTTGTCTAGAATGAAACCTCTTTGCTGACATGCTGAGAGTTGTGCACACTCTCGATAGTATGTTATGGTAGAGATGGAAGGCATCTAGATAGCCACTGTATGCATACAGGATATGGGAAAGTGTTGTGCCAAAGTATTGGTCAAAATAGTTGCATAACTATGTAAATGATATCTGTATGCATAATAGGTTATCATGTCAATATGATTTGATGATTATGAAGTACTACTAATCATGTACTTAATTTTGATTTGTAGGAAAGATCATGATGAATGATGAACACTGAACAAGCGATGGATGTTCAACAAAAGATTTACAAATCAAACTCACTATAGAAGGCTTGTCGCTAGAAGATTCTCTTAGAAAGAGGAAGAGGATCATGATGAGATGTTTGCTCCAAGTGGCTAGATAAGACCATTCTCTTAATGGTGTAATTAAAGAAGAAGTGTGAATCAGATTCTGTATGGGTTCCCAGGATCGATAATCAATTGATGAGCTTAATGATCACCATGGGTGATGAGGATCTCAACCTTTGCTACAAGGTTGAATATTGTTTCTATACACAGATGACATGGATGCAAGAAGGAAATCACCACAGAGTTCGAATGATATTGAGGCTCATATCAGTAGACCCATCTAACGAGAGATGGCATAGATAGATATGCAGAAGATCATTCAATGAAAAATGAAAGATCTCAGATTGATGCATTACTTCCTAGGTGTGGAAGTATGGAACGACTCAGAAGGAATCTTTCTCAACCAGGGAAAGTATGCCGAGAAATATTAAAAGGAATTGATGTGTTGGAATGGTGACTCTCATGAATTCCAACTTGAAGTTCTTAGCAGATGACTCATTAGAATTAGTGGATATAACTCTGTATAGACAAATTATTGAGTCATTGATGTGTCTAGCGAATACTAGGTCAGATATATGCCTTGCTGTAAACACCTTGAGTCAGTATCTAGTGGAAACTAGAAGTGTTCACCTCTTAGTTGCAAAGCATGAGATGAGGTACCTAAAGGATACAATAGACTTTGATCTATGGAGATCATGAATTCAGATGGCAACACAGATATTGATTGAACAGAAAGTGTATCAGACAGGAAGACCAAATTGAGAAGATGTTATTGTCTGGGATCATCCATGATCTTATGGTTTAGCAGGAAACAGTCTAGCACAAGCGGAATATATGCCTGCTTGCTCTGCTAATTGTGAAATGGCATGGCTTCAGAATTGTTTGACTTAGAGATGGACCCAACTGTGATCCTATGTGACAAACAAAGTTGTACTAAAATGGCAAAGAATCCAGTGTTCCATGATAAGTCAAAAGCACATAGAGATATGGCATTTCTATATACGAGATATGGTGCAGATAGGAATCAAAGTTTGAATTTGTAACATGTTACCAATGTACTAACCAAACCTCTACTGATCCGTTGTACTAACCAAACCTCTACCTCAAGTAAATTTTTCCGAGACAAACTTAATATAGTCCAGAAGGACCCTCCTCGAAAGGGGGAGTGATGTGATCACTTATGATGAGATTGCCTGCATCGACAGTGAGGTCGATGATGTGAATACTTATATTGGTGATGCCGACAGAGAGGTTGGTGGATGGTCCTTAGACAGGGTCTAAGGTGACAAGGGGATTGCATCATCCTTGAACACATGTTCTAAAAGAGAGTCGTAGACGTATGTATTCAAAAATGAAGACCTTGGTGGACATATAGGATTGCATCATCCTCAAGAGAGCCGTAGACATATGTCTTCGAAAATGAAGTCCTTGATGTACATATAGGATTGCATCATCCTCAAGAGAGCCGTAGACGTATATCTTCGAGAATGAAGTCCTTGGTGGACTTGAGGGGATTGGATCATCCCTGGACTTCAGTCCTAAAGAGAGACATAGACATGATGTCTCCGAGAACAAAATCCTGAATGAAAAAGTAAGGGGATTGGATCGTCCTCGGACTTTAGTCCTTTGAATTGAGCCGTAGACATGATGTCTCCGAGAACAAAATCCTGAATGAACAGGTAAGGGAATTGGATCGTCCTCAGACTTTAGTCCTTTGAATTGAGCCATAGACATGATGTCTCCGAGAACAAAATCCTGAATGAACAGGTAAGGGGATTGGATCGTTTTCGGACTTTAGTCCTTTGAATTGAGCCATAGACATGATGTCTCCGAGAACAAAATCCTGAATGAACAGGTAAGGGGATTGGATCATCCTCGGACTTTAGTCCTTTGAATTGAGCCATAGACATGATGTCTCTAAGAACAAAATCCTGAATGAACAGGTAAGGGGATTGGATCGTCCTCGGACTTTAGTCCTTTGAATTGAGTCGTAGACATGAGGTATCCGAGAACAAAATCCTGAATGAATAGGTAAGGGGATTGGATCATCCTCAGACTTTAGTCCTTTGAATTGAGTCGTAGACATTAGGTCTCCTAGAATCGAATCATAGGACTGGATCATCCCTGAGCTTTGGTTCAAAAGTTACATGATAGGACTGGATCGTCCTTGAGCTTTGGTTCAAAAGGTACATGATAGGACTGGATCATCCCTGGACTTCGGTTCAAAAGGTACATGATAGGACTGGATTGTCCCTGGACTTCGGTTCAAAAGGTACATGATAGGACTGGATCGTCCCTGGACTTCGGTTCAAAAGGTACATGATAGGACTGGATCGTCCCTGGACTTCGGTTCAAAAGGTACATGATAGGACTGGATCGTCCCTGGACTTCGGTTCAAAAGGTACATGATAGGACTGGATCGTCCCTGGACTTCGGTTCAAAAGGTACATGATAGGACTGGATCGTCCCTGGACTTCGGTTCAAAAGGTACATGGTAGGACTGGATCGTCCCTGGACCTCGGTTCAAAAGGTACATGGTAGGAATGGATCGTCCTTGGACCTCGGTTCAAGAGGTACATGACAGGATTGCATCATCCATGGACCCATGTCCTAAAGAGAGCAGGATTGATCATCCTGTAATATGATTGTGTGTGTTGATATGGTTACTTGTATCGGTATGGATACTTGTATTGATGATGTGGTTACTTGTATCGGTATGGATACTCGTATTGATGATGTGGTTACTTGTATCGGTAGGATAATTGTATTGATGATGTGGTTACTTGTATCGGTAGGATACTTGTATTGATGATGTGGTTACTTGTATCGGTAGGATACTTGTATTGATGATGTGGTTACTTGTATCGGTAGGATACTTGTATTGATGATGTGGTTACTTGTATCGGTATGGATACTTGTATTAATGATGAGGATACTTGTATTGGTATGGATACTCGTGTGATGACGATGCTGATGATCGTGTGATGACGATGCTGATGATCGTGTGATGATGATACTGACGATGCTGATGATCGTGTGATGATGATGCTGATGATTGTGTGATGATGATGCTGATGATCGTGAGATGACGATACTGATGATTGTGAGGATCCAGATGTTGATGTTGTTGTATCTGTTCGAGTGCTGCAGAAGATAAAGACTCAGTACTGAAGATGTTGATGTTCCAGTATTGAAGATGTTCCAGTAACTGCTTGAGTTATTGATGATGTTGAGAAAGCTTCCAATGATTTATAGATGTATCATGTATGATGTATGACTCGTTTCTCCTGTGGTTGTTGTTATAATATCCTTCTCGTTAAGGGGGAGTGTTGAATATTGTAACTTCTAAGAATATTATATTTGTATATTATTTATTCCGGAGATGTTCCATACCTCCGATGTGATTATACTATGAATCTGGAGATGTTTATTCCTCCAAATTGCTTGTGGTAACTAGGGTTATTAGACCCACCATGTGGGGGTCGGCCCAGTCAGTTATAATAGGGTATTTAACCTAATGGTTAAATACGAGCCTACATGTACTTGTGTAAAATACATGTCAGTGTAGTGTATAAATAGAGGAGGTATGTTCCTCATTTGACACACTCACTAACTTGAGAGAGAGGCACACTTGTGGAGGAGAGGTCTGTTATGGTGGAGGAGGAGATCATGTCTTTGGTTTGCATCTTTGTATATTGCTGGTCATCTATATTTAGGAAGCTTTACTAGGTTTTCTACCCCATGAGGGTTTCCCAGGATAAATCTGTGTCTCTTGTGTTTATGCTATGCTTGTTGTTTCTTCAGTGATCCTGTATATGCTATTATTGTGAAATGGAATGTAATGCTACTATTTTCTATCTTATCATATTAAATATTAACATTGGTTGTCTTAAATGTTTGATATGCATTCAAATTATCCTCTATAGTTCCCAATTTGTTTTTGTTTCCAAAATCTGCAAGGTCCTAGAAAAATGAATCTGACAGAGTCAATTGCTGGGATGACTCAGTAGGAGCAACAATTAGAATAGGTTATAAGCCAATATGATTAGTTCAATCAGAGATGGATGGTGGAAATTGGCTTAATGAGTACTGACTAAACCATTTTATGCTTTTTCATTGATTTTGCTTTTAGAATATCAATCAATTGGCTCCAACAATCTTCGAAGTCTTTCCCGTAGAATGTGTTGAGTTGGGGTTAGGTTCATTTACACTTCCATAAGTACCATGGAAGTTGGTACTTATTTTTCTTTTATTTATTTACATAGATAAGTTTCTGTTTCTTCTTCCTTGGTTTAAATTGAAATCCTGTCTAGTCCATACTGCAAGTATCATAATTTTGAATACACATAGCTACAGGTCTTGGAACATCACTGTATGTTTTTCGAGATGTATAAAAAAGTTGGAGATACCAATTTGATGACACAACATGAGAATCTTCCATAAAGATATGCAAACCTTCCCAAAACTTCTTCCTTGGTATTTTTTGCTTCATTGTTCTGTTTTAATTAGGTCTGCACCTCCAAAACCTTTACTCTGTTTTGATTTTTTTTATTTTCCTTTTCTTATATATATATTATTATTTCCCATCTGTTTTCCATAATTTTTTGGATGGCTCCTTTATCTTTCTCATCTTTGATGGATACATGCATGATTAATATCCTCAAGTTTTTCATTTTTTATTCCACCTCTTATTTCTAGTTCCATCTCGAGCTCCATTTTCCAACATTTACTTTGCTAGTTTGATGGTCCAGTTAATATGGTTTTGATGTGTCTTAGTGGATATTTTAAATCAATAATAACATTGACCATCTAGAACATCTTTCATATGAAAATTGACGTCCAATGCAGCCTTGTAATGACTCCTAACATGTGCCTATTTTGGACCTGCAATAAGATCAATAAGATCTTTCCGATGATCTTATTTGGGAACTTACATCACCCCTATTCTGAATATTACTTTAACATTTCTTAGGACATGAAGCCCATTTTTTCTTCCACTTGATTCTGGGCTTGTTCATCCCATCTTACTCTTTTAGAGAATCTCTTTGCTATGCCTTACAAGATGAAAGGGTCTAACCCTACAATTTTATTTTCTCATCATTGGCCAAATAAGGTACCAAAGAGCTTTGTCCTCTTTTTCCCATTGCATTGAGAATGCTCAAGCAACCAACGAAAAACACAAACCCTTGAATTTGACAACTAAAGGGAAGAAAACACAACATGGTTTGAACTCTTAGAACTAAACAAAAACAAGTAAACTAAAAGAGGGTTACAAAATCTATAAATCACAATGAGCCACCTATAGGTGGAAATAAATCTCATAAAATATTGCACTAGATAAACAACATGACATACCTTCAAAAGTTGATTAATATTCATAAGACTTGGCCATAGTGCTAAACTATCAATGAATGCTAGACCTAAACTTTTGGATGAACTCTACTCTAAACTTGAATTAGAATACTTCCAAACCAAATACAAAAGCAGAGGTCAAAGGAGCATTCTGTCCTATAAAAATAATCTATTTAATGCCTTTCAGTTCCTATTCCCTGCTTTGAACTGCAATGGTTAAGTTCCAAAGGTTGGGCCAAAGTATTGACAATGGTGTGAGATGGATTGGCACGTATATCCTTTTTATCCTCTTCTACTTGACACACTAAGATATGTGTTTAAGCTTCCTCCATACATGTGCCTATTGCCCCTTTATCTCCCTTGGTTTGCAATGGTGTTCGCTCCATAGAACTGATACTGATTTAATGGGTTTGCTTTGATTTAGCCATTAAAGTAGAAATAATTTGTTGGCATTTATCATCTTGGCTACTCAAATCCTCAAACCAAGGTCTTGACCCATTTTTTATCGCTTTTAAGTTTCCACAAATGGATTTTTTTATACAAACAATGACAAGAGTTAGCATGTAGCTTTAATTGTAACTGTATTAGAAAGAATGCAATGATTGGCAATAATAATGAAATGGTTTACTTATGTATTTTTTTTTACAATCAATGCAAATGAATGCTGGTAATTATATGCAGAAACTAACATCATAATAGTTGAGTTCATAAAGTGTTGTTTGGTTTCCAAGAATTCTTGGGGGCCATAACTATGCATATTAGCTAGAGTGGCTATCAGAGTTGACATAGCTTGCCCCTGATTAAATGAGAATTTTTAGTCTTTGCTTCTGAAATTTAGGCCTTTATAAGTTCATATATAATTTTTTTTTCTTGTTGTAACTTGTAATTACATCAACTCTAATAAATTGTCGTCTTTTATATATAGTTACTAATGGTAATGGGTTGAATTATGAATATCTCCATCGTAAAGCATATCACATACAATCAAACCCCTACAGTCTTTTTGAATTGCTTCATACAATACTTTCCAATTTGTATTTCTTTGGATACAATTCTTCTTTTGTGTGTGTGATTTTTTGTATGTCCTTTCCATTGTTGAATATCTTATTGTCCGAAAATTTGAAGGATTATTTTTAGTGAGAGACCCTTTATTTGCACCATCTGGTTGATGGTGAGATTGTCAATTGAGTTGCACACCCCTGGAATGTTGACATAAATAATGATGTTGATAATATAATTACATAGATTGTATCTTAGAACTAATCACAATGGAAACCTAAATCCCTGTGATGAACACATTCACACAAGGCAGTGGCTTATAGAGCACATATTTTCCTTCCAAAGGTGGAAAGTTGTAGATGTATTTCATTTAGGTTGGTATTGAAATTATAGAACCCCGTATGTGTTCCTCCAACAATAGGATGTTGGAGCTATACTTTTTTAAGTTTTACCAATGGTGCCTAGCTTGCATCTTTTGATGCAATTTTGGAGCAATTTTACTCTTTCAACAAATATAATCAAAGAGTTGCATGTCCAATTGCATTTACACCACATAATTGTGATCTGTAAGAAGCAATAAAACATGTCTATTTTTGTTTGTTTGTGGCTCCAGGAGAGTGCTTTCCCCATCACACCATAGTGGATTTGTGGGGTTTATATTTAGCAACTTATTTTTATATTGATAACCATTTTGGGGTCACACTTGCCCCTTGCATGCACCTTGGATTTTGCAAAGAGGAGATCCGGTTGTGAGCTTGTTATTGTTTCTACCCTAAAGAAGAAGGGCCTACTCGCATTTCTTCGTTCTTAACAAAAATTCTAGGGACATGTAGAATGGGTTCCTCCGGATATCAATATTATAAACAATCAATGTATGAGTATTGGTTGTATAAAATGTTTGATATGCATGCAAATACTCCTCTATAGTTCCCAATTTGTGTTTGTTTCCAAAATCTGCAAGGTCCTAAAAAAATGAATATGACAGAGTCAATTGCTGGGATGACTCAATAGGAGAAATAATTAGAATAGGTTCTAAGCCAATCTAATTAGTTCAATCAAAGATGGATGGTGGAAATTGGATTAATGGGTAATGACTAAACCATTTTATTCTTTTTCATTGATTTTGCTTTCAGAATATCAATGACTTGGCTCGAACAATATTTGAAGTCTTTCCCCTAGAATGAGGTTGAGTTGGGGTTAGGTTCGTTTACACTTCCATAAGTACCAAGGAAGTTGGTACTTATTTTTCTTTTATTTATTTACATATAGAATTTTCCCTTTCTTCTTCCTTGATTTAAATTGAAATCTTGTATAGTCCATACTGCAAGTAGCATAATTTTTAAAAGACACAACTTCAGGTCTTGGAATATCACTGTATGTTGTTATAGATGTATAAAAATGTTGGAGATACCAATTTGATGACACAAAATGATAATATTCCATAAATAGATGCAAACCTTCCCAAAACTTATTGCTTGGGATTTTTTGCTTCATTGTTCTATTTTAATTAGGTCTGCATCTCCAATGCCTTTACTCTATTTTGATTTTGTTGATTTTCCTTGCCTTTTTTATATATTCTTATTTCACGTCTATTTTCCATAATTTTTGGGATGCCTCCTTTACCTTTCTCATCTTCCATGGATACATGCATGATTAAATTCCTCAAGTTTTTCATTTTTTATTCTACCTCTTATTTCTAGTTCTCATCTCGAGCTGCATTTTCCAACATTTACTTTGCTAGTTTGATGGTCCATTTACTACGGTTTTGATGTGTCTTAGTGGATATTTTAAATCAATAATAAGATTGACCATCTAGAACATATTTTATATGACAATTGGTGTCTAATGCAGTCTTGTAATGACTCCTAACATGTGCCTATTTTGGACCTGCAATAAGATCAATAAGATCTTTCCGATGATCTTATTTGGGAACTTACATTACCCCTATTATAAATATTATTTTAACATTTCTTAGGACATGAAGCCCATTTTGTCTTCCACTTGCTTCTTGGCTTGTTCATCCCATCTTATTCTTTTAGAGAATCTCTTTGCTATGAATTACAAGATGAAAGGGTTTAACCCTACAATTTTATTTTCTCGTCCGTGGCCAACTAAGGTAACAAAGAGGTTTGTCCTCTTTTTCCCATTGCATTGAGAAGGCTCAAGAAACCAAAGAAAAACACAAAGCATTGGATTTTACAACTAAAGGGAAGAAAGCACAACATGGTTTGAACTCTTAGAACTAAACAGTAACTAGTAAACTAAAAGAGGGTTACAAAATATATAAAAAACAATGAGCCACCTATAGGTGGAAAGAAACCTCATACAAGATTTCAATGGATAAACAACATGACATACCTTTAAAACTTGATTAATATTCAGAAGAATTGGACATAGTGCGAAACTATCAATGAATGCTAGACCTAACCTTTTGGATGAACTCTACTTTAAACTTGAATTAGAATACTTCCAAACCAAAGACAAAAGTAGAGGTCAAAGGAGCGTTATGTGCTATCCAAAATAATCTATTTAATTCCTTCCTATGCCATGCTTTGAACTGCAATAGTCAAGTTCCAAAGGTTGGGCCAAAGGATTGAAATTGGTGTGAGCTGGATTGGCACTTATATCCTTTCTATCATATTTTCCTTGACACCCTAAGATATGTGTTTAAGCTCCCTCCATACATGTGCATACTACCCCTTTATCTCCCTTGGTTTGCAATGGTGTTCGCTCCATAGAACTGATACTTATTTAATGGGTTCGCTTTGATGTAGCCATTAAAGTAGAAATAATTTGTTGGCATTTATCAACTTGGCTACTCAAAGCCTCAAACTGGGATTGACCCTTTTGTTATCGCTTTTAAGTTTCCACAAATGGCTTTATTGATACAAACAATGACAAGAGTTAGCATGGTTCTTAAATTGTAATTGTATTAGAAAGAATGCAATGATTGGCAATAATAATGAAATGGTTTACTTATGTATTTTCTTTTACAATCAATGCAAATGAATGCTGGTTATTATATGCAGAAACTATCATCATAATAGTTGAGTTCATAAAGTATTGTTTGGTTGCCAAGAATTCTTGAGGGCCATAAATATGCATATTAGTTAGAGTGGATATCAGAGTTAACATAGCTTGCCCCTGATTAAATGAGAATTTGTAGTCTTTGCTTATGAAATTTAGGCCTTTAAATGTTCATATATAATTTTTTTTTCTTGTTGTAACTTGTAATTGCATCAACTCTAATAAATTGTCATCTTTTATACATAGTTACTAATGGTAATCGTTTGAATTATGAATATCTCCATCATAAAGCATATCACATAGAATCAAACCCCTGCAATCTTTTTGAATTGCTCCATATAATACTTTCCAATTGGTAATTTGTATTTATTTGGATACAATTCTTCTTTTGTGTGTAGGATTTTTTTGTATGTCCTTTCCATTGTTGAATTTCTTATTGTTAGAAAAATTGAAGGATTATTTTTAGTGAGAGTCCCTTTATCTACACCATCTGCTTTATGCTGAGATTGTCACTTGAGTTGCACACCCCTAGAATATTGACATAAATAATGATGTTGATAATATAATTAAATAGATTTATCTTAGAACTAATCACAATGGAAACCTAAATCCATGTGATGAACATATTCACACAAGGCAGTGGCATATAGAGCACATATTTTCCTTCCAAAGGTGGAATGTTGTAGTTGTATTTCATTTAGCTTGGTATTGAAATTATAGAACCCTGTATGTGTTCCTCCAACAATAGGATGTTGGAGCTATCATTTTTTAAGTTTTACCGATTGCACCTAGCTTGCATCTTTTGATGCAATTTTGGAGCACTTTTACTCTAAAAAAAATAGAATCAAAGAGTTGTATGTCCAATTGCATTTACAACACATAATTGTGATCTCTAAGAAGCAATAAAACATGTCTATGTTTGCATGTTTGTGGCTCCAAGAGAGTGCTTTCCCCATCACACCATAGTGGACTTTTGGGGTTTATATTTAGCAACATATTTTTATCTTGATAGCCATTTTGGGGTCACACTTTCCACTTGCAAGCACCCTCGATTTTGCAAAGAGGAGATCCGGTTGTTGTGTTTTTTTTTTATTCTGAGACCATGCTGCTACCCTACATAGATCTTTGTGTTTTGTTGACTAGGACTATTAAAACCCACTGCAATACTTATCCTTCTAAAGGAAAATCATAATGGTTGACTTAGGACTATGCTAACAACCATTGACTACTCGTTAATCTAACCATCACTTTCTCATATTAGGAAATGGATTTTTTGTCGCATCTTCAATGTTCAACAAATTATGATCTTTTATATCAGAGCTCACTGATGATTCCATAGTCCATTCTATCAATGAAAATGTAAATGTGTAGGTTAAAATAACCATCTTCGTGATTTTATTAATCCCTAATTTTGAGAACATATGTTTCAAAAAAGTTGACCTGATTGAGATTATTGAATTCAACAAGCTAAATGTTTAAGGTCTTGATAACATAGACAGTAACTCAGAAAACTCTTTCCAATACAAAATATCCAATAATTCTACTTCCTGGATATTTAAATTGTTCTAATGCTACCACTCTTGAAGCAGGAAAAATTTCTTGCATTTTTCACAGTTGAAACCTTATTTCAACAACAAAAATTTCAGAAAGAACGTATCAATGGATCAGAACTTTTATCGTGTATGTAGGAAAATGCTTGTGGCTTAGGCATATTAGTTGTTTTTCATTAAAGAGGACATCCAAACTACAACTCAGATGGATGATGTGTGTCCCTAAACACATAAACACAATTCTATACATCATACCTACAATGGTTCTAAATGCCAAAATAGAGTACCTATCCTAATTTAGACGTTGACATAACATCCTTGTTTAAAGTACCTACTTTAGCAATAAAATGACTTTGACATTAGTATAGTTTGTGATTGGGAATAGTCTGAAACCGACATATGTTATCAAGTTTGTTGGTAGTAGGGAGCCGGAGTAGGAGATGGAAGTAGGAACAAGAGCATGAGTAGGAAGCACAATTTTCAAAAGCTTCCAGGAGTGGATCTTTTTGGGAGCATTTGTATATAATATATATTTTGATACATATAAATTCAAAAAAATATTAAAATGTTGAATTAGTTGCAGACAAGATGAAAACATGTATTTCATTTAACAAATGGAATAATAATGAATCATTAAAGCATCAACCATTTGGTACACATATAAGAACAATCATATAGAAGTTATAACATTGTCATCAAATGAAGCCATAACATCAACCTTCAAGTTCCAACATATAACAATTGTCATCAACAAATGTAATAGATAACATCAACCATGAAATGAAATAGAGTATCATATTCATTACCAAATAGTTGTAATATGCAGTCAACAATTAAAAGTTCAAGCTTAAATTGCCATATAACGTTTACAAAATAGGACATCATTGTTAACATTGAATTTACCCTTGGAGGATGATGGACTTCTCCTTATTCCATCCTGGTTGTTCGGCATCGACAAATCATGAACACGTTCTTAGTCGGTTCTATGGCCATGATCCTTTACACCAGAGTTGTTAGATTTCAATTCCAAAGTTTCAGTTACATTACAGAGTTTGAATTTAAGAGATCAGTGTTTCCAGGGGGATGGTACGGGATAGTGTTATTTTTAGCAAGTTTTCAGTGGTTCTGTCTATATTTGTTCATGATGGAAAACATCAGTTTTTCTCAAATTCCTATGTTTGTGGAGGTCACTGCTATTTTAAACAAGTGACATGTGGCATATTTTGATGGTTTAGTGTCCACTTCTCTTTGGTTCGGTGTAGCTTTGTTTGCTAGAGTCCCAGAAACTATTGTCTGCTGAATTTTGGATGGATGTGAAATTATATTTTCCTCAAATGAGGTTTGATGAGGTTGGAACCTATCTCAAAGATCCTGAAATAATTAATGATTTTATTAAAAAAATAAGTAAGAGGGTAGACCATTTGGTCATATTACAACCCTAAACAAGTGACGAACAACAAACTTTTCCAATTTTGGGCATGCCTCAATCCCCAAGCATCCCTTAAACAATAGTTATGGGCACATAAACAGTGGTAGATAAGACTACTTCTCAGATAAGATGTATATACTATCTGAATTCCTTTACGGTGTGCATGTTTCCTGTGATGATGACTAATTTAGGATCATTTGACAAATGTCAATGAAATGTGAACGATAAATTCTCTCAATTGGGGAAATATCCTTAGTATAGCCAGTGTGTTAGTTTATGGGAATTATATTTATTTTTCCTTATCAATAATGAAGCTTTAGCGAGACCTTATTTGATGTGAGGCAACCTGACTAGTATATCCAATGTGCTAGTTTAGGACAATTAAGTTAGTCTTTCCTTATTCTGATTATATGTTAGTTTTTCTTCTTTTTCCATTTGTCTACTTGAGATGAGCACAAGATGAGTTGCCTTGAGATCACTCATCCAACTAGTGCGCTTACCTTCTATGGGTGTTTCATGTATCATTGTAATCATTATTTTGAGGTGAAAGAGAGGAAAGTAGCTTGATGTATATAATTGATGGTTGTTGGTTTGTGATTGTAGAATTCTTACTTTTCATATTTATAGTCTGTCACTTGTTGGATAGATCCAAGATTCAGATATGCAATGTCTACACTCTTCATCTATACTTACATGCTTTTAGTTTTTGGAAATCAAAATATTTGGTTGATGTTTTTTAATGTTTTAAGTTTGTCTATTTTATTGGAAAATGTATTGTCTCCACAAGGATTTTTTTATCAGTTTCTCAGTTTCTAGTTTACTGTATATTTCATTATTTCTTGAGTATATTTTCTCCACATTTTGCAGAGACACTCTAAAGTGTCCACGTTTTGATATTTTCTTTTTCAGGCACCTGAGACATGGAAGGATTCAACATTGTCCAAGATTATGCATTTGACTGAAGAAGCACAACTTAACAAACCAAAATTACAGAGATGGCTTGATGAATTTGGACAACATTACAGCTAGGACGTTGTGATGGTATCAACTGCAGTGGCTCTTTTTGGGAAATTTGTATTCAAGTGGCAATTTATAAGTACTCCAAGTTAGTAAGAAACATATATGGCCCATGTTGGAAGGTGCCATATGCATGTATTGACTGGAATATCCAATAAGAAAAGTGATTCACAAATTTAAATTTTTTTTAGTGTATATTATTGCAGCATACAAATTCCGAGAATTTCATGACATACAAGTTAGAGTTCGGGATGCACAATGATATTGTACCTAGTAATTTCCATCCTAATCCATGTCCCGATCTTCATAATCTTCATCAGCATCACCTTCATAGCTTAATTTATAGATATGGATTTTGGATATTTAGATGTCTCTTTTACAAATAACTTATTAGGATTTAGTTACTATATAGAAAGGATTAGTTCCTTTGGTTTTAAAGTTTTCTTCTTTGAGGAAATGGAGTTGAATTTTTGTTATCAAAAAGCTCCAAAGTCCATTCTCCCATCCTATTCCATCTTTGGAAATATTTTGGAAACTTATGGGAGAGTTTCAGTAACATGTTTGGAGATTTTTTCATAATTTGAAAAATATTTATATTAAGAAAATAATCATTGAAATGTATTATGAGCACATAAGCTTCTATTTAAAATCATAATCCTTGTAATTCTGACTTCTAAGTAAGAACTAATCATGCCTTAACATTCATATATGGACATGATTGTCTATAAAATATTTGTTTGAAATCTCTATTGTTTCCTTTATGAATCCTATGTCAATGCCAAAATCCTATTCTCCTCCATTGACATAAATCAGACACAGCAAAAGAATCGCTAAGAGCATATATTTTGATGCCATACTGTTCATTTCTTCCTGCTTGATATTCAACTGCAGGGAATTTTGTTCCTTTGATTATATTAGTATACTTAAAATATATCGAGGGAAAGATTAAATCCTAAAGGGAAGGATATGGATATATGAATGGATTGGTCTTCTATACTTAAACCATGCATTCTTTTCTTGCTATATAACTATGTGATTTTTTGATTCAGCATTAAGAAATGAGCAATAACTCAATATATCAATGTCCCCCATTTGTTTCTAATCCTATTTCTTCTCTTTGACTAGTACCTCACTAGGGACTGTAAAACATTATTGACAACTATATCTACAAGTCTGGTGAGAAATTGGTTCATTCTCCATATGCAGCAACAACCATATAGCTATGCAGGGACCATTATGGTTCTAGTGGCCAACTCTGGCCCCTCTGCAGGGATAGTCTGCATCTCTCAAACGCACAAGCTTGTCCCCTCTTTTAGTGTAATCTATTTTGTACATACCTTATATTTTAGAAACAAGGTCGTAGTATGTACACATAAAGAACAGTCAGTGCTAGTCAGGATAGAAGGATGCTTAAGTTCGTGCACTGAATTTTCATGTGGTAGAGTGGGAATCATCTATCAGCTTTCTAGGTGCATTTACTTACAGTTGTCTACTGGTCTGTCTGCAACTCCTTTACTACCATGTTTACTTTCCCAAAACTCTGGAATTTTTTATCACTTGTATAACTAGAATATGAGGAAGCAATGTTTCCATGTCCAAAGAGTCATGTATAACTTAGAAATTGTCATATGGAATTGTGATCTATTCTGTGGTCTCTTGCTATGTATGAATTTCTATGAGGGTGAATTATAGAAAATTATGTCACCAACCATGCTTGACATTAGGCTTACCCTGCCTTATGATTCTATACTATACAGAACTAAAAGTTGATTGATGATATAGAACATATTTTTATTATGGTGTCTTGAATTTCCAGATTATGGTTTATGTAGATCTAACCATTAGTTTTTTTTGGTTTGATCTAATCTCAAGATATGCAGTGTTGACACTAATGAGTTTTCATACAATGCTTTATTTAAGCAAATATGATGACAGTTAGCCTATTCTTCAGTTATTAGTTGTAGGAATCAATTAGTTGAGTGCAGATCTGCTCACCATGTCACGAAGTTTAACATGGTGTCAGAGTTGTAGCTCTTAAATATTCCAAGAATCTATGTATGGTTAAGCTATCAGGAATATGGAAATTTCAATTTACATATGAAATTATGAATCATAAGTGTGAATCTGATAAACCAAGTGGAAATTAAAATTACATATTTGATATTGATAATAGATATTGTGAGATATGTGCATTGTCATACTACATCCAAAATTTGCCTAATGGAATGTCCAAATATGAAATAGAAAATTCAGAAAACATTGAAAAATGAACAACATAGCTTATTTGGATTCCTACAGCCATCTCTGCTAGGCCATCCACATCTGTAGCATCAATGCCATTAACATCTGAGTGTCCCCAGGACTCCCCAAAATCAAGGTACCTCGTCCCCAAGCGTCTCTATGTGTCCCCAAAATCAGGGTACCCCCGTCCCCTCTTTGAATCTTGAGTTAAACTCGTGGTAAATTTAATGCATTCCAAGATTACCTGATGAGAAGCAATAATTTGCAAATTTGAAATATTCTTTGATTGGCTAATATTATATTTGGTAATAGGTTTTTAGCTACTACATTATTTACTTACTATGCATGTATGAGACCGTGTTGTGGTCTGAGCTATTCTGCAATAAGCCTTTAACTTTAAACTATTGTTTACTATTTAATTTTTTAATGAGTAAATGGTTGGGATGCTAAACATGATTCATTGTCTGTACCGATCTTAGGTCTTTACAAAGGTCAAGTTTGGAAGATTCATGTGGAATTACAAGATGGCTATCCATACTCATCACCATCAATTGGTTTTGTGAAGAAGATCTACCATCCCAATGTCGATGAGGCGTAAGTACCCACTCCAAATGAGTGAAATAATTTTTAATTTTGTTACTTCACATAGCTAATTCATTTTAATTTAGTGATCAATTTCAATTGTGTTGGTTCAGGTTTGATCTTTGGATTTTGTTTGGGGTCACATATTGAGGAAGGGATTCTACCGAGATTTTGTGAAGGAGCTTTTGCAAATTCTGTCAGGATTTTAGTAGGGCATGAGTTTCCACCAATCTCTCTTCTTGTTTCTCTAATTTGGCTTCCCCTGTTTGACCATTAGAAGAAATTCAAGATAGATCATTTAGCCTCAAACTGACCCCTACCACAACTAATGGACATTCCCGTGGCATTCTCAGTCAATAGCCAAATGCAGAGGATATCCCCACCCCATTCCTATGTCCTCGGTATGTAGGGGATGCATCCTCATGAACTCTAACGATTTTGTAGAAAGCATTTTAACTAATTGGGTGCACTCACCAAAGATCATATGGATCTGCTAGATCAACTGTCCATACTCTTCCCTACCTTCTTGGATTCTAATGAAGGATTTAAGAGCTTTAGAAATTTCCAAGACGATATTTAGTGTCTTTAGTTGCATTTAATGTTTTGGAGTTGTAGAGCTCCACATCTGAGACATATCTAAATTGTTGTGTTTTACTTATCCCATATTCACTTGTTTGTATACCATGAAGGTATCCAAGCCCCTAGGGTGCCTTGGCAGGCTCTAAGCCTCCAGGGCCTGTTATAGACCCTTGATAGGCCGTGGGGGCTTGAATACCCAACCACTTGTGCCTATTACAGGCCTTGGGATGTTTAGTCAAGCCCACGGTATAATGCCAATATACTAGGTAGATATATAAAGGGGTATAAAAAATGTAAATGAAAAAATGGATACATACAACATATAGGTAAAATAGGGGTTTTTTTAAATTGGGAAGGCATATTGGGAGGTTTTTTTTTTAAATTGGGTCCATGGATTCCTATTACAATTTTGGGAGGTATTTTCCAATATTTACTGAAATTAGGGGTATTGTTTCATATGCCACGAACGAATGTGCTATGGTAGGAAGTCATTGAGTGAAGCCCCCGTGCTTTGTCTACATCCATATGGTTTTGAAGAAACCTGCATTGGTATACCACCTAAGGGAATAATTTAGTGACTTAAACCAAAGGAAAGTTGATATGGGCATACACGTTAGTATTATTTCTAGTCTCTCCAAAATTAAGCACCTTTATAGTTGAGTAATAATCAGATGTAGAAGAGTAATATGCTACAACTTCAACTAGGGGAACCCGAACATCTAAAATCAAGTAGGTTTCAAATTTCCTTACTACCATAACTCAATTATTCTCTATTAGATTTACTTCCATCACTGAGTGAAAATTTTAAAAACACACCTAAATTTATATGTATAATAAATGAGTGAATCCCCATGCTACATGGAAATATGTGAGGCTATTTTATCAATAATATAATATGTATATATAATTTTTTGGCGAATCTTTCACCAAATTGTATTCTTTTAAAATATAAGAAAATCTTTCACATAATTATAAAATATTTTAAAATAATGGAAAATATTTCACGGAATTTTAAAGTTTGTAAAATATTGATGAATTCTTGCACATTGAAAAAAAAAAGTTTAAAACAGAGAGAGAAGAAAAATAAGAGTTAATAAAAACACTCAAGTATACAATCTCACAAACCCTTTGGTAGTAAAACCAAATCCCTAACTTTACCCTCTATTCTCCTACCTCCCTAGTGTCTCTCGCATACAACAGCCTCACATTATTGGGAATCCTTCATATGTTGTTAAGTCATACCTCTATTGAAATGAATAGAATGCCAAAATTTCCCAGGCTAATGAAGCTCATAGCTCATATCCAAAAAAGCATGCCTATATTCTCAATGCTGAAATTGCCTATGATTATGGAGCTCATAACTTTAGAAGATATTCAAGCTCGAAGATCATAAATTTAGAATATATTCAAGCTAAAAGCTCATAAATTTAGAATCTAATTATTAGTAATAATTTTTTTATCCTTATGAATTTAGAGTTTAGACTATGTAACATAGCAATCAATCATGATCTATGTATTTTCACAACTATAGAAATTCAATGTTTTGGACCTTCACAACTTGGAGAACTTCAAAATTTTGGACCTTAGGCATGTATGATGACACTAATGATTTTTATTTCAGAATTTTATATTTTCTATTGATGGATTAAATTAGTTTTATTCCAATTTTTTTCATTCATATTTTTGGTGAATTATAGTATATATATATATATCCATCATCCCTATAATTTTTCGGGGTTTTCTCTAGCCATTTTGACAAGAATTCCCCATCCTTGCCATTCCCTAATTTTAGATATTCATTCCCTATCCATGTTATTTCCCATTCCGAAAACCAGTGCAACATTGGTATTTTTCAGAGATTTTCATTAGTTTCACTAGAAATGTATTGTGTTGCACTAATCTATGTGTCAAGGACAATATTGATGTCATAGTGGCTTAGATCCTATCTTCGATATGAGGTGGTTGAAGGAAATGGGGTTGGGCATGCATCTAGGATAAAGAGACCCTCTCAATGTGTTACTTATAGCATTCTCTTCATCCTAAGTTGAGCTAAGACCAACCCCTTGGAATTCACCAATGTCCAAATAATTGACACAGAGACCAACAATGAAGTCAACCCATAATTTCCAAAGAAAATAAAAGGGAACCTCACTGTTATTGTAGGGAGGTTTATTAAATACCATAAACCATCGATCTATCTATTTGTCTTTCGATGGTTGGAATGTAAACCATTCCATGAAAAGATACCTCTTTCCTGGATTAGGTGGTTAGTTGGTTATAGGGTCAATGAACATCTGGAAAATGAATTCTTTGGTTATATTTAATTGTTTAACCTCTTCCTTACTAATTCTAACTAAGTAAAATTATCTCATCCTTTCCCTATAGATATATATATCAAGTAATTGACCACGTGCATGACCAATGAAAGCAACATTGGTGTCAAGGGAAGTGGCCAGTGACAGGTGGTTCTCTTATGTTTAGAAGTTCTCCAATTAAGTTTCTCAGCTCAGCTAATCACTGATTTATTTCAATGTTTGGGTCTTGTGGGGGTTAGGGTTTTGGTTGTCATTTGGATTAGGATTTTATGCCATATTTGTGGAATAATAAATTCAACAGTAAAAACATTTAAAAAGAAGAAGAAGAAAATCTTTAAAATTGGTAAGAAAAATGAGGTTTATATGCATTGTATGATAGTGAATCCTTAGCAATAGAAGATGGGTGAATTATCCTAGTTGGGAAGTGCTTGCATTGACTCCAAGTGGGGGTTGTCATTGGTTTTGGGAGGCCGAATAAACAAATGAAGAGTCAACCATTTGTTCAAGTCGACCCTTTGTTCTTCAATTACATAGATAAAATTGTGTACATGTTCCGAGTGTGTGCACAATTAAGAACACACACATTAGGAATGTGCATGCTTTTATGCTAATTTTTTTTTTAGCCATAAAGCATTGCATAGTTGCATAGAGGCTATTGAATTTGCTTAAAAATGAATGTATGTGCATTACTAATAGTACGTCCACATACTTTTATTTTTTTAACGAGCGCAAATATCCACCACAATGAAAAGAAGATGCAACTTCTTATGAGCCCCCTGACCATTGTAATATTGATGACTAATATTAAAAATATTGTTTAGATATTTCAAATTTTATAAAGATCATTAAAGATAAAAAAAATTATAGATTTTAACCTTAATTTAAAATAAAGTGTTTTCCATTTAATTTAATTTAATTTTTTATTTGACAAATGATGATACAGATTCTTTCATCTCACTATTTTTTTTTAATGTAATAAACCTAGTTATTTCATAGATTTATTTTAGTAACATTATTTTTTTTATACATAATGACCTTAAAATTATATTAACTAGTTTTTTCTTATAATAAATACTTATAATCAATCATAGAAAAACGTTCCTATTCATTAAATTTTTATTTATAACTATTATTTAAATTTTAAATTATATAAAATATCTTTTAATTAATAATTTATCTATTTAGTTATATTTTTATTAATTAAAAATATTTATATTTTTATTAGTTAAAAAATTTATATTTTTATTAATTAAAAATATGTATATTTTTATGTCATATACCTCAACTCAATATAAAAAGTAAACTAATTCATATAAAATTTATAGTTATATTTAGATAGTGTCTAAGACTCTATTCCTTTCTTCAATTAATTGTTGGAAATTGTATGGTTTTCTACTATATGTTTTTTCAAGCTTTGATTATCTTTTCTTCAATTAATTGTTGGAACTTGTATGCTTTTTTACTATATGTTTTTTCAAGCTTTGATTATGGTATTTCTGCTAATAGTATTGTATGGTTATTTATACTAATAGTATGGTAGGTCATTTTGATTTAACCTAGTTAATATTGTGAGCAACATTATATTCATATATTTCATTGAAAACTTTGATGTAGATTGCTATTGATTAAGGGTATTTTATAGTAATTTTGTAGCAGATATAATGTATTAAACGATATGACGTTTAGTTTTTTATTTTATTAAAATAAACAAGTTTTTTTCTATCGAAAAAAATAGTGTCTAGCCATGTCCAACTCAATAATCAACATAATGTGGTGTGTGAGAAACAATATCACTTGCGAACGTAAGTGTTTTCATATATTATCAAACATATCTCACAAAGTAACTTTTTAAAAGCAATGAAAATGACGTGAAATCCACGAATAACATTATCACTTATTAGTGGGTGTTTTATTATTTCTTTATTATATATGAAAGGCACTTCTAAAGGTTCATCTTTACTGTTAGACTTTTAAAAACTATCATCATCATATGGAACCTGTTTGTGTTAGAAATTGTTTCTAGACTATGGAGGGGTAAGCTAGTACAATCTCAACAATCTCAATATAACAATCATGAAATAGGGTTTTGTTTTTATCGTTTATTGGTTTGAGAGCTTCATATCCAAGAAAATAATCATTCATTCAAACAAATACAAATTCATACAGAAACTAAATCATGTAATACATCAAAGAAATGAGATATTTAATACTTCAAAGATTAAATATAAGCCAACACATTCATAAACACAATACTGGTTTATCCACAACACATGAGCACTCCATGAATAAAACTTTAAGCAAGGAATGAAATCACTAGTTGAGTAATCCAAGTGATGAAAGATAAAACAGTAAAATCAATTAAAATGGCTTATAAGTATATATTCCAATCTCAGTATTTAAAAACTTACATAAGAGATATGTGTATCAGTCTGAAAATGTATCCAAAGCTTTTCACTGTATATTGTTTCTTGAAACAAAATCCAATCATCTACCATCAAGGTTTCTTTCTTTTATCCTTTTACAAAAAGAAAATGAGTTTCATAACTAACCCTAACTTCTAAGTAGTTACAACTAGAAGTTACATCTTAGCTTTCGAATTCTTAAAACAACTCATTAACAACCATTTTTATGATAACAAAATAAAATACATTGATAGCTGGAGATGAGGTGGCTCATAATTGCTTGGCAGCATCAGCTGGCATAGCTATGCCTTCCAAGGCATGCGATTTCTTCTTATCTCGAGTTTGTTGATTCTCCAATCCACGAACCTTGCTAAGCAATCCCCTGTTTGCTTCTTCAAGTCCTCGATTTTCTTTTCCATATCTTCATCTTGCACTTCTACCTCTCCCTTCCTCCTTAAGGCTTCTTTAGCAACTGAGACCAATTCTTGGTAATGAGCATGTAACTCTTCTAAGTCTTCTCTCATCCTTTTATTGATAGTTCTAAGTCCTTCATTTGACTCTCTCATAAATGCTTCCTGTGTTTTATACTGCTGAATAGACTTCTTTAAAATTTCAACCTTAGTCTCAATTCGAACATCTGGATGTATAATCAAATGTTGCTCTAATTCAAATGGAATATTCAACTTTTTAAAGATTAATTCCTCTTCTTTCTTATTTCTAAATATTTCACTTGAGAGGGGAAAAGCTAAATTGGATGGCTTTTCAACATCGGATAACCTCTTGTTCTACTACCATTTCTTGTTCTGCAATTCTTTCACAATCCTTGACCATATAAGTTATCATTTCAATCTCTTTTTTTTATCCATTTTAATCTCCTGTGCATCACACTCAAGATTCTCAGCATTACTATTTCCATCTTCTTCTCCTGACAAGTCTTCAATAATGGTAACCTTCTCTTCCTTTAGCTTAGGATCCAATATCCTTCTCATATTCAATCTAAGTTTATTAGTAGCTCTTGTTTTAGGTCGCCACTTAGTCTCCCTAAGCTTTGTCAAAGATTTCATATCAGCATCAAAATTTGGAATGTGGAATACCCCCTCTTCAGTATCTACAACAGGAATACCTATAACTAGACTCTCTATCTCCAAAACACAACTGTGCATGTCCTATTTCAAACTAACAGTTTCCTCTTTATCCATAGGAGCAATATCCTTTCCTTTGTTAATCTCTGAAACCTATTCAGGATGTCCTTTAAGCATGATTTCTCTTTTCATTACATTTGTAGAGTTCTGAGATTGTTTTTGTACATCAATACTCTGCGAATCCTCCTGTACATCAGCACTCTGCAAATTCTCCTCTTCATCTCTTTTAAATTTCTTCACAAAACTAGTTTGTTTGCTTACTATACGTTTCTCCTCTTGTTCATCTTGCTTAATTATGAACCCTGACTAGAACAAGAAGTGGTCCCAATTCTGACCTTCCTTCTGTAAAACTGAACACACTATCAACTTAACAAGTCCATGACGAAATAAAGACTGGTTTGAGTTGTTAACCTGACCCTTAACTCTGCTAGACATTTTCTGAAGGCTCTTTAACAAGAAGAAAGGTAAAGTCATCTTTGATTCCTGAGTTAAATGCATCAGAATCCTAATATGATACTTGAAAACTGAAGCAAAGCGGCCTTCACAAGTGATGTAAGTCTGAATTATCCTGATTACTTCCTTCCACTGTGGTTTAAAATTCCTTATATGCACACCTTTACTCTAGTCTAGTTCTCCAACTCCTGGTATTAGAAACATGGTAGGGTTAAAATCGAAAGTAGATTTTTTAAACCATAATTCGCCCTCTGAGGGTACACCGACTGCTTCCGCAACTAAGGATTTGGTCAATTCAAACTTCAGGGTATCAAAGTTCACATTACTACCAACAAGGTGTTGGGTGAAAGCCTAATTTACCTTAACATTAAACCCTGTAATATTCTCAAAAAACACAGACCATCCCACCGACTTGGAAATTGCAGCACATTCAGGACATTTCACTACCCAGGTGATGTCAGGTTGTTCAAACCGACTTAGCTCGCCACTTCTGCCACTCTTGCCCATATTTTCAATCTATTATGAAAATACACTATCCTATTCTCGTGCAACTGAATTAAGGGTGATATTTTTCAAAATTTACGTGTCTTTAGCTACTAAACTTGAAATCCCTAAATCGGAGATTGTGGCATCTCAAACCCTGAAATTATGGGATGATAATCACCATAAGTTCATACATGTGTCATAATGAGGCGAACAGGTGCCTAGAAGCTCCTCTTCCATCATCAAAATACATTGGATATTTCCTTTCATCGCAAATCCACTAATTTTTATAATTTTGGGATTCCTGTAGCGCGCTAGAGTATTGAATTTGAGCCTTGCACTGTGGGAATCATTCAATGTGCAATTTAATATATAAACTCAAAGGTATAGGTTATACTTTGGATAAAAAATTTAGAAAACACTTAGGTAAGTATTTTTTGAAGACTTCAAAATGAAATATTACATAAAATAAGCCATCAAGGGTAAGTCAAAACAATTAAAACCATAACTATAGGATCAAAGATTAGAAGACAATAAAAAATGGTTTAAAATTTAAAATGAAATAAAATGAAAAAGAAGATAAAGTATAAACATTAAAGAAAAACACACAAAAACCTAAAGACAATTTCAGTGTTAACATCTAGCTCCTGCTGAGGGATGAAAGCCTCCTTGTGAGGCTTTAAGAACCTGTAGACTAGTGCATTCTACCATCTTAACTGAAACTTCTCTTTATTCTGTGAAAATACTCACAGCAGATCTAAGAGATGATGTATACCTCACAAGAGTAATTATGATTAAGTAGGAAAATAAAAGAAGAGTGATCAATACAGTATAATGAGCAGCAGAATAATATGGTACAGTAGAACTCGGATAGAAGCAATAATACTTCACACACACTAATTAATTAATCACAGTATGAACAAATAAATAGTACAATGGTAGAGAGGATTCGAATGCCTAAGGTGGCAATTCGAATTAGCCTCTCAGAGTGATCATAAGATCAATAGAGTGTCATCGGAGCACAACTAGGTGTCCTCATAATCATCAGAGCGCAACTGGAAGTCTTCATCATCATCAGTGGAGTCATCAATGCTCAAGTAACTGTCAACCATCAGTCAAACTAACTCTGGTAGGTGTAACTCAATGTAACTAAGTGTAACTGAGTGTAACTGAGTGACAACTAGACTGGTAGGTGAACAAGGGCAAGTTGCTCCCTAAAATCAAGGAAGAAAGGTGCATTAAGCAACTGGAGGGCTAAAACTGAATAGTGAGAAGCTCCTGGGGGCTGGCTAACTGAGGGCTAGGTGCTGGACTGCTGACTTGGATGCATGCAAACCCTAGAAGTGCATGCATGACTGAAAATGTAAATGATCAAAATACTGGTGGGACTAGGATGGAGTATAGGAATATCCTAACACCCCCCCTTAATCCATCCTGGGCCCTGGTAACTAAGACCAAAGGTCACCCAATACAATGAATAATAACAATCAATAAACCAAGGAAGTGGGAAAATTTCATGGGAAACATACCCCCTCCTTAAGAAAAAGACTGTAAGGCACACATAAAAATAAATGCTCCAAGCTCAAGTAGGTGTGATGCTCGGTCATATGTCTGGAGGTATCTTCTTCTTGGGAAGAATTGGATCATGCTCAAAAAGCATGTGCTTGTACTTGCTCTTTAGATTGAATGTGATGAGAACAAATCCAACAGTATGAGAATGATCCTTGAACCTATGATTCGAATCAGCTGGGGTAGGATCAAATCTGTGAAAGTACATATAGGTCTTCTCCTTCGAACCACCATGGGTGAGATTATGCCAAAAATAACTATTACATGTTTGCTTGAAATCAAAATCAGATTTAAGACTTAAAAAACAGTTTCTTGAGATCTCCTTTGAACCAGCAGGGGTGAGATGAAAAGTATCATATGCACGAGAAATTATCCCAAGCAGTAAATGCTTAGAATCCAAATTAGATCCAAGACTTGAATCATGGTTTCTTGAGATCTCCTTTGAACCATGAGAGGTGAGATCAAAACTAGTAATTGCATGAGAATTTATCCCAAGTGAATGGCCATGGCCATATTCTTCAATGACCTTCTGAAAGCATGGAATTATGATCATATAGTAGTATAAAAGAGGATATAGCTGGAGAGGAGTGAATGCATTACCTTCAAAAGCTGTTTTGACCTCCAAAATAATCATGTGATCATGATGCAAACCAACAGACTCTGGTGCAAGAGAGGATTTAGGACCTTCTGCAATATCTAGAGTTTGAGCTGGCACAGAAAGAGAAGAAAGTTTGAGCATGAGTGGAGAATCTGCAAGTTCTTTGTCAACAACTTCAATATGAGATGATACTGGTTCATGATCTGAGAGACCATCAAGGGGAGCGAATGGAACACTTTGCTTTCTTTCGAATGGATTTGGACCAATCCCTTCATTCTTTATTCCAAATTTTTCATCCAGGTGAGCCCATAACTCTTTTGGAGTCCATAATTCCTTTGGAGTTTCAACACCATTACGGTATTTGAATTGGAATCTCTGGCGTGCAAACAAAGAAAACATTATTGCTGCAAAGTGCATGTCACTTTTATTTTACCAGTCAATCTTATCTTCAGGGGATTCGAACTCTCTTTCGAAATAACAGTAAAAAAGATCATGGATCTTCAAGTCTGCTATCATTCTTGGTTTCCATTCATCATAGTTGAGTGGATCAAGAGGAGTAATTCCTGATGAATACATTGAAGCTGTAGAGGACCTGCAAAAACAATATAGAATAACTGCAACTGCTACTGCTACACTCGAAATCTTGGTAATAACCTGCAAAAAAACTCTCAAGAATGGAGATAAACAATACTCTCAACATGCTCTGATACCATGTGAAAATACTCATAGAAGATCTAAGAGATGATGTATACCTCACAAGAGTAATTATGATTAAGCAGGAAAATAGAAGAAGAGTGGTCAATACAGTATAATGAGCAACAGAATAATATGTTACAGTAGAACTCGGATAGAAGCAATAATACTTCACACACACTGATTAATTAATCACAGTATGGAAAAATAAATAGTACAGTGGTAGAGAGGATTCGAATGCCTAAGGTGGCAATTCGAATTAGCCTCTCAGAGTGATCATAAGATCAATATTGTGTCATCGGAGCACAACTAGGTGTCCTCATAATCATCGGAGTGCAACTGGAAGTCTTCATTATCATCAGTGGAGTCATCAATGCTTAATTAACTCTCAACAATCAGTCAAACTAACTCTTGTAGGTGTAACTGAGTGTAACTCAATGTAACTAAGTGTAACTGACTGTAACTGACTGTAACTAAGTGTAACTGAGTGTAACTAACTGTAACTGACTATAACTGACTGTAACTCAGTGACAACTGGACTGGTAGGTGAAGAAGGGTGAGTTGCTCCCTAAAATCAAGGAAGAAGGGCACATTAAGCAACTGGAGGGGTAAAACTGAATAGTGAGAAGCTCCTGGGGGTTGGCTAACTGAGGTCTAGGTTCTGGACTGATGACTAGGATGCATGCAAACCCTAGAATGCATGCAAACCCTAGAAGTGCATGCATGACTGAAAATGTAAATGATCAAAATATTGGTGGGACTAGGATGGAGTATAGGAATATCCTAACATATTCTGCAAGCTTCCATTGGGCATAGAGTCTTATTCCTCACCAGTATGTACAATGCGTGTAACGTCTTTCACTTTCAATAACTGTAAAAATGTTTGAGGAATTGTCCATTGACTGAAGTGGACAATTCTTCACCTTCAAAAGTATGCAATATGAAAGTATTATTCTCCAAAAATTTTGAAATCATGAAGGGACCTAGCCATAGATTGTCAAACTTACGAGGCTAACCCTTCTGGTCTCTTCTAGCATCCCATCTGAGCACTATATCACCAAGAGAAAAATTATCTTCCTTTATTTTCTTATCAAATCTTCCTTTGATTTTATTCTTGTATGCTTGAGCCTTTTCTGCTAGAGCTTCTCGTTCTTGCTGCAATTCAACCAGTGAGAAAATTATTCTTTGAAGATCATTAGGTTCTTCTTGACTATCTTGGAAAAATTTCATTACTGGAATGCCTAGCTAAATAGGAAAAACTGTATCTGTACCATACACCAATTGAAAAGGAGACAAACCTATTTTTTTCTTGGTAGTTATCCTATCTTCCTATAATGCATACTTTAGCATTGAATCCGATGATCTATTATTTTGATTTAACATCTTTTTGATACTCTGAATAATGTTTTTGTTTGATGACTCTGCTAATCCATTACCCTGAGGGTAATAGGGTGTAGGATGTCTCATATCAATTCCATTCTGCTCACAAAAACTTATGATAGCTTTTGACATGAAAGATGGTGCATTATCAATCAGTAACTTCTGTGGACAACCAAATCTACTTAGAATATTCTCCTGTATAAAATTCATGATGATATTTTCAGTTGCATTACGTGTAGGAATTGCCTCCATCCATTTGGTGAAGAAATCAATAGCTGTAAGTATCCACCTGTGCTGTCCACTAGATGCAGGGTTAATCTCTCCTATAAATTCTAATCCCCACTGTTGAAATGGGGCATTCACTGCAATAGGCTTTAATGGTAGGGATATGAGTTTCTTCCTTCCAACAAACTTTTGACATTGAACACATGCTCTCACCTGCTGATACACATCTGAAAATAAAGAAGGCAAGTAATACCCAAACCTGAGGATTTTATAGGCTGTAGATTTTGAATACGTGTTACCCCCACAAGCACCTTCATGCATTTCTGAAATGACCTCTTCTATCTGTGACTTTTCCAAACATCTGAGTAATATTCTACCTGGATCTTTCCAGTACAACTGTTGATATAACAAACAATATTTTATGGCCTTCAACTTTAATGACCTTGATGTTTTCTTATCAAAATGAACAGGACATTGTAAATGCAATAAGAAGTAAACTATATCAGCATACCATTCTGATTCTGCATATTTTTCCAAAGTCTACTCTTCATTTTCCTTCATTTTCAATTCTTCTTGAGTTTACTGATTAGCTACCAAATGGATATCTAAAGCCTCACAATTTGAATCAGTTAACAATCTTGCTAAACCCTGCCCCTTAACTAATTTTGTAGGCCTGATTTCTACCTCATATTCCATAATTTTTGTAATCCACCTACCCCTTTTCCCTTCATTGGTTGGCTGAGTTAAAATTTCTTTAATAGCAGCATTAGGTACATAGGCAATTATCTTCGAGTGCAGGACATAGATTCTGAAAAAATTCAAAGCTTTAACAAGTACATATGCTTGTTTCTCAAGTGTACTGTACTTTAATTCTGAGTCTTTGAGAGACTTACTAAAGAAAGCTATAGGCTTTTCTAAACCATCTGCATTTTTCTGTAGTAGAACAATAGCTATAGTGTCTTGGGATGCAAAAGAAAAAATGAGAAAATATTTTGAAAAGTCTGGAATTACCAAGACTGGGGCTTCTATCAAAGATTTTTTAATCTTATCAAATGAAGCTCTAGCTTCTGCTATCCATTTCACCTCCTGATCCTTCCTCAACATAGATGTAATATGTTTGATAGTTTCAGCAAAATTCGGGATGAACCATCTCAAAAAAATGATTTTTCCAATAAATGGTTGAATATCCTTCTTGCTTCTAGGGATTGTAATATTTAGAACTGATTTAACTCTCTCTGGGTCTATTCTAATACCATCTGCTGAAACAAGATGTCCCAAAAGTTTTCCTTCTTGTACAACAAAATGTGACTTTTTACGCTTCAAAGACAACCCAAATTTCCTACACTTCAAAAATGTTTGTCTAAGATGTTGCAAGTGTTCATCATCACACTTTGAAAACATAGTAATATCATCAAGGTAAATGACTACAAATTTATCTCTTTCTCCAACAAAGGCTATATCCATAGCTCTTTGAAATGTTGCACCAGCATTCATCAATCCGAATGGCATCTTATGTTGAAATATTGTAACTTCTAAGAATATTATATTTGTACTTAATTATTCCGGAGATGTTTCATTCCTCCGTGAAGACCTTATTGTATATCCAGAGATGTTTATTCCTCCGTCGGAATGTGGTAACTTGGGTTATTAGACTTCCCTAGTGGGGGTCAGCCCTGTATGTATTATGTGGGTCAAAGGGTTATTATATCACCCTAGAGGGGTCGTCCCAGTCAATTGTAATGGGGTGTTTAACCCAGCGGTTAAGTTAGGGCCGACCTATTTAATGTAAAAGACAAGTCGGAGATGTGTATAAATAGAGGAGGTGTGTTCCTCATTTAACACACAACACACTCACTTATGAATAGCGCATAGCTGAGGGAGAGATATGCTATGGAGGAGAAGGATCTCATGTTTGGGATTACATATTTTGTATTTGTTGATCATCTATATTGAGGAAGCTTTGCTAGGTTTTCTTCCCCATGAGGGTTTCCCAGGATAAATCTCTGTCTCTTGTGTTTATGTTGTGCTTGTCGTTCTTCTAGTGATCCTGTATATGCTATTATTGCGACATGGAATGTGATGATGATATTTTATGTCTTAGCATATTGAATTTTAACATGGTATCAGAGCTATCCCGAAGGAAGGCAATGAATGGCACTTACGACACTTGCTTCACTTGCGACAATTTGAAGGTTAGGGTTTTGTATAGAAAAAACTAGTCATCGTGGAACTTTCGATATAAATCCATTTTGGAGACGTTTCAGAATTTGAAACCTTTACAGGTCGTATATAACATCCCCAGGTACCTTGTGTCCAAAGGACACCCTCAGATTCGTTGTACTTTGTGAGGTATGATCAACACAAGTTAGGGTTTATGCCTCTTCCAGATCTCATTCATAATCAAGTGACCTAAGAACAAAGGTCATAACATGGGATAGGAAGCTTGAAATGAAATTTCATAAAATGTGACAGGTAGTGCACGGACTATACTATCACCGGAAATGTTTTCAAAGGATGAATTTGAACTAGTGACACGTGGAACACCGTACAAGTTTGCTCTCCTGTTTTATCCCATAAACAGGTCATGTTGTGACACTTGGAATAACTCTCTCTCAGAGAATCCAATTGAGGTAATACCCATGGGGTTTGAAAGAGGACAGGACGGGATACCACAGGAAGAAGTTTCAAACCCTATGGATTCGTAATTTCAGAGTTACACCAAAAATAATCAGGTGCATATTTCTGTCAAAACAAATTTGGATTTTGAGCACCTTCATTCTTGAATCGTCATTGTGTCGTCACTGCTGTGGGAATTTAGGGTTTCGAAGAAAGTTGGAATTTTTGGAATTGGAGTCCACAACTGAATGCTACTCAGATAAATCTAAATTTAGAGACCAAGATCGAATTTTTTGGTTGGTCAGAAGGGTCGGCTTGATCAAACCCTAGTTCGAGACCTTGATCGGAAAGGTGGAAAATTAGGGCTTCTGCAAAAGTTGGTATTTTTGAAGTCTATGACCACGGTTGGAAGCTCCTCAGAAAAATAGAAGTTTAGAGCTTTGGATCGAACCTTTTGATTGGGCAGAAGGGTGGGCTTCATCAAACCCTAGTTCGGGATCTTGTCCAGAAGATGCAGAAGTTTTAAAGGCAATTTTGAGGGGTCAAATTTTGAAGATTTCAAAGTTGAAGTATGCTAGATTGATCACCTCAGCAAGGCGCATCTTTCCATCCATTCAGAATTTTGAAATTCAAAGTTTGAATTTTTAGGGTTTCTCTGACAAACCCTAATCCATCTCTAGATCCTATTTCAACAAATCAAAGTGGATTGGGTTAAAAGCAATCCTGACATGAATGACTTGAGGAGATACACCAGTATGTGTTGAAATCTGTTCATGGTTAAGTTTATGATATGTTATTGAGGTTAGTACAATTATGATTGTTTGATAATGAATGCATGTGAATGATAGAAGGAATTCATTGATTAAGGTTATGACACTTATGATTGTCCTAATGCACTTGTGATGTTGTATGAGGATGATGTTGTCTGCTAACAAGATACAAGTACATCAAGAAAGACAAATCAAGTTCTATGACCATGATGACATAAAGACAAAGACTTATCCATAGTCTTTAGAAGCTCTACTTACAACGTATGTATGAATTTGTTCTACTATGCTTAACCTATGAGATATGCAGGTTCTAGCACAAGGTCTCTAAATCATTGAAGAGAACAAAGAAGATATTGTTTGGGTATGTTAGACATAACTAAGCATGTATCTAATCCAGGTATGTTTTCCTATGTTATAATCCTACTTTGAGCTAGGATCATAGTATACCCATGTATTGAATGATCATGACCATACATATTTAATATTATTTAGAATTATAATGTTTTGATAATATTGAGATTATACTAATGAATGTATGTTTGTGTATGAGATCATGAGGATGACACTAGTGCACACTTGAGCATGCGCAGTGGTACATAATGAATAGAAGTTCAAAAGACATATAGAAGATCAAGTGGGAGGCAACCACACAAACATAAAAGATAAGTATTTGAGTTGTTATTTGAATCTCTGAAATAGTAAATGATATTTCTTGTAATAGTTGTATGGATATTAGTATTTCTAGAATATATCATGCTATGTGTAAACACTCATATAACATTGAATAGTATACTACTAATATGCATATGATTGATAAGTTGGACAAACATTCCATTGTTGATTGTCTAGAATGAAACCTCTTTGCTGACATGCTGAGAGCTGTGCACACTCTCGATAGTATGTTCTGGTAGAGATGGAAGGCATCTAGATAGCCACTGTATGCATATAGGATATGGAAAAGTGTTGTGCCAAAGTATTGTTTAAGATAGTAGCATAACTATGTAAATCATATCTGTATGCATAATAGGTTATCATCTCAACATGATTGGATGATTATGAAGTATTACTAATCATGTACTTAATTTTGATTTGTAGGCAAAGATCATGAAGAATGATGAACACTGAACAAGTGATGGATGTTCAACAAGAAGATTTACAAATCAAACATACTATAGAAGGCTTGTGGCTAGGAGATTCTCTTAGAAAGAGGAAGAGGATCATGACGAGATGTTTGCTCCAAGTAGCTAGATAATACTGTTCTCTCAATGGTGTAATTGAAGAAAGATCTGTACAGGCACCTAGGATCGATAGTCATTTGATGAGCTTAATGATCACCATGGGTGATGTGGATTTCAACCTTTGCTACAAGGTTGAAGATGGTGTCTATATACAGATGACATTCTTCTAGATATATGCAAGAAGGAACTCACCACAAGTTCGAATGATCTTGAGTCTCATATCAGTAGGCCCATTTGATGAGAGATGGCACAGATAGATATGCAGAAGATCACTCAATTTAGAGTGTGAATGATGTTCAGTTAGAGAGGGAGAATTGACAGTTTCTTGACAAGCTTGGGCTTTACCAGAAGTAAAGCTGATCCTAATATTTATCTCAAGGTTATGGATGATGAACCTGTCATATTGTTGCTATATGTGGATGATCTATTTCTGACTGGAAATGAGAAACAGATTATCGAGTGCAAGAAGAAGCTCTCATCATAGTTTGAGATGAAAGATCTCGGATTGATGCACTACTTGCTAGGTCTGGAAGTGTGGCAAGGATCAAATGGAATATTTCTCAACCAAGGAAAGTATGTTGTGGAAATATTGAAAAGATTCGATATGTTGGAATGCAAAGCCATGACCACTCCCATGGATTCCAACTTGAAACTGTTAGTTGATGACTCTTCATAGTTAGTGGATGTGACTCTGTAAAGACAGATTATTGGGTCATTAATGTATTTGACAAATACCAGGCCAAAAATATGCTTTGGGGTGAACACCCTGAGTCAAGTATATAGTGGAACCTAGCTGAGTTCACCTAATTGCTACAAAGCATGTGATGAGGTACCTAAAAGGTACGATAGATTTTGGTGTATATTATCGAGGAGATCATTACTTCAAATTGTATGGCTATACAGATGCTGATTGGGCAGGAAGCGTATCAGATAGGAAGAATACACCGGGTGGATGTTATTGTCTAGGATCTTCCATGATCTCGTGGTTTAGCAAGAGGCAGCCAAGTGTGGCTCTCAGTACAGCTAAAGCAGAATATATTGTTGCTTGTTCTGCTAGTTGTGAAGCAATATGGATTCGGAAGTTGTTATTTGGTTTATTTGACTTAGAGATGGAACCCACTGAGATCCTGTGTGACAACCAGAGTTGTATCAATATGACATAAAATCAAGTGTTCCATGATAAGTCAAATCACATATAGATCCGATATTTCTATATATGGGATATGGTGCAGAAAGGAGCTATCAAGCTTGAGTATGTAAGCACTGACGAACAAGTTGCTGATATATTAACCAAACCTCTGTCTCGAGTAAAGTTTGAGTATTTTCGAGACAAGCTTGGTGTAGTTCAGAAGGACCCTCCTCGAAAGGGGGAGTGATGTGGTCACTTATGATGAAATTGCTTGCATCGATAGTGAGGTCGATGATGTGGATACATATATTGGTGATGTTGACAGAGAGGTTGGTGGATGGTCCTTAGATAGGGTCTAAGTTGACAAGGGGATTGCATCATCCTTGAACACATGTTCTAAAAGGATCCATAGACATATGTCTCTTAGAAAGAAGAGGGATTGCATCCTCCCTGGACTTCAATCCTATACATGATCCGTAGATTGGTGTCTCCGAGAATGTGGGGATTGCATCATCCTTGGACTTCGGTCCCAGAATGGATCCATAGATTGGTGTCTCTGAGAATGTGGGGATTGTATCTTCCCCAAACTGTGGTCCCAGAATTGATCCAGAGACATCTGTCTCCGAGAATGTGGGAATTGCATCATCCCCGGACTTCGGTCCCAGAATTGATCCATAGATTGGTGTCTCCGAGAATGTGGGGATTGCATCATCCCCAGACTTCGGTCCCAAAATTGATCCGTAGATTGGTGTCTCCGAGAATGTGGGGATTTCATCATCCCTGGACTTTGGTCCCAGAATTGATCCGTAGACTAGTGTCTCCGAGAATGTGGGGATTGTATCATCCCCAGACGATGGTCCCAGAATTGATCCATAGACAAGATGTCTTCGAGAATGTGGGGATTGTATCATCCCCGGACTTTGGTCCCAGAACTGACCCATAGACATCTGTCTCCGAGAATTGATGACAGGATTGCATCGTCCCTAGACATTTGGTTCAAAATGTACGTGATAGGATTGCATCGTCCTTGGACTCATGTGCTAAAGTGATAAGGATTGATCATCCTTGAAGTAGATCTAGATTGCATCGTCCATATACATGAGAGTTGTCTAAAATTGATAAGGATTGATCATCCTGGAATTAGATCTGGATTGCATCGTCCATAGACATGAGACTTGTCTAAAATTGATAAGGATTGATCATCCTGGAATTTGATCTGGATTGTATCGTCCATGGACCTATGTCCTAAAGTGAGAGGGATTGATCATCCCGTAATAGGATTTTGTGTATTGCAGAGTATGATACTATGACGATGTTGTCGATTGAGAGGATCTAGTTGATGATCCAGATGTTGTAGATCGATATGATCTAGATGTTGTAGATTGAGATGATCCAGATGTTGTAGATCGAGATGATCCTAATGTTGATGATCGAATGATGACGATACTGATGATCGTGTGATGACAATGCTGATGATCGTGTGATGATGATGTTGATGATCATATGATGACGATGTTCATGATCGTGTGATGACGATACTGATGATCATGTGATGACGATGTTGATGATTGTGAGGATCCATATGTTGATGTTGATGTTGTTGTAGCTGATCGAGTGCTGTAGAAGATGAAGATTCAGTACTGAAGATGCTGATGTTCTAGTATTGAAGATGTTCTAGTAACTGCTTGAGTTACTGATGATGTATAAAGAAAGCTTCCAATGATTTATAGATGTATCATGGTTGACTCCTTGCTCCTGCAGATGTTGTTATAATATCCTTCTCATTAAGGTGGAGTGTTGAAATATTGTAACTTCTAAGAATATTATATTTGTACTTTATTATTCCGAAGATGTTTCATTCCTCCGTGAAGACCTTATTGTCTATCCGGAGATGTTTATTCCTCTGTAGAAATGTGGTAACTTGGGCTATTAGACTTCCCTAGTGGGGGTCGGCTCTGTATGTATTATGTGGGTCAAAGGGTTATTAGACCACCCTAGAGTTGGCCCAGTTAGTTGTAATGGGGTGTTTAAACCAGTGGTTAAGTTGGGGCCGACCTAGTTAATGTAAAAGAAAAGTCGGAGATGTGTATAAATAGAGGAGATGTGTTCCTCATTTAACACACAACACACTCACTTGTGAATAGCACATAGGTGAGGGATAGATCTGTTATGGAGGAGAAGGAGCTCATGTTTTGGATTACATCTTTTGTATTTGTTGATCATCTATATTGAGGAAGATTTGTTGGGTTTTCTTCCCCATGAGGGTTTCCCAGGATAAATATCTCCCTCTTGTGTTTATGATGTGCTTGTTGTTCTTTCAGTGATCCTCTATATGCTATTATTGTGAAATGGAATGTAATGCTGATATTTTATGTATTGGCATATTGAATTTTAACATCTTATCGTACATGAATGTACCCCAAGGAGTTGTAAAAGCAGTCTTTTCCCTATCATCAAGATGCACAACAATTTGAT
This sequence comes from Larix kaempferi, assembly GCA_027924585.1. NCBI lineage: Eukaryota > Viridiplantae > Streptophyta > Pinopsida > Pinales > Pinaceae > Larix > Larix kaempferi. The sequence goes on along the minus strand of BSBM01000070.1, from coordinate 20,810,308 downwards.
TATACCTCGAAAATCCATCAACCATTGAAATTCTCTAAGCACTCACTACTTTCTGCAAAATTTGTTCAATTTTAGGTAAAGGATAATTATCCTTCAATGAAGCTCTATTAAGATTCTGAAAGTCTACACATAATCTAATCTCTCCATTCTTCTTTCATACTGGAACCAAGTTTGCAACCCATGATGAAAATATGAGTGGAACAATTATCTTTGCATCCAATAATTTCTTAACCTCCTTCTCTATCACTGGTAACAAAGATGGATTGATTCTCCTTAGCTTCTGTCTAAAAGGTTTCACATCTGGCTTTAAATGCACTTTATGCTGAATAATACTAGTGTCATAAGTTCTCAGATCTTCATAACACTAGGAGAAAATATCAACAAACTCCCTCAACAATTTAATGTACCTGTTTCTTTGCTGAACTGAAAGAGATTTAGAAATCTTCACTATCTTTGGCTGATCTTCTGTACCAATGTTACAGCTCATAATGTTTTCCTTTGAAGATTGCATGGATGGTTTTAATAATGTGTCATCTTTAGAAAATATTCTCTCAAGGGGGACCAAACCCTTAGGATTAAAATATCCCTTCAACTCAATAATTTTATGATCAACAATTGTATTTTATGGGTATGCATCAGTGTCATCTATCTCCTCATCCTGATCCTAATCGATTAGAGAATTAGAAAACTCTTCAGCTAATTCCAATAATTTTTTGATTTCCACATCATCCTCAAAAACTCTCCTTTGAGTTATATTGTCTGGCATTGAGGGTCTATATTTAACCTCAATTGGATATTTTAGCTGAGTATGTTTTGGAAGTTTGAAATCAGTGGCTGCCAAAGCCAATGAATCAACAGTCTGATTCTAATCTCTAGGAATACAAGTAATATTGAATGCTATGAAAAAGTTATCAATCATATCCCAAACCTCGTGTCTATATACCTTCAACAAATTCTGCTTTACCTAATATTTTGCCTTCACCTGTTGGACAACTAGTTCGGAGTCGCCATAAACAGAAAGTTGTTGAATTCCCAAGTCCTTTGCATCCCTTAAACCAAGTATTAATGCCTCATATTCTCTTGTGTTGTTAGTAGTGACAAATTCCAATTTATACATCAAACAAATTACCTCTCCATGAGGAGAAATCAACACAATACTAGCAGATGCTCCTTCTATGGATGAAGAACCATCAAAATACATCTTCCATAACTCATCATTTTGTTCAATAGTAGGTTCAACTGATGCTTCTTTTTCTACCTGCAGTACTCCAGTTGTATTTTCATCACTAAAATGAAGCATACAAGATCCCAATTCTTCATCTACTGAATAAGGGGGATGATTGGTTGGGTTCTTATCATCTGTGACTATGAAAGCATACTATAATTCCTTGTACCATCTTTTGTTCTCTCCACCAAACACTAGAATGGTTGCATATGCCAGGTCCATCTGGAATGTACCACCTATTTTCTTTTCCCAGGACCTTGAGAGAAGCATGCCAAAGTTAGGAGAGATGTCAACAACTACCACATCCATTATAACACTCTTCATTGGTAATTGAGAAAGATTAACCACAAGATATTTAATTACTCCTAGACATTTCATAGCTCTGGAATCAAATGCAAATAAATCATGGTGTGAACACCCAAAATGATCTCCTAGGTTGTGGGAGAGGGAAAGATGGGGTAACCACTAACCAATCTTTAGCCTGTGTTGCTGACCCAACACAAACAGAGCGGTCTCTCTCTATCAGCTCACAAAATACTGGAAATCATCAAGATTGTCAATTATGAAGAAAACACACTATCATTCATCATAAAGAATATTCAATTACACCAATACAGAAGATCAACTTCCTGTTGGAAAAAAACAAATGATTTAAACGTCATTGGCTGAAACATATGAATTTCTCTTTTGGGAAAATGGAGTTACGTCAGACAAAACCCAGGAAAAACTTATTCACAAAGGTTTCACAAATGCATTAACACAGGGGTGAGATAATAAACAGCTCATAGTCGAAGTGAGTTTAATTGATGAGATAGAGGAGAAAGAAACAACCCATTGACATAAGGTATGTGACGATGGATCTTACATCAACTTTAGAAGAGAAAATAATGGTGAAATACATGGAAAAGATAAGCAGAGCATAATTTTGTGAATTCTACTTAACTATCACACTGCTCCAAGCATTGAAGAATGTTACACAATGGAAATAACAATGAGAGATACACAATTAACATATAAGTGGAAAAACAGACTCCAAGACTAGTTACACAAGAATCCCTGTAAACATTAGCTTGGCTCTGCAAGTTCTATTCAAAATATAACTCGGAAATGTCTTAAAGAACGATACAAAATTCCCATGAAGGTTTTCAACAAGATTTTTCAAACCTTCTATCTTTAATTACAATGAATTTATAGCGGCCCATGGAGCTCTAGGCTCAAATCTCTTCTGAACAGAAAACAGTTGTAATTACTTGACAGCTAACTGAGGCATTTCGCCGTTACAACTTAAAAACAAACACAGACGGTATAGGCCTAACCACTTTATTACATTTACTGGCCTATTTTACTATATGACTAACTACTTTAACAAAAACAAAATAGAAAATTGACAGCTCCAGCTTGCTACTTCATTGCTCGATGGTTCTTCATCCGATACCCTCGAGGTCTTCATGCTTTCATTTTTATCCTTGCTTTAGCATACTTCTCGATTAGTTTCCACTACTCTTATGAGGGTAAATTTACGGTGGCGAGCTCTTTAAGCAATACTCTTAATTCAATGTGTTCCTTGTAAGAGTATCCAGTGTGCAATGTTCCTGCTCCCCCGAAGTTTGAGGCTAACTCGAAATCTCTTGTCAGCTTCTAAGCTACTAGCTAGCCAGTCAAGGGCTGATCCATCCCCTCAAATTCGTCCTGATTCATTCTTCAATCCCACAGCTTAGCCTTATATTCTTCCTTAGACAACATATTTCCTTTCTCGCCCCAGAATTCAGGTAGGCCTCTCTCGAATAAAGGGTCAAATGCTTCCCTGAACATCTTTAGATGTTTCGACAAAATGTCAATTCCTGACTAGGTGATCTTTACCTGTTCATGCTTATTAATTACCGTTTTAGCCCATATGATGGTGGCCACCCTATCCTTGATGCCTATATCATCGATCTGCTCTTCATCTAAATCATTTAAGAACTCCACTACATTGTTAGCATATTATGCAGGCTTTTTACTAAGTCTTTCTTTTGCCATTGTCACAACTTGCATGGCTAAATTCACGACAGTCTCTTTATCGCATATAAAGTTTAGATAAGGCCGTAGGTCTTCAACTTGTTTTATAATATCATCCTAGATGATTTTCCTGGTCTCTTGTAGTAATTTCTTCCCGATTACTTGCTCCTTCAAATTGTCAAGGTCCACTTGCATTTCCTGGTACTTGGTTTCCCAAGCCTCCCTTTTTCTTTCTGCATCATCCCTTAGAGTTTTCAGGTTAGTAACCTGCTTCCTTAATCGGAGCAACTCAGTATCTTCTAGGCTGGCATCAGCTATCTGCCCTACCAAGGAGAAATAACCTGCTGCAATCGGATCTGTGGCATCTTGCTCCATCTCCTTTACTTTCTTTTCCAACTCTTCAACCCGTGTCCTCCATGATTCCTCTTTGGGAACTACCAAGTTCATCTCAGGCTGCATCTTCGTTTCCTTCTCCATCAGTTCTACCACTTGGGCTCGACAGTCCAACAGTTCCACCTTCAGTTTCTCTTTCTTTTCCTCCAGCTCTTCTATCTCAGGGGTACTTGCAAATTGAGCAGGAGAGATCTTTAGACTCTTCTTTAAAGTTAGGATCTCCTGATCCTTTTCATTTATCAGTTCCTGGATATTTTTCCTCCTATCTTCTTCAATCTCATTTGTTAACAGTTGTGTTTGGTCTTTCTTCGCGTACGCCTTCAGAGACTTATTATCTGCTTTTTCCAACTTTAGCTGGTGCTGGACTCTAGACTTACTTGTTTGCACCTTTGATAGCTCTATGGCAAGCTTCAACAACCTATTATAAATGACATCACTTGTCTCCTTGTGTAGTGATTATATCAGGGATTGGGATATCTTCCAGGTTGAATTTCATTTCTGTACCCTTGTTTTTGGTAGCCAGAGCCAGGCTTAAGGTGTTCTGAGCTAAATTTCTACTAGCAACTAGGGACCCTTCCTTCTTGGCTAACTTTCTTACCTTGGAGTAAAGTTTTGCTTATTCTTCCAAGTTATCTTGATTTTCTTCATATTCCTCCAATAGCTTGGCCCTACTTGTAGTAGATGCTGTAGGTCCTTTGGGTGATTTTCCAAACATGTGTTGTTTGACTTCATAGGGGGGCATTTGAAACTTGATATACTTCTTCTTAGGATTTTCTTCTTGTATTTTCACTACCTTCTTCTCATTTTCCTCCACCTTTTGCCTCTTCGAGGCTCTTTTACGGTCAATGTCTATATCCATGGGGCTGCTAACCATTGAACTGCTGGGCTCTCCTGGAATTGTAACAAGGGGTAATCCCGTTGACCCTACTGGGGTTTTATTGGATGAGTCATGTGGAGAAGGTATGCTTCCCTGGAAAATGAATTTTAGAGTTTGGGAATCCTCTGACGAATCAGTGTCCATGGGCTCCTGATCAATGTATTCCAACCAATTTGCTTTCTTTGGCAATCTAGCCATCTCGAAATGGTCATATCCTTTCCTGCCATCTTGCCTCCTTCTTTCTGAGATTATGTGATGTGGATCATAATTCATCGCAGCCTCAGAAGGGAGTCCCAAATCCCTCATCATCCCTTCAATTGTCGAGAGGGTTGTCTTATGTGTAATCATAAAAGACTCTACCACCCATGGGAAAGCTATATCGGAGGATTTCTTGTTATCTAAAAAGTGATCACGTTGAGCCTTCAGCTTTTGTCTTCTGAACTCTAAATGGAACAACCTGGGTGTCAAAAAGGAGGGGAGTACATATGGAGGGTGTGAAAAAACATATACTCTGATTACTATCCCATGTTTCATCAAAAACCAATCCCCTGTCCCCTTCCCCATAGCAGGATGTAGTAAATATTTCATTTCTGGGAGTGCTTGGGGCAATTCTTTTTGGAAAAAGATGTGGTATACCTTGGCCATCAAATCATTCATGAAAAACATGTAGTCTGAATACATTTCTTTTGTCATCCTCAGCTCTGGGATTCTTAGGTTTTCTTCGACGGTTGTTAAAAACATTTTTAGTAAATAGGATTGGAACCTAAAAACCCTGGTTTTAGGGAATTCAACCAACTGGGAGTGAATACTTTCGGCAAGGGCATCATTGAATCTTAGGAATGCGGTTTGGATAAGTGGGTTTTACTCGTCTGGCTCTATTGGGAAAGTGCTCAAGACAAACATTAGATTGATCAATGGCTCCATGATGTACTGGTCACTATCTAACCCCAAAAACTGGGCTATCATGGAAATGACACATTTGAATCCTCTCTGAAAGGATTGGTCTCATTAGGGAAAGGTGAGCTACGAGAAGGTGCATTTGGTAGCAAGGAGGCCTGGAAGAAAATGTGCTCGAGTTCATTAGGGGCCTGGCAGAAATGTTGAATTAGGGTTTTCATTTGATATTTGTGAGCCCTATGGCCAAAGTCCAGGGGAACAGCCAAGGCTTTTCTAACCACCGGGGCATTTAGATGGCAAAGGATTATAGAGCCTGAGGCATCAAGGATCGCCCTCTGCCCTAGACCATAATGGCTGGTGCACCATTCTACGAATTTAAGGAAATTGGGGGTTTGGGTGGTGGTAAAGCAGTGGAAAAAGGACAGGTATACTTTGTGGACGTCTACCTGTCTATCCCTTACAACCTCCATCTTTTCTTTGGCCGTATCCAAGGAGCTATTGAGAAATATGGTGTCGTATATGTCGCTATCCTTGTCTTCCAACAGGGAACTAAACAATGGAGCTTCGGTAACAGTGAGGTCTACTATCTCGGCCATTTAAATACCCAATTGTAAAATGGAGAAGGGACAAAAAATTACCTTGACAACTGACAGCTAGACCACCTTCTAGTCTCTTGGTCGACCGGTATGCTTCTGCCAGATTCGCCTGTAAAATTAGTCACAGTAGATCTAATGAACAAGTAAATCAATCACAATAGATGAATATAGAAAATATGGTGTAAAACTGTGCAAAACATGCAGCAGTGCTCAATATCCCAGAAAGGGTGAATAATTACAATACAATCTGACTCATGTGAGTGAGCAATTCGAATTGACTAAGTAGGCCATTCAAATCACTGAATGGAGTAGCTTGACTCCAACTAGGAGTCCTCATCATCAATTGGTGGTGCTCATCAATGCACAAGAACCAGTCATCCAGGTGTCAATCTGAGTCTAACTGAGTGTAACAAGTGTAACTGAAGTGTGTAGCACTGATTAAGGGAAGGAGGCTCAGTGGGGGGCGCATGGGAGGCTAACTGAAGTCAAAACAAGTCATCTAGTGAATCTGGAGGTCCAACGGAAGTGAAACAGTCAGTCGGGAGTGAAACTAGCCTCAAATCAGGGAGAATCGGAGCTAACTGAATGTAACTGAAGTGGAACTGCAGTGGTAGGTGAGAAAGTGCGCCCTTCTCTGGCAGTAGGTGAGAAGTGGGCGCCTTTCAGACTATGAGGGCTAAAGAACTGAAGTAAGTGGCTCCTGGGTGCTAGAAATAGGTGGCTAAGGTGCTGGAGGCATCAACCTGGTGACTGGGATGCATGCCAAGTGCATGCAAACCCTAATTGCATGCAAGATCCTGAAAAAGATGATGTGGATATCCGAACACCCCCCCTCAAGCTAGACTATGATGTGCAAAAAATAATGTGGGGCCCTGGTAACTAAGACCAAAGGTCACCCCAATACAATAATAATCCAAACTAATAACAGTAAATAAACTGAGGAAATGGGGAAAACCTCATGGGAAAAATACCCCCCCTCAAAATGAACTGTAACACACCAAAAGATTTAACTGCTCCAAACTCAAATAGATATGTCTGGAGGTATCTTACTCTTGGGAGTAAATGGATTATGCTCCAAAAACATGTGCTTGAATTCTCCATCAGTGGATGCAAGTGAATGTGGAGACTTTATGAACTTGCTCTTCATACCGAAAATGGTGAGAACAAATTTGAAAATATGAGGATGATCCTGGAACCTGTGATTCGAACCAAGTGAGGTAGGATAAGCTCCAATAAGATCAAATAGCTCTTGAATCTTGAACTTCTTATCAGTAGAAGTTAAATCAGCTCCAAGAATAGATGAATGGTTTCTTGAGATCTCCTTTGAACCAACAAGGGTGAGATCAAAACCAAAATCAGCAAAAAGTGCATGAGAATTGAACTCAAGCGAATGGTAGTGCTCTTCATCTTCATTAAAAATCTGAGAAACTTTGCAAATGATAGAACATAAGTCTATAGGAGGCATGCAATCAAGGAGGGTGAATGCTTCACCTCCAAAATCAGATTTTACCTCCAAAACATCAAGTAGATCATTATTCTGCATGCCGACAAACTCATGTGAAGGAGAGGATTCAAGAACCTCTTCGGAATCTAGAGTATGAGCTTGTTTATCTTGCTTAGAATTCGAAATAGAAGACTTTGAGAGAATGAGTGTTGAATCTACAGTTTCTTCTTCATCTTGAAAAATTGTTGAGGCCAAGACATGATCGGAAAGAACACATAAGGAGATCTCACTAGGCTTGTTCTCCAAAAGGCTAGCATGATCCTCTTCTTCCTACTTTCCAAATTCTCTGTCAAGTTGGACCCATAGATCACTTGGATTTTCAGCAGTCTTACTGAGGTAGCGCATACAAGGAGACATAGCAAGACATATTGCTCCAAAAGCTCTGTCACAATCATTAAGCCAATCATTCTCCTCTTCATTGGAATCAAAATCTCTTGTATTACAAATGCACATATCAAAAAGACATTGTCTCTTCAAGAATGCAATCATCTTTGGTTTCCATTCATCATAGTTGAATGGAGTAAGAATATTTTGTGAAGAAGAAGTCTCCATCTTTGCATTAGCGAATGCACATGGAGGAAGTAAGAAACCTGCAAATCACACACAAACAAACACTATGTTTTCAGCCTTGCATGCACATGAGCGAATGCACATGAGATTTTGCATGCCGCTGCTGAAATATATTTGTGAGCAAAGATTGCTCTCTCTTCATGTAGAACACCTGTAGAAAAAAAATCTTGTCCCTGTCATGGCTCTGATACCATGTAAAATTAGTCATAGAAAATCTAATGAACAAGTAAATCAATCACAATAGATGAATATAGAAAATATGGTGTAAAACTGTGCAAAACATGCAGCAGTGCTCAATATCCCAGAAAGAGTGAATAATTACAATACAATCTGACTCATGTGAGTGAGCAATTCGAATTGACTAAGTAGGCCATTAGAATCACTGAATGGAGTAGCTTGACTCCAACTAGGAGTCCTCATCATCAATCGGTGGTGCTCATCAATGCACAAGAACCAGTCATCCAGGTGTCAATCTGAGTCTAACTGAGTGTAACAAGTGTAACTGAAGTGTGTAGCACTGATTAAGGGAAGGAGGCTCAGTGGGGGGCACATGAGAGGCTAACTGAAGTCAGAACAAGTCATCTAGTCAATCTGGAGGTCCAACGGAAGTGAAATAGTCAGTCGGGAGTGAAACTAGCCTCAAATCAGGGAGAATCGGAGCTAACTGAATGTAACTGAAGTGGAACTGCAGTGGTAGGTGAGAAAGTGCGCCCTTCTCTGGCAGTAGGTGAGAAGTGGGCACCTTTCAGACTATGAGGGCTAAAGAACTGAAGTAAGTGGCTCCCGGGTGCTAGAAAGAGGTGGCTAAGGTGCTGGAGGCATCAACCTGGTGACTGGGATGCATGCAAAGTGCATGCAAACCCTAATTGCATGCAAGATCCTAAAAAAGATGATTTGGATATCCGAACATCGCCCTCTTCACCCTTCAACATGCAGATGGACAGACAGGATGTGGATATCTCTGGGAGTGAACCATTTTATAATATAGAGTTCACTGTATCAGCCTTGCATGTATAATAGCGATTAAATCATGTCAACCGTCCACTTCTTTGGGTCTCCTTTTAGCCATATATCTGCTTACTTATCCTTCTCCCTATCACCATGGCTTTTTCAGGTTAATATCAAGATCCCGATTTCAACCGTTGGATGATCTGTATTCATGGACCGCGGCGATTTTGGGTGTGCTTAATGCGTTGACTATAAAAATGACCGTCGTTATCATAGGTCGTTGATCTACCTTCGTCAGATCTTAGCCATTGCAAGAAGCGTGCCACTTAATCAACTCGCGGTGATTGAGAGTGCAGCCCATCTCCCGCGCATGTTAGATTAGCGATATAGCATCTCTATCGTAGATCTTCGCTTCTTCATACCTTTAGCGTCGATTGCTTTAGGCACAGGCCCATTGGTTAACACCGCATGCGTGTCGTGATATTCTCTAGTTTGGGAGGGTATGCCTAGGGAGTTTGGTTCCCTTTAGAAGTTTCTTCATAGTCATGGGATTGCCTTCTCTATCCCAAGATCTTTTTTCAAAACCGCAACACTATTTGAGTGCTAACAACTGGCTGCAGCCGGGGATGCTATCCTCCCTGCGAGGTAGCAAAGAACCTTCATAGACTGAGTGCCTAATCCATTGGGAAGCTCTCACCCAGACAACTAGAACCTTCAACCCGCAACTGGTCCTTCATTCGAATCTATAACTGAAAACCTAGATTTGGAAAATCTACTGAAATCTCTCAAAAATGCTGAGCATCCAGACTGCTAAGAATTTTAAAATAATAAAAAATGCTTGACTTCCAAGCTTATTTATATACAGATGCTCCTACCCTATTTATCTTAGCACAAAGGCTGAATCAGGTGATCGCACACTTCCAATGAAGCCAATCAAGCAGATGGCTTCTTATCTGAAGGTCACATTCAAATCTTCCAGGCTTGAAAAAGAATTTGGAAAATGATAACTCCAACTGACAATATTTTTCCCTCCCTATCGGTTTGGACAATACCAACTCCCTCTTCTCTGATGATTCCAACAAACTGGCGAAAGGGTCTTCCAGCAGATGAAAGATTCCTACTTCTTTATGACCAATTCAGAGAGTATCTTCAACTGTTTCTTTCTGATTATTCACATTTCCTATGTCACAATAAGGCTGCCCTACTTGGGCTTCCATTTGCAATCTACCATACTCAATATCAGACAGGCTTTGAGCACTATAGTCATCCCCTTTACCATTTATATTGAGCATATAGATCTGATTTTCATGACAACATCCAAACACAATGTCGATAATATCATGTAGATGGGTTTCTTTACATACTTCAATAGATGAAAGATTTAGAATTGCAGGAGATATGAAACAATCAAACATATGTACATCTAGCTGATAGAAGTGTAGCTCTTTTTGGGGTTCAAAAGAAACATCATTCCGATCTTCAAACTCATTAAAGTAAAAAACCCCCCCTAAACAAAAGCATTTTGAAGTGGAATAACATGGAGAAAAACTTATCTGACTATTTTGATCCTTTTCTGAATCACATGACAACTGACAAAGCTGAGCAAAAATTTCATCCAACTCGGGAGAAAGAATACGAAGATCATCACCAATTCCATTCAAAACTTCAGGATTCCCAACTTGATCAAACCCAGCAGGAATACCATTAAATTTTTCAATAAGATTAAGTGCAATAAACTCTCTTTGATATAAAAACTGTTAGTGTGAAAGAGAATCTTGATTCTCTGTTCAATGCTTTTCTTCCATGTTGCAAACCTTTGGCTCTTCTTTGTGTTGGGACCGATTGCACACTAGCTCTTCCTTTTTATCATCCATTTTAAAAAAGTTTATGTATCTTTTCATATTAAATTTATGTTTTTGATTAGAAGCGCTGATTCTTTGTTTTATCAATTCAAATGAAGAATAATAGAGGGGTAGACAATCATTTTCAGGAAGTTTATTTTCAGAGGTTTGATCATGGATAGTGATTAGATTTTCTTCACTATCTGTCCTGGAACTTGTAAAATTTTCAGCTGGTACACTACCCAAGCAATCTTCTTCATACTCATCATACTTAGGTGGACTAAAATTTTCTTTAAAACTATCACTAACAGAACTTTCAGCTGGTTGATTGCTATTTTCATAAAACAAATCAGACTTACCCTCTTCTGACATATCACAAGATCGATCACCTCTCTGTTCCTCATAGAAAAGGTTTGGATGTGTTGATGCCTCAAATATCGCAACATCAATCAGCAAGGAATTCTCCCCAATAAGCGATTCCAACTAGATCGCCCACCGTTTGGTGTGGGGAATCCGTCTGGTTAACAGTTCCAGCCACCGTTTGAGGTTTTAAGTTTTGTTTATTTTACCGGTTGCGGCCCGATCCACTAGTTATATATTTTGTATTTAATATGATATGCATGTGCCCTAAATTAAATGCATGTTGTAAACAAATCTATGCTAACCTAGTTTAAATCTAAATTATCCTATCCTTATAAGGAGCAAATTTAAAGAATGAGTAATAAACTGAAAATACACCCAAGAAATTCATAGATAGCTGTTAAATTGAAAGGAGCATTTACAACAGAAATAAATATTCTCCAAGATAGCTTAGATAAAGAGAAGCATTCTATCACTCATTTAACACTGAAATTTTGCAAAGGAAATGAAACCAATCATAGCAGAGAATTAATTCACAATAGCCAGGGAAGATCTCACAAGAAATGTAGGAAAGACACATAAATAGTTCAACAATTATCCAACAAGACTCCAAGCAAAGTGCTGTGCAGGCTTCCACAGGCCCAAAACGACTTTCTTATTCGTGTAGTAGAAATAGTTCATATACAAGATAGAAACGTCCTTTCAACTGCCAAAAGTCCCTCTATATTCTTCTATTCTGCTATTTATAAATTTACAAATTGCTCCTTGAGCTGACAGGTGTGCCCTAGATTCTAGAACATTCTAATTTGTCCTTTAGTACATGATTACAAAACCCACATATTCGTGGAAATCCTTCCATATAAGACAAAATCAGAGCCAGCTATCCTTTTAAAGCATTTATACAATAAAGGAATTTCAACTTTTCCTCATGTTAAGAGAAATAAGAATTCTGCTGATTTATCTATTTATTTGGCTTCCTTTTCCTGACTTGCTAACTCATACCCACCAATACGCTCACTTGCTTTTGGACTCTAACATTTTCTTCCTCTTGCTACAATTGAATAACTTTCTCTTGTTGTAATTGTAATTTGGCAGCTTGTTCATTTTGAATTGTGCCACCTTTTCCTGGTTCCATGTCATTTGAAACTCTGGCTTGGGATGCTGCTGCCTCTTTCTCCAGCTGTACCAGACGTTATCTAATTATCAAAAATAAGCAACAACAGGTAAGTTAGAAAGTTTGCAGGTTTTGTTGCTTAACAGGTTGACTTAACGCTCGGGCATAATGAATGGCATCGAAAGGCATTCTCAACACTCAAGAAATGCGATGGTGCGGGATTAGTGCAACGTCACGTTTAAGCGCAACGCTTGCGATCGTAGCGGGGAAAAAATCATTAGGACCTGCACCCAAGAGATGCGCCAACGGAAAAGTTTTCTCAAAGAGTTTGAAGTTGGCAGGAGTCTTAAAGTTAGGTCCTGCATGCTGGGCGGAGGATATATTGTTAAGTCCTGCGTCCAAGAGATGCGCCAACGGCAAGTGAATGGGACCATGAATGCAGCGGTGATTTTTTCAACTATGTCCTACGCGTGTAGCAGCAATCTTAGGGGTAAACTCTGCGCTAATGGGCTACGCCAAGAATGGAGCTCAGGGATGCGATGGAAGCCAATAAAGGGATAGGTTTTGCGCTAAACGTGGGGGACTTAGACATAACTTTTGCGCTTACGAAAGATGCGCCAAAGAGTCAAAAATACTTAGAATATTCTTGCGTCGACGTCTGTAAGGACAAATCCTACGCCAAAGCGCTCGTCCTATTATTAGGAATTGCGCCGATGGCAGCAGAGCTAGACTTAGACTCTGCAAAAGAATCATGCGTTAATACGGCGCTTATTTTAAACCTTTAATTTGCACGGGGAAACTTCGCTGAAAAGCTATGTTTTGGAAACGAGGCGAAGGTATAAGTCTTAGAAAGTGCACCTAAAGTGGCCAGGTTAGCTTTTGATTTTGCGCGATTAGAGGGCAGTTTAAGTTTAAAGGTTGCGCAAGAGAGCCCCAAAACAAAAGGTCGAATTATAGCTAAGATTACCGTCGAAGAGGCAGAGCTAGGCTTAAGCTTTGCGCCGAAGGCAGTAGTCTTATGAAAGACACTTGTGCCGAAGGTGGAAGATTTATGGATAAAAAATGTGCCGAAGAGTCCAAGGTGACTTTTCCTTAGGGAAAAAAATTGAAAAAACTTTTGGGAAGCAAGTGCTGAAATTTTTCCAAGTTAGAGAAAAAGAAATCAGTTTGAAAGACAAGGAAAACACTTATTACAAAACGTGTAGAAGGAGTGACCCCGAATATCTTCAAAATTTTGGGGAAGGATGTTGCAGCAACAACAATTGGTGATTCGTTGATGAACATAGATCTATGAAACAAAATCCCATCATGACTTAGAATGACATCTAAATTGATGGTTTTACGTGCATCAAAATGCCTCACAGTTCAACTCTTAAGAATGAGTTGATCTCTTAATTATATTGGTATTTTGGGAGAAAGGGGCTAAGACTTATATTTCTTCCAAACTCTCTCAAGGCCGGAGTATGGATTTAATTCTTCTAGGACTGTCTTCATGATGTCTTGACCAAAAGAGGACTCCACAGGATCGTAACAGTACTTCACAGGGATATTCATTTGTTCCTCATTCCCGTGCTATCTATATCCTTTTGGATGTTCATGTATTTGACAGCTTTTGTTGTTTGAGCCTTCCAGAAATAGTTTCCTTAAAATTTCAATCTTTGATTTGGGTTCTTCAATCAATAATATCCTTTTGTGTGAGCGAGAGATTTTATTTGATTTATCAAGCTTCACGGACAGAGAAGAACCTAACTTGAGCTGAGTCTTTTGAACAGCTTTCTTGACTTGAACATTTTTCTTTTATCTCAGCCATGATTTGATTGAAGCGATGATTTCTGGAAATCAGACCCTTTGATATATGCCTTTAGGCTTTTATTTGTAGCATGAGATCATTTAAATACCATACCCCTGCGAGGCATGCTTCCTTTCTGTGGTTTCATAATAACAAGGAAACCTTGATACATGAATTAATGTTAAAATGAGTGGAGCCTCAAGATAGTGAGAGAGAAACATTGGATCATTAGTCATTTAACTGGGGTTATTTTGACCAAACAGGAAGAGATCTCCCCATTTTCAAAGGTTGATCAGTGGAAGCAAAGTCACAGAGCCTCCTTCTCTTTACAAATGAGATTCTTCCTTCAAGATTTAAATTTTGTGAGAGTTCTGTACTATCGCTAAGCCATGGGTTGAGCCGGGTTTTATTAGCCTAAAAAACGAGGAAACTCAGATGAAAAGTGAGTGGAAATGACAAACCTAACCACTAAGACTATTTCTAAACAAAACAAAACAAAAATCACAAGGAAAGCACAAGAACAAAGAAACTATTTATTTATGTACAGAAAACCTCAACGGGACTATGCAAAGTATTGTTTCAAGTCGAGGCCCTTGAGGGGAAGGGTTACTTCCTCTCCCTGGAGGTCTGTTAGCTTGTAAGTGGATGTGCTGAGCTTTTCAAAAATTTGATAAGGGCCAAGCCATAGGTGTTGAAACTTTGTGTGCGTTCCCTTGCTGTCATGTTGGTGGTCCCATTTTAGGACCAAGTCTCCTACTTCGAAAGTTCTCTTCCCATATTTTATTTTATCAAACCATCATTTGACTATGTCTTGGTGATGACAAAACCGTTCCTTGGCCTTTTCCCATGATACTTCTAGTTTTAATAGGGTATCAATCCTGGACTGTAGGGCTTGACTGCTAGAACCACGAGAGAATTGGGCCAACTTCAAGGATGGGAGTAATATATTCGGAGGGAGAATAGCTTCTTTTCCATAGACCAGGTTGAAAGGGGAAGCTCCTAAGGCATTTTTTAGCGTTACCCTGTCTTCCCATAGGGGGTGAGGGAGGGTTGTGTGCCAACTTTTTTTATTTTCGATCACGGTCCTTTTCAGGATTCAGATGAGATTTTTATTGGTTGATTCAGCTAAACCGTTTCCCTGAGGGTAGTAATTGGATGAATAATGTAATTTAAATCCTCTTTTATACATGAATTCATTAACCTTTATTGACAAGAAACAAGGTGCATTATCAAAAACTAGAGAAATTGGAACGCCAAACCTGGTTATGATGTTCTCTTCCAAAACGTTGATGACCTTATCCTCGTTAGCTTTCCGTAGGGGAATAGCTTCGGCCCATCTTGTAAAATAATCTATAATGGCCAGAATGTACCGATGCTATAGCGAAGAGTTAGGGTTTATTTCCCCAATTATATCTATACCCCATTGCTCGAATGGTTCAGTGATGATAACTAGCTGCAAGGGACCTGCTGCTTTAGGTAGCTTTCTAGTGCTTCTTTGACATATATCACAATTTCTGACATAGGCATGGGCATCCCTGAAGAGAGTAGGCCAATAATAGCCTACTCTGAGAATTTTGTGGGCTATAGTGTCCCCGGAGTAATGTCCTTCAACAAGTCCATCATGTAGTTCTTTGACCACATTAATAACATCTTCCTTTTCTAAACATCTGAGATAAACACCATCATATTTTTTCCTGAAGAGTACTCCTTCAACGATCTGATAAGCTAATGATTTAAGACAGAGGGCTCTGCTTTGCTTTGGAGTCCAATGTTCTGGTAAGTAACCTGGCTGTAAGTAATGTACTAGGTCTTTGTACCAAGACTCTGGGGCAGTAAAAATTGGACATACATCTATCACATTCAGCTCAACTTCATTCCTCCAATCTAGCTCTTTGTCAGTTGGGATTTGAGTAAGTGGCTTGCATAGACCTTGACCTTTGATGATGCTAGTGGGCTTGAATTCTAAGTCGTACTCTTGAAGAGCAGTGACCCAATTCCCTCTTCTTTCTCCCAATTCTTTCTGAACGAAAACAGACCTAACAACGGGATGAGGGACTATGACTTTAGTTCTATTTTTTAGAATATATGTCCTGAACTACTTCACTACCTTGAAAAATGCATATGCTTGCTTATCTACCATGGGATAGTTCAGTTCAACGCCTTGCAAACCAGTACTCATAAAAGAAATTGGGTATTCATCTCCTGATTCCGTCTTTTGAGTAAGCACAACTGCGAGAGAGTTATCAGAAGCAAACGTGTACATTATAAAATCTTTATCAAAATATGGACTTCTTAAAGAAGGTTCCTTGGCTATAGCAGCTTTGATTCCTTTGAATGCAACCCTTTCCAAGTTTGTCCACTTAAATTGTACACTCTGCTTGACCATTTGTTGCAAAGGTTTACCAATCTAAGCAAATTCTGGCACAAACCTTCAGAAAACATTTATGGTGCCCATGAATGATTACATAGACTTCTTGCTATGGGGCATGCGAATCTTATTGATATCTTGAATCCTTTCTTGATCTATTGAGATTCCCTCCTTGAAAATGACGTGACCGAGCAGCTTTCCCTCAAGAACAACAAAAATGATTTTCTTAGGATTTAGAGAGATGCCGTACTTTCTACAACGATCAAATATTTGCTTTAGGTGAGAAACATGGTCTTCTCTCTTCTTTGAAAAGACTATTGAATCATCCAAGTATACTACTATGCATTGACCGCCCAGCCCTCGGAACGCAATATCCATGGATCATTGAAAGGTAGCTCTTGCGTTAATTAATTTAAAAGGCATTCTTCGATACGCGAAGGTTCCCCACTTTGTGCGAAAAGTGGTCTTGAGTCCTTCTTCCTCTATTACTAGCACTTGGTTGTAACCAAAGAAGTCATCTAGTAAGGAAAAGAGTTTCGATCCTGATACCATTTGCAGTATCTGTTCCATTGGGGGTACTAGATAGTTGTCTTTATCGGAAGCTTTTTTTAAGTTCTAAAAATCTACACACAGCCTGATCTCTCCTGATTTCTTCTGCACGGAAACTAGATTAGCCACCCATTCAGAATGTCGGACTTTAAAAATAATCTTGGCCTCCAACAATATTTTTAACTCTTTCTGTATTAGAGGCTCGAGTGTCGAATGCATCCTTCTTAACTATTGCTGAAAAGGTTTGACACCTTCCTTCATAGGTATTACGTGTTGAATAATGCGGGTGTCATATGTCTTCAGATCTTCATAGGTCCAAGCGAACACATCTTTATATTGCTGGAAAATTTTAATGAATCTACTTCTTTCTTCCAGCGTACAACATTTACCAAGACTGACATACTTTGGTTCTGCTTCTATGCCCAGGTTTATTAATTCGTATTGCATGGCTGAGCTATGGGTTTTGGCATTCACAGGTCTCCTAAACTTGCTTTGCAAATCGAAAAGTGCTTCTAGAGTTATTACTCCTTTGGGAATGAAGTTCCCTTTCACTATGTATTTCTTTTGTAGGTTTGAGTCATGCTCTACTTCCTCTATGATGGCTTCCTGAAAGGCATTTTCATTGGTCAAGAAACTGATAATATGATTGTCGTCATCAAATACTCTGAAATTTGTGATGTTGTCTGGAATGGAAGGCCTGAAAATTAATTCAGTAGAACATTTATTATTAGTGGGTACTGATCTGGACGCTAAAGTGGCTAACAATCAGCTGCAGCGTTTTTCAATCTTGGGACAGAATTGATGTTAAAAGCATCAAAAGACAAAATTAAATTCCAAACTTCTGCTTGATAACCTTTTAAATGTGGTGAAAGACAATGAATGGTATTTCTTATTTTCCTAACAACAATTTTAGAATCACCAAACACTTTCAAAAACTTAACATTAAGACCAATGGCTTTCTGCAAACCTTGAATGAGAGCTTTGTATTCTGCGGTATTATTAGTACACTCAAACTCTAACCTACATGATAAAAAATGTTTGTTTCTATCAGGATCATTTAAAATGCAACCGGCCCCGGATCCTTCCTGAGTCTTAGAGCCATCAAAGTAAAGATTCCAGAAGATATTCTCTTCTTTAACTAAATTTGTTTCATTACTGTCTAAATTAGTGACTAAATATACTATATTACAGTCAATATCATCAGCCCATGAAAACTGAAGGAGATCGGACCGTTTGTCTGAAATATGGCTAACTTGTTCTGATTTATAGTTCCCAGGTTCAATTTCCAAGAAGCAATTTCCTAAAACTGAAGATGAAAAAGCCACAGCTTCATGTTTTCCCTCTAACTGAGTGACATTTTGTTTCATGTGTGGCTCCCTCAATATCTTGATCTTATTCTGGCGATTTTGATAGGGCAGCCACAGATGAGACCAATCTGTTGCAAAATAGCCATTAAGTTTCGCAGACCAGTCCCTACTCAAAATTAGACCATATGCCTCAGGGATGTCCACCACCATTATATCAATGAATTGACATACTCTAGGATCAGATGAAAACCTAATAAGTACATCTTTCAGTTCACCAATAACCTTGACAGCAGTCCTATCTAATTGAATGATTTGAGATGGGGATGGGATTGGCTATCCATTGTGTTTTTGCAAATTGACAAAGGCATGACATTTGAACTAGCACCTGAGTCCACCAAACAATTATGCACATTGTGATTAAAAATCTCAAAGGCTAAGAGAAAAGGAAGAGTTTGAGATTTCGATTTTCCGCTAATACTTGCTTCATTAATTTCTGGGTTTTCATCAGTGTTTTCTACTGAGACACTTGTTTGTGAATCTAAGGCTTCCATCAATCTCTTCCTTTGTTGTGGTAAGCCACACATATCAAAAATCGAAACGTTCACTTTTGTTTTCTTAATATCCTCTATTATATCATAGCTCATGTCACATCCATTTGAAATGTTTGATTGATTTTCTATTTTATTTAAAGAAGCTTGTGGCTATTTGATTATTTATGAGTTTGGTTCTTTAGTTACTGTAGGATCAACTACCGGGTTTGTCTTGCGTTGGGGAGGAATGACAGTTATGTGTTGCTTCGGTATTTGATTAGATCTTGCTTTAGGTGTTTCTATTGCTAGATCGATCATTGGGCCTTTACTCCTAGTAGTGATGTTAATAGATGTTGTTTGAACTTCATATACAAGCTCTTCACAAGATAGCTCTTGGGAAGGGGTCCAATCCCAAAGGATCATCGTAGTGTTGGGAGATGGTTCTTCACTATCAAGAATTTGTTCTTGTCGGGGGCTTGTTTGCTCGGGCATTTGTGCATCTAACATTTGGTTCATTACTAAGCTCATCGAATTGATCCACTGTGGGAAGCTTTTCTCTAAGCGTTGTTCTTGGTGGAAAGTGCAGAAGTGGTCCATGCCTATTTCATTCAGATTTAGTACAACAGAATTGTTTGCTAGTGGGGTTGGCTGTCCATTTTCTTCTTTCTTTTTATAGAAAGGGTTGAAAGGTGGTCTTGAAGAACTCGTTGCCTTATCCTTTTCTAGATCCACAATCTTATTGGAGAATTTATGCATCATTCTTATGACATTTTCTAAATCTGTCGCGGGTTTTCCTTTATCCCTAGTTAACAAAAAAAGTTTCTTAATAGCTGCCGGCTTGACCTCTACATCTAAAGTGTGTTTAGCGATGCTGTCAGATTCCTCTTCTACCTTCTTGGCTTCTTCAAATATTTTGGTTAGGGTAGGTTTTTTTGTTCTCTTGATGGACATTTCCAGCGGGGATTTAAGAGCTGTTGTATAATACTCTACTAAGCATTCTTCAGCGAGCATTGTTGCATCACTAAAATTGCTTAACAATGTTGTGAACCTCTGGTTAAACTCTTGAACTTTCTCATTCTTTCTCATAGACAACAATTATTTAATAAGAGCATCTACAGTTTTCTGATTGCCATACTTTTTAAGAAAAAATTTCTCAAAATCTTCCCAACTTGTTATCGAACCAACTTGCAAACTAAAATACCAGGAAGATACTTTGGCCTCAAAAGTATAAGGAAAGAAATGACAAACCATGTCCTCGTGTTCCACATTTAGAAGATTTAGAGCTAAATAAAAACTTTTAAGGTGGTCTTCAGCAGAAATTCCTTTGCTACGGTCATACTTAGGTAAAACCTTTTATGGGTTTTTTGGCAAATCATGGTATGGTCCGACTACATTTAATGCTCCCCTGGCTCTCCATGCGGGTATGGCCATGACCTGCGATGAAGAACGTGGTGGTGTATGTGGTGGTGAGTTAAGAGGACTATGCCTTGGAGTGTACTGCTGCTATTGATACGTAGGGGTCTCTGGTCTAACTTCGTCAAAAGGTTCGGTAATCTCTTCTAGAGATAAATCTAATAATTCTTCTAGACTTTGAACAAGGACGGAATCCCTTATACACAGAGGATTTTTTCGAGCAGCTCTGATTCTGGGTAACAGAGGAATTGTGGTCAGCCCTCCAAGACTTCTCACGTACGAGCGAGTATGTCTCCTAAAGCGATTTACTTCTTCAAAAGGGACGGCATAAAAAATTTCTGACTGTTCTGTTTCAGGATTAGGATCTTCTTGCTTTCTTGATCCCAGATCTAGAAATTCTAGGATGACTGTTTCAGATGGGTTTTCAGTGGAATTTTTAACAACAAAAGAATCTCTTCTGCTAGCCATGCACTGGTGGCCCTCCTTCTAGCGCCAAAAACTATTGATGCCTCGAATATTGTAGCATCAATTAGCAACAGATTCTCCCCAGTAAGCAATCCCAACTAGATCGCCCACCATTTGGTGTGGGGAATCCGCCCGGTTAACGGTTCTGGATACTGTGTGAGGTTTAAAGATTTGTTTATTTTACCGGTTGCGGCCCGATCCACCAGTTATATATTTTGTATTTAATATGATATGCATGTGCCCTAAATTAAATGCATGTGGTAAAAAAATCTATGCTAACCTAGTTTAAATCTAAATTATCCTACCCTTATAAGGAGCAAATTTAAAGAATGAGTAATAAAATGAAAATACACCCAAGAAATTCACAGATAGCTATTAAATTGAAAGGAGCATTTACAACAGAAATAAATATTATCCAAGATAGCTTAGATAAAGATAAGCATTCTATCACCCATTTAACATAGAAATTTTTCAAAGGAAATGAAACCATTTATAGCAAAGAATTAATTCACAATAGCCAGGAAATATCTCACGGGAAATGTAGGAAAGATGTAGAAATAGTTCATCAATTATCCAACAAGACTCCAAGAAAAGTGATGTGCAGGCTTCCATAGGCTCAAAATAACTCTCTTATTCGTGTAGAAGAAATAGTTCATATACAAGACAGAAACGTCCTTTCACCTGCCAAAAGTCCCTCTATCTTCTTCTATTCTGCTATTTGTAAATTTACAAATTGCTCCTTGAGCTGACAGGTGTGCCCTATACTCTAGAACCTTCTATTTTGTCCTTTAGTACATGATTACAAAACCCAAAGATTCGTGGAAAGCCTTCTATATAAGACAAAATCAAAGCTATTTGTCCTTTTAAAGTATTTATACAATAAAGAAATTTCAGCTTTTCCTCATGTTAAGAAAAATAAGAATTCTATTGATTTATCTATTTATTTGGCTTCCTTTTGCTGACTTGCTCACTCATCCCCACCAACAGGGTCGCTTGCTTTTGGACTCTAACATTTTCTTCCTCTTGCTACAATTGAATAACTTACTCTTGTTGTAATTGTAATTTGGCATCCTGTTCATTTTGAATTGTGCCACCTTCTCCTGGTTCCATGTCATTTGAAACTCTAGCTTGGGATGCTGTTGCCTCTTGCTCTACTTGTACCAGACGTTATATAATTATCAAAAGTAAGCAACAGCAGGTAAGTTAGAAATTTTGTAGGTTTTTCTACTTAGCAGTTTGACTTAACGCTCAGGCATAATGAATGGCATCGAAAGGCGTTCTCAACACTCAAGAAATGCAATGGCGGGGGATTGGTGCAACGAAACGTTTAAGCGCAGCGCTTGCGATCGCGGCGGGGAAACAATCACTAGGACCTGCAACCAAGAGATGTGCCAATGGAAAGGTTTTCTCAAAGAGTCTAAAGTTGGCGGGAGTCTTAAACTTAGGTTCTGCACGCCAGGCGGAGGATATATTGTTAAGTCCTGCATCCAAGAGATGCGCCAATGGCAAGTGAACGGGATCGTGAATGCAGCGGCGATTTTTTCGGCTATGTCCTGCACATGTAGTGGTAGTCTTAGTGGTAAACTCTTCACTAATGGGCTGCGCCAAGAATGGAGCTCAGGGCTGCGATGGAAGCCGATAAAGGGATAGGTTTTGCGCTAAACGCGACGGACTTAGACATAACTTTTGCACTTATGAAATATGCGCCAAAGAGTCAAAAAGACTTAGAAGATTCTTGCGTCGATGTCTTTAAGGACAAATCCTACGCCAAAGCGCTCGTCATATTATTAGGAATTGCGTTGATGGCGGCCGAGCTAGACTTAGACTCTACGAAAGAATCATGCATTAATACGGTGCATATTTTAAACCTTTAATTTGTGTGGGGAAACTTCGCTGAAAAGCTAAGTTTTGGCAACGAGGAAAAAGTATAAGTCTTAGAAATTGCGCCTAAAGTGGCCAGGTTAGCTTTAGATTTTGCACTATTAGCGGGAAGTTTAAGTTTAAAGGTTGCGCAAGAGAGCCCCAAAACAAAAGGTTGAATTATAGCTAATATTACTGCCGAAGAGGCAGAGCTAGGCTTAAGCTTTGCGCCGAAGCCGATAGTCTTATGATTGACACTTGCACCAAATGTGGAAGATTTATGGATAGAAAATGCACCAAAGAGTCCAAGGTGACTTTACCTTAGAGAAAAAAATTTAGAAAACTTTTGGGAAGCAAGCGCTAAAATTTTGCCAAGTTAGAGAGAAAAAAATCAGTCTGAAAGACAAGGAAAACACTTATTACAAAAAATGTAGGAGGGGCCCCGAATATCTTCAAAATTTTGGGGAAGGATGTTGCAGCAACAACAGGATGTAAGGTAAGTCCTTCTTGTTCATGCCTCTCTTCGAATCCTATTTCTTCTTCAATTCTTTTAT
This sequence comes from Larix kaempferi, assembly GCA_027924585.1. Taxonomy (NCBI): domain Eukaryota; kingdom Viridiplantae; phylum Streptophyta; class Pinopsida; order Pinales; family Pinaceae; genus Larix; species Larix kaempferi. The sequence goes on along the minus strand of BSBM01000070.1, from coordinate 20,787,150 downwards.
CATTATTTAGGTTTGAAATTTTCCCAGACATCTTGAGGTTATCTTCAACCTCCAAAGCATCAATGAACATTTGCTTCAAATTAGAAGAGTTTCTTTCCAGAAGCAGAAAAGATAAATCAGGAGGAAAGATAGACGCATAGTGTAACCTACCAGCATTCTCTAGGGGCTGAATCTCCCTGGGCATATCATGGTAGAATCTTGAAAACCTTATGTTGAAGTTGGACATGACCTCTCTTTCATGACTTCTCATGGAGTAAAATTCTAAAAGAAATAGGTCCCATGACCTTCTCCTACCCCAAAACTCCAAGAAAACATCAGAAAACACCTGCCATGTATCTATAGATTGGGGTTGCAAATGGTTGAACCATCGCTTCACATCTCCTTGGAAATATTGGGTGAAAGTCCTCATACAAACATCATCATCCTCTACTTCAAAAAGATCCAGAAAATGTTCAAATCCTTGAAGATTTTTCTCAGCAGTAAGGTTTTCTATTTCTCCATCAAATCTAGGAAGGTATTTATGGTATTTGGGAGGATAGTCATGAAGAATAGGGGGCAGCTTCAAAGGGTTATATCTCGACTGAGATCTGGATGGCAGAGGAACATGTATGAGGAGGGTATTTTCAGCCTCGCTCTTATGGGATTTGTAAGGCTAGCTATGGATCTTATAATGTTCAGAAGAAGAAATGGAATCGTCTCTAGGGGTTAAAGGAGGATATATATTTGTAAGATCTAGAGAGGGATGTACAAAGGAGGGTCACTCATGACCTAGAGCTCTTAGATGGAACACAATTTTCTTGATAAATATACATAAAGGAAAAAGGAGACTAATACAGAAGAACAATATCTCTTTGAAGAAATCAACATTTCTATACCTGGGTCTTGTTTCTTCCATGTTTTAAAGGTGCCGAGGTCGCCTTTCGGTGAAGTCTACAAATTCTGATTAAAAATTGAGGGAATCGGGCTACGAATGACTGAAATCCTAGATTTCCCCAATGGAGTCGCTATGAGAGTTTTTTTAAATCTCATTTATGATATAAGGTCACCGATCTTCCCAGTGGAGTCATATTTATATCGGGATTTTGTAGAGTGGAGTCGGTAGGAGAATGATACAACCTCCTCGATGTCTGAATGTTGTTCACCATCAACATTTCAGATCTGACTCTTTTGTCGTTCTTCTAGGGATGACAAGACAATTGCCTTCCTCGGAAACGACACCAATTTGTTAACACCCAAAATAACCCCCTAGGTTGTGGGAGAGGGAAAGCTGGGGTAAGCACTAACCAATCTTTAGCCCATGCTGCTAAACCAACACAAACAGAGAGGGCTCTCTCTATAAGCTCACAGAATACCGGAAATCATCAAGATTGTCAATAATGAAGAAAACACACGAGCATTCATCATAAAGAATATTCAATTACAGCAATACAGAAGATCAGCTTTCTATTGGAAAAAAACAAATGATTTAAACGTCGTCGGCTCAAACATATGAATTTCTCTTTTGGGCAAATGGAGTCACATCAGACAAAACCCAGGAAAAACTTATTCACAAAGGTTTCACAAATGCATTAACATAGGGGCGAGATAATAAACAGCTCGTCGTCGAAGTGAATTTAATTGATGAGATAGAGGAGAAAGAAACAACCCATTGACATAAGGCATGTGACGACATATCCTGCATCAACTTTAGCAAAGAAAATAACGGTGAAAGAATTGGAAAAGTTAAGCAGAGCATAATTTCATGTTCTACTTAACCATCACACTGCTCCAAGCATTGAAGAATGTTACATAATGGAAATAACAATGAGAGATACACAATTAACATAGAAGAGGAAAAACAGACTACAAGACCAGTTACACAAGAATCCCTGTAAACATTAGCTTGGCTCTGCAAGTTCTATTCAAAATATAACTCAGAAATGTCTTATAGAACGATACAAAATTCCCATAAAGGTTTTCAACAAGATTTTTCAACCCTTACGTCTTTAATTACAATGAATTTATAGAGGCCCCTGGAGCTCTAGGGTTGGCTCTCTTCTGATTTTTCAACCCTAACCACTTTATTACATTTACTGGCCAATTTTACTATATGACTAACTACTTTAACAAAAAAAAACAGAAAATTGACAGCTCCAGCTTGGTGCTTCATCGCATGATGGTTCTTCAGCCGATACCCTCGAGCTCTTCATGCTTTGATTTTTAGCCTTTCTTCAACATACTTGTCTATTAGTTTCCACTGCTCTTCTAAGGGTAAATTTATGGTGGTGATCTCTTTAAGTAATACTCTTATTTAAGTGTGTTTCTTGTAAGAGTATCTAGTGTGCAATGTTCCTGCTGCCCCAAAGTTCGAGGCTAACTCGAAATCTCTTGTCAGCTTCTCAGCTACTAGCTGGTCGGTCAAGAGCTGATCCATCCCCTCAAAGTCATCCTGATTCATTCTGCAATCCCACAACTTAGCCTTATATTCTTCCTTAGACAACATATTTCCTTTCTCACCCCATAATTCAGGTAGGCCTCTCTTGAATAAAGGGTCAAATGCTTCCCTGAACATCTTTAGTTGTTTCGACAAAATGTCAATTCTTAACTAGGTGATCTTTACATGTTCATGCTTATTAATTACCCTTTTAATCCATATGATGGTGGCCACCCTATCCTTGATTCCTATATCATCGACCTGCACTTCAGATAAATCATTTAAGAAGTCCACCATGTTGTTAGCATATTCTATAGGATTTTTACTAAGTCTTTCTTTTTCCACTGTCACAGCTTGTATGGCTAAATTCACGACAGTCTCTTTATCCCATATAGAGTTTAGATAAGGCCATAGGTCTTCAGCTTGGTTTATAATATCATCCCAGATGATTTTCCTGGTCTCTTGTAGCACTTTCTGCCCAATTACTTGCTCCTTCAAATTGTCAAGGTCCACCTGCATTTCCTGGTACTTGGTTTCGCAAGCCTCCCTTTTTCTTTCTGTGTCATCCCTTAGAGTTTTCAAGTTAGTAACCTGCTTCGTTAATCAGAGCAACTCAACATCTTCTAGGCCGACATCAACTGTCTGCCCTACTAGGGATAAATCACCTGCTGCAATCGGATTTTTGGCATCTTGTTCCATCGTGTCCTCCATGATTCCTCTTTGGAAACTACCAAGGTCATATCGGAATGCATCTTCATTTCCTTCTCCATAAGTTCTACGAATTGGGATTGGCAGTCCAACAGCTCCCCCTTAAGTTTCTCTTTCTCTTCCTCCAGCCGAGTCTGCTATCTCAGGGATACTTGCAAATTGAGTAGAAGAGATCTTTAGACTCTTCTTTAAAGTTAGGATCTCCCGATCCTTTTCATTTATCAGCTCCGGGATAATTTTCCTCCTATCTTCTTCAGTCTCATTTGTTAATAGTTGTGTTTGGTGTTTCTTCGCCTGCACCTTTAGAGACTTATTCTCTACTTTTTCCAACTTTAGCTAGTGCTGGACTCTGGACTTACTTGTTTTTACCTTTAATAACTCTATGGAGAGCTTCAAAAACCTCTTATAAATGAAATCACTTGTCTGCTTGTGTAGGTTGATTATATCAGGGATAGGGATGACTTCCAGGTTGAATTTCATCTCTGTAGCCTTGTTTGGTAGCCATAGCCAGGCTTAAGGTGTTCTGAGCTAAATTTATGCTGGAAACTAGGGCCACTTCCTTCTTGGCTAACTTTCTTACCTAGGAGTAAACTTTTGCTTCTTCTTCCAAGTTATCTGGATTTTCTTCATATTCCTCCAATAGCTTGGCCCTACTTGTACTAGATGTTGTTGGTCCTTTGGGCGGTTTTCCAAACACGTATTCTTTGACTTCATAGGGGGGCATTCGAAACTTGATATGCTTCTTCTTAGGATTTTCTTCTTGTATTTTCACTACCTGCTTCTCATTGTCCTCCACCTTTTGCCTCTTCGAGGCTCTTTCAGGGTCACTGTCTATATCCAGGGGGCTACTAACCATTGAACTGCTGGGCTTTCCTGGAATGGTAACAAAGGGTAAGCGCGTTGACCCTGGGGGGATTTTATTTGATGAGACATGTGGAGAAGGTATACTTCCCTGAAAAAGGAATTTTTAGAGTTTGGGAATCCTTTGACGAATTAGCATCCATGGGCTCCTGATCAATGTATTCCAACCAATTTTCTTTCTCTGGCAATCCAGCCATCTCGAAATGGTCATATCCTTTCCTGCCAGCTTGCCTCCTTCTTTATGAGATTATTTGATGTGGACCATAATTTATCGTAGCCTTAGAAGGGATTCCTAGATCCCTCATCATCCCTTCAACTGCCAAGAGAGTTGTGTTATGTTTAATCATAAAAGACCCTACCACCCATGGGAAAGCTATATCAGAGGATTTCTTGTTATCTAAAAAGTGATTGCGTTCAGCCTTCATCTTTTGTCTTATGAACTCTAAATGGAACAACCTAGGCGTCAAAAAGGTGGGGAGTACATATGGAGGGTGTGAAAAACCATATACTTTGATTACTGTCCCATGTTTCATAAAAAAACAATCCCCTGTCCCCTACCCCATAGCAGGCTGCAGTAAATCTTTCATTTCTGGGAGTACTCGGGGCAATTCTTTCTGGAAAAAGATGTGGTATACATTGGCCATCAAATCATTCATGAAAACCACATAGTTTGAATACATTTCTTTTGTAATCCTCAGCTCTGGGATTCTCAGGTTTTCTTTGACTGCTGTTACAAACATTTTTAGTAAATAGGATTGGAACCTAAAAACCTTGGTTTTAGGGAATTCAACCAACTGGGAGTGAATACTTTCGGCAAGGGAATCATCGAATCTTAGGCATGCAGTTTGGATAAGTGGATTTTTCTCATTTGGATCTATTGGGAAAGTGCTCAAGACAAGCGTTAGACTGATCAATGGCTCCGTGATGTACTGGTCACTATCTAACCCCAAAAAATGGGCTATCATGGAAATGACACATTTGGAATCCTCTCTGAAACGATTGGTCTCATCAGGGAAAGGTGAGCTAGGAGAAGGTGCATTTGGTAGCAAGGAGGCGTGGAAGAAACTTTGCTTGAGTTCATTAGGGGTCTGGCGGAAATGCTGAATTAGGATTTCCATTTAATATTCGTGAGCCCTATGGTCGAATTCCAGGGGAACAACCGGGGCTTTTCTAACCACTGGGGACTTCAGATGGTGAAGGATTCTAGAGCCAAAGGCATCGAGGATCGCCCTCTGCCACGGAGCATAATGGTTGGCGCACCATTCTACGAATTCAGGTAAATTAGGGGTTTGGGTGGTGGTAAAGTAGTGGAAAAAGGACTTGTATACTTTGTGGACGTCTACCTATCTGGCCCTTACAACCTCCGTCTTTTCTTTGACCGTATCTAGGGAGCTATTGAGAAATACGGTGTCATATATGTCACTATCCTTCTCTTCCAGTAGGGACCTAAGCAATGGAGCTTCGGTAATAGAGAGGTCTACTATCTCAGCCATTTAAATACCCAGTTGTGAAAAGGAGAAGGGACAAAAACTTCCCTGGTCAACTGACAGCTGGACCACCTTTTGGTCTCCTGGTCGGCCTGTATGATTCTGCCAGATTCTCCCTCTTTGCCCTTCAACATGCAAATGGACAGATGGGATGTGGATATCCATGGGAGTGAACCATTTTATAATATAGAATTCACCGTATCAGCCTTGCAAGTATAATAGTGATTGAATCATGTCAACCGTCCGTTTATCTGGGTCTCTTTTCAGCCATAGATCTGCTTACTTTTCCGTCCCCCTATCAATGTGGCCTTTTTCAGGTTAATATCACGATCCCCATTTCAACCGTTGGATGATCCGTATTCATGGACCGCGGTGATCTTGGGTGCGCTTAACGCATCGACTCTAAAAATCACCGCCATTATCATAGGCCGCCGATCTACCTTTGTCAGATCTGAGCCACTGCAAGAAGCGCGCCACTTAATCAACTTGCGGTGATTTAGAGTGTATCCCATCTCCCGCGCATGTTAGATTAGCGCTATAGCATCTCTACCGTAGATCTTCGCTTCTTCATACCTTTCGCGTCGATTGCTTTAGGTGGAGGCCCATTGGTTAACACCGCACCCGTGTCGTGATATTCTCTACTTTGGTAGGGTATGCCTAGTAAGTTTGGTTCCCTTTAGAAGTTTCTTCATAGTCCTGGGATTTTCCTTCTCTATCCCAAGATCATTTTTCAAAACCACAGCACTATTTGAGTGCTAACACATGGTATGTCTTTATGACACTCAAACCAAGGGCTGCCATGACTGCTTTAGGCATCGATTTATGTTAGGCTTCGAAATCTAGAAGGCAGTTGTGAATCATTTGATCATGGACAGTCAAGGTTATATAAAAAGGTGGAGGAAAAGTTGAAACACTTTCAGGCTTTTCAGACGAGGTAGAACCAAGACTAATTGTAGGATGTTCTTCCTGCAAATTTACAGTATATGAAGGAGAGTAATTAGCTTGAACATTCAATAACTTACATGCATAATCTCTAAAACAAGGAGTCTTAATTAACTCAGTCAATGGCACTAGAACCTTGATTTTACGTAATTCATTCTCAAAGTTAAAATTTTGTGCATTTTTACTAGTTTCTTCAATCTCTGTTGCTTTGACCTGATCCCCTTGATTATGTCTCTTTTCTTGTGTTTGATTAGGAAACTATTTAGCAGGTGGAACTATCTTCTTCTTTGGAATCTGGACAAATTGTTTTGGACCTGATCTTAAATTATAAGACTTTTTAGGTTCAGTCGGACACATACTAGCCGAAACCTGAGGGTCATGATCACTTCCTTCTTGATTATCGTATGAATCATAATACTCAGAATTCTGATAGCTGCACTCAGTTGTAAAACCTTCAGATGACAACTCCGAAAAATAATTTAAATTCTGATTTGAATCATCCTCATACTACACATCTTCCACCTATTCAACTTATTCTATAAAATTATTTTGGAATGGGGGAGGAACTCTCTGGTCTTCCTTTTCTCTTCTCTCGCTACTGAATGCTACTCAGATAAATCTAAATTTAGAGACCTTGATCGGAAAGGTGGAAAATTAGGGCTTCTGCAAAAGTTGGTATTTTTGAAGTCTATGACCACGGTTGGAAGCTCCTCAGAAAAATAGAAGTTTAGAGCTTTGGATCGAACCTTTTGATTGGGCAGAAGGGTGGGATTCATCAAACCCTAGTTCGGGATCTTGTCCAGAAGATGCAGAAGTTTTAAAGGCAATTTTGAGGGGTCAAATTTTGAAGATTTCAAAGTTGAAGTATGCTAGATTGATCACCTCAGCAAGGCGCATCTTTCCATCCATTCAGAATTTTGAAATTCAAAGTTTGAATTTTTAGGGTTTCTCTGACAAACCCTAATCCATCTCTAGATCCTATTTCAACAAATCAAAGTGGATTGGGTTAAAAGCAATCCTGACATGAATGACTTGAGGAGATACACCAGTATGTGTTGAAATCTGTTCATGGTTAAGTTTATGATATGTTATTGAGGTTAGTACAATTATGATTGTTTGATAATGAATGCATGTGAATGATAGAAGGAATTCATTGATTAAGGTTATGACACTTATGATTGTACTAATGCACTTGTGATGTTGTATGAGGATGATGTTGTCTGCTAACAAGATACAAGTACATCAAGAAAGACAAATCAAGTTCTATGACCATGATGACATAAAGACAAAGACTTATCCATAGTCTTTAGAAGCTCTACTTACAAGGTATGTATGAATTTGTTCTACTATGCTTAACCTATGAGATATGCAGGTTCTAGCACAAGGTCTCTAAATCATTGAAGAGAACAAAGAAGATATTGTTTGGGTATGTTAGACATAACTAAGCATGTATCTAATCCAGGTATGTTTTCCTATGTTATAATCCTACTTTGAGCTAGGATCATAGTATACCCATGTATTGAATGATCATGACCATACATATTTAATATTATTTAGAATTATAATGTTTTGATAATATTGAGATTATACTAATGAATGTATGTTTGTGTATGAGATCATGAGGATGACACTAGTGCACACTTGAGCATGCGCAGTGGTACATAATGAATAGAAGTTAAAAAGACATATAGAAGATCAAGTGGGAGGCAACCACACAAACATAAAAGATAAGTATTTGAGTTGTTATTTGAATCTCTGAAATAGTAAATGATATTGCTTGTAATAGTTGTATGGATATTAGTATTTCTAGAATATATCATGCTATGTGTAAACACTCATATAACATTGAATAGTATACTACTAATATGCATATGATTGATAAGTTGGACAAACATTCCATTGTTGATTGTCTAGAATGAAACCTCTTTGCTGACATGCTGAGAGCTGTGCACACTCTCGATAGTATGTTCTGGTAGAGATGGAAGGCATCTAGATAGCCACTATATGCATATAGGATATGGAAAAGTGTTGTGCCAAAGTATTGTTTAAGATAGTAGCATAACTATGTAAATCATATCTGTATGCATAATAGGTTATCATCTCAACATGATTGGATGATTATGAAGTATTACTAATCATGTACTTAATTTTTATTTGTAGGCAAAGATCATGAAGAATGATGAACACTGAACAAGTGATGGATGTTCAACAAGAAGATTTACAAATCAAACATACTATAGAAGGCTTGTGGCTAGGAGATTCTCTTAGAAAGAGGAAGAGGATCATGACGAGATGTTTTGCTCCAAGTAGCTAGATAATACTGTTCTCTCAATGGTGTAATTGAAGAAAGATCTGTACAGGCACCTAGGATCGATAGTCATTTGATGAGCTTAATGATCACCATGGGTGATGTGGGATTTCAACCTTTGCTACAAGGTTGAAGATGGTGTCTATATACAGATGACATTCTTCTAGATATATGCAAGAAGGAACTCACCACAAGTTCGAATGATCTTGAGTCTCATATCAGTAGGCCCATTTGATGAGAGATGGCACAGATAGATATGCAGAAGATCACTCAATTTAGAGTGTGAATGATGTTCAGTTAGAGAGGGAGTTGACAGTTTCTTGACAAGCTTGGGCTTTACCAGAAGTAAAGCTGATCCTAATATTTATCTCAAGGTTATGGATGATGAACCTGTCATATTGTTGCTATATGTGGATGATCTATTTCTGACTGGAAATGAGAAACAGATTATCGAGTGCAAGAAGAATCTCTCATCATAGTTTGAGATGAAAGATCTCGGATTGATGCACTACTTGCTAGGTCTGGAAGGGTGGCAAGGATCAAATGGAATATTTCTCAACCAAGGAAAGTATGTTGTGGAAATATTGAAAAGATTCGATATGTTGGAATGCAAAGCCATGACCACTCCCATGGATTCCAACTTGAAACTGTTAGTTGATGACTCTTCATAGTTAGTGGATGTGACTCTGTAAAGACAGATTATTGGGTCATTAATGTATTTGACAAATACCAGGCCAAAAATATGCTTTGGGGTGAACACCCTGAGTCAAGTATATAGTGGAACCTAGCTGAGTTCACCTAATTGCTACAAAGCATGTGATGAGGTACCTAAAAGGTACGATAGATTTTGGTGTATATTATCGAGGAGATCATTACTTCAAATTGTATGGCTATACAGATGCTGATTGGGCAGGAAGCGTATCAGATAGGAAGAATACACCGGGTGGATGTTATTGTCTAGGATCTTCCATGATCTCGTGGTTTAGCAAGAGGCAGCCAAGTGTGGCTCTCAGTACAGCTAAAGCAGAATATATTGTTGCTTGTTCTGCTAGTTGTGAAGCAATATGGATTTGGAAGTTGTTATTTGGTTTATTTGACTTAGAGATGGAACCCACTGAGATCCTGTGTGACAACCAGAGTTGTATCAATATGACATAAAATCAAGTGTTCCATGATAAGTCAAATCACATAGAGATCCGATATTTCTATATATGGGATATGGTGCAGAAAGGAGCTATCAAGCTTGAGTATGTAAGCACTGACGAACAAGTTGCTGATATATTAACCAAACCTCTGTCTCGAGTAAAGTTTGAGTATTTTCGAGACAAGCTTGGTGTAGTTCAGAAGGACCCTCCTCGAAAGGGGGAGTGATGTGGTCACTTATGATGGAATTGCTTGCATCGACAGTGAGGTCGATGATGTGGATACCTATATTGGTGATGTTGACAGAGAGGTTGGTGGATGGTCCTTAGATAGGGTCTAAGTTGACAAGGGGATTGCATCATCCTTGAACACATGTTCTAAAAGGATCCATAGACATATGTATCTTAGAAAGAAGAGGGATTGCATCCTCCCTGGACTTCAATCCTATACATTATCCGTAGATTGGTGTCTCCGAGAATGTGGGGATTGCATCATCCTTGGACTTCGGTCCCAGAATGGATCCATAGATTGGTGTCTCCGAGAATGTGGGGATTGTATCTTCCCCAAACTTTGGTCCCAGAATTCATCCAGAGACATCTGTCTCCGAGAATGTGGGAATTGCATCATCCCCAGACTTCGGTCCCAGAATTGATCCATAGATTGGTGTCTCCGAGAATGTGGGGATTGCATCATCCCCAGACTTCGGTCCCAAAATTGATCCGTAGATTGGTGTCTCCGAGAATGTGGGGATTGCATCATCCCTGGACTTTGGTCCCAGAATTGAACCGTAGACTGGTGTCTCCGAGAATGTGGGGATTGTATCATCCCCAGACGATGGTCCCAGAATTGATCCATAGACAAGATGTCTTCGAGAATGTGGGGATTGTATCATCCGCGGACTTTGGTCCCAGAACTGACCCATAGACATCTGTCTCCGAGAATTGATGACAGGATTGCATCGTCCCTAGACATTTGGTTCAAAATGTACGTGATAGGATTGCATCGTCCTTGGACTCATGTGCTAAAGTGATAAAGATTTATCATCCTTGAAGTAGATCTAGATTGCATCGTCCATATACATTAGAGTTGTCTAAAATTGATAAGGATTGATCATCCTGGAATTAGATCTGGATTGCATCGTCCATAGACATGAGACTTGTCTAAAATTGATAAGGATTGATCATCCTGGAATTTGATCTGGATTGTATCGTCCATGGACCTATGTCCTAAAGTGAGAGGGATTGATCATCCCGTAATAGGATTTTGTGTATTGCAGAGTATGCTACTATGACGATGTTGTCGATTGAGAGGATCTAGTTGATGATCCAGATGTTGTAGATCGATATGATCTAGATGTTGTAGATTGAGATGATCCAGATGTTGTAGATCGAGATGATCCTAATGTTGATGATCGAATGATGACGATACTGATGATCGTGTGATGACAATGCTGATGATCGTGTGATGATGATGTTGATGATCATATGATGACGATGTTCATGATCGTGTGATGACGATACTGATGATCATGTGATGACGATGTTGATGATTGTGAGGATCCATATGTTGATGTTGATGTTGTTGTAGCTGATCGAGTGCTGTAGAAGATGAAGATTCAGTACTGAAGATGCTGATGTTCTAGTATTGAAGATGTTCTAGTAACTGCTTGAGTTACTGATGATGTATAAAGAAATCTTCCAATGATTTATAGATGTATCATGGTTGACTCCTTGCTCTTGCAGATGTTGTTATAATATCCTTCTCATTAAGGTGGAGTGTTGAAATATTGTAACTTCTAAGAATATTATATTTGTACTTTATTATTCCGAAGATGTTTCATTCCTCCGTGAAGACCTTATTGTCTATCCGGAGATGTTTATTCCTCCGTAGAAATGTGGTAACTTGGGCTATTAGACTTCCCTAGTGGGGGTCGGCTCTGTATGTATTATGTGGGTCAAAGGGTTATTAGACCACCCTAGAGGTGTTGGCCCAGTTAGTTGTAATGGGGTGTTTAAACCAGTGGTTAAGTTGGGGCCGACCTAGTTTATGTAAAAGAAAAGTCGGAGATGTGTATAAATAGAGGAGATGTGTTCCTCATTTAACACACAACACACTCACTTGTGAATAGCACATAGGTGAGGGATAGATCTGTTATGGAGGAGAAGGAGCTCATGTTTTGGATTACATCTTTTGTATTTGCTGATCATCTATATTGAGGAAGATTTGTTGGGTTTTCTTCCCCATGAGGGTTTCCCAGGATAAATATCTCCCTCTTGTGTTTATGATGTGCTTGTTGTTCTTTCAGTGATCCTCTATATGCTATTATTGTGAAATGGAATGTAATGCTGATATTTTATGTATTGGCATATTGAATTTTAACATCTTATCGTACATGAATGTACCCCAAGGAGTTGTAAAAGCAGTCTTTTCCCTATCATCAGGATGCACAACAATTTGATTATACCTCGAAAATCCATCAACCATTGAAATTCTCTAAGCACTCACTACTTTCTGCAAAATTTGTTCAATTTTAGGTAAAGGATAATTATCCTTCAATGAAGCTCTATTAAGATTCCGAAAGTCTACACATAATCTAATCTCTCCATTCCTCTTTCATACTGGAACCAAGTTTGCAACCCATGATGAAAATATGAGTGGAACAATTATCTTTGCATCCAATAATTTCTTAACCTCCTTCTCTATCACTGGTAACAAAGATGGATTGATTCTCCTTAGCTTCTGTCTAAAAGGTTTCACATCTGGCTTTAAATGCACTTTATGCTGAATAATACTAGTGTCATAAGTTCTCAGATCTTCATAACACTAGGAGAAAATATCAACAAACTCCCTCAACAATTTAATGTACCTGTTTCTTTGCTGAACTGAAAGAGATTTAGAAATCAACACAATACTAGCAGATGCTCCTTCTATGGATGAAGAACCATCAAAATACATCTTCCATAACTCATCATTTTGTTCAATAGTAGGTTCAACTGATGCTTCTTTTTCTACCTGCAGTACTCCAGTTGTATTTTCATCACTAAAATGAAGCATACAAGATCCCAATTCTTCATCTACTGAATAAGGGGGATGATTGGTTGGGTTCTTATCATATGTGACTATGAAAGCATACTATAATTCCTTGTACCATCTTTTGTTCTCTCCACCAAACACTAGAATGGTTGCATATGCCAGGTCCATCTGGAATGTACCACCTATTTTCTTTTCCCAGGACCTTGAGAGAAGCATGCCAAAGTTAGGAGAGATGTCAACAACTACCACATCCATTATAACACTCTTCATTGGTAATTGAGAAAGATTAACCACAAGATATTTAATTACTCCTAGACATTTCATAGCTCTGGAATCAAATTCAAATAAATCATGGTGTGAACACCCAAAATGATCTCCTAGGTTGTGGGAGAGGGAAAGATGGGGTAACCACTAACCAATGTTTAGCCTGTGTTGCTGACCCAACACAAACAGAGCGGTCTCTCTCTATCAGCTCACAAAATACTGGAAATCATCAAGATTGTCAATTATGAAGAAAACACACTATCATTCATCATAAAGAATATTCAATTACACCAATACAGAAGATCAACTTTCTGTTGGAAAAAAACAAATGATTTAAACGTCGTTGGCTGAAACATATGAATTTCTCTTTTGGGAAAATGGAGTTACGTCAGACAAAACCCAGGAAAAAGTTATTCACAAAGGTTTCACAAATGCATTAACACAGGGGTGAGATAATAAACAGCTCATAGTCGAAGTGAGTTTAATTGATGAGATAGAGGAGAAAGAAACAACCCATTGACATAAGGTATGTGACGATGGATCTTACATCAACTTTAGAAGAGAAAATAATGGTGAAATACATGGAAAAGATAAGCAGAGCATAATTTTGTGAATTCTACTTAACTATCACACTGCTCCAAGCATTGAAGAATGTTACACAATGGAAATAACAATGAGAGATACACAATTAACATATAAGTGGAAAAACAGACTCCAAGACTAGTTACACAAGAATCCCTGTAAACATTAGCTTGGCTCTGCAAGTTCAATTCAAAATATAACTCGGAAATGTCTTAAAGAATGATACAAAATTCCCATAAAGGTTTTCAACAAGATTTTTCAAACCTTCTATCTTTAATTACAATGAATTTATAGCGGCCCATGGAGCTCTAGGCTCAAATCTCTTCTGAACAGAAAACAGTTGTAATTACTTGACAGCTAACTGAGGCATTTCAGCGTTACAACTTAAAAACAAACACAGACGGTATAGGCATAACCACTTTATTACATTTACTGGCCTATTTTACTATATGACTAACTACTTTAACAAAAACAAAATAGAAAATTGACAGCTCCAGCTTGCTACTTCATTGCTCGATGGTTCTTCATCCGATACCCTCGAGGTCTTCATGCTTTCATTTTTATCCTTGCTTTAGCATACTTCTCGATTAGTTTCCACTACTCTTATGAGGGTAAATTTACGGTGGCGAGCTCTTTAAGCAATACTCTTAATTCAATGTGTTCCTTATAAGAGTATCCAGTGTGCAATGTTCCTGCTCCCCCGAAGTTTGAGGCTAACTCGAAATCTCTTGTCAGGTTCTAAGCTACTAGCTAGCCAGTCAAGGGCTGATCCATCCCCTCAAAGTCGTCCTGATTCATTCTGCAATCCCACAGCTTAGCCTTATATTCTTCCTTAGACAACATATTTCCTTTCTCACCCCAGAATTTAGGTAGGCCTCTCTCGAATAAAGGGTCAAATGCTTCCCTGAACATCTTTAGATGTTTCAACAAAATGTCAATTCCTGACTAGGTGATCTTTACCTGTTCATGCTTATTAATTACCGTTTTAGCCCATATGATGGTGGCCACCCTATCCTTGATGCTTATATCATCGATCTGCTCTTCATCTAAATCATTTAAGAATTCCACTGCATTGTTAGCATATTATGCAGGCTTTTTACTAAGTCTTTCTTTTGCCATTGTCACAACTTGCATGGCTAAATTCACGACAGTCTCTTTATCGCATATAAAGTTTAGATAAGGCCGTAGGTCTTCAACTTGTTTTATAATATCATCCTAGATGATTTTCCTGGTCTCTTGTAGTACTTTCTTCCCGATTACTTGCTCCTTCAAATTGTCAAGGTCCACTTGCATTTCCTGGTACTTGGTTTCCCAAGCCTCCCTTTTTCTTTCTGCATCATCCCTTAGAGTTTTCAGGTTAGTAACCTGCTTCCTTACTCGGAGCAACTCAGTATCTTCTAGGCTGGCATCAGCTATCTGCCCTACCAAGGAGAAATAACCTGCTGCAATCGGATCTGTGGCATCTTGCTCCATCTCCTTTACTTTCTTTTCCAACTCTTCAACCCGTGTCCTCCATGATTCCTCTTTGGGAACTACCAAGTTCATCTCAGGCTGCATCTTCGTTTCCTTCTCCATCAGTTCTACCACTTGGGCTTGACAGTCCAACAGTTCCACCTTCAGTTTCTCTTTCTTTTCCTCCAGCTCTTCTATCTCAGGGGTACTTGCAAATTGAGCAGGAGAGATCTTTAGACTCTTCTTTAAAGTTAGGATCTCCTGATCCTTTTCATTTATCAGTTCCTGTATATTTTTCCTCCTATCTTCTTCAATCTCATTTGTTAACAGTTGTGTTTGGTCTTTCTTCGCGTACGCCTTCAGAGACTTATTATCTGCTTTTTCCAACTTTAGCTGGTGCTGGACTCTAGACTTACTTGTTTGCACCTTTGATAGCTCTATGGCAAGCTTCAACAACCTATTATAAATGACATCACTTGTCTCCTTGTGTAGTGATTATATCAGGGATTGGGATATCTTCCAGGTTGAATTTCATCTCTGTACCCTTGTTTTTGGTAGCCAGAGCCAGGCTTAAGGTGTTCTGAGCTAAATTTCTACTAGCAACTAGGGACCCTTCCTTCTTGGCTAACTTTCTTAGCTTGGAGTAAAGTTTTGCTTATTCTTCCAAGTTATCTTGATTTTCTTCATATTCCTCCAATAGCTTGGCCCTACTTGTAGTAGATGCTGTAGGTCCTTTGGGTGATTTTCCAAACATGTGTTGTTTGACTTCATAGGGGGGCATTTGAAACTTGATATGCTTCTTCTTAGGATTTTCTTCTTGTATTTTCACTACCTTCTTCTCATTTTCCTCCACCTTTTGCCTCTTCGAGGCTCTTTTAGGGTCAATGTCTATATCCATGGGGCTGCTAACCATTGAACTGCTGGGATCTCCTGGAATTGTAACAAGGGGTAATCCCGTTGACCCTACTGGGGTTTTATTGGATGAGTCATGTGGAGAAGGTATGCTTCCCTGGAAAATGAATTTTAGAGTTTGGGAATCCTCTGACGAATCAGTGTCCATGGGCTCCTGATCAATGTATTCCAACCAATTTGCTTTCTTTGGCAATCTAGCCATCTCGAAATGGTCATATCCTTTCCTGCCATCTTGCCTCCTTCTTTCTGATATTATGTGATGTGGATCATAATTCATCGCAGCCTCAGAAGGGAGTCCCAAATCCCTCATCATCCCTTCAATTGTCGAGAGGGTTGTCTTATGTGTAATCATAAAAGACTCTACCACACATGGGAAAGCTATATCGGATGATTTCTTGTTATCTAAAAAGTGATCACGTTGAGCCTTCAGCTTTTGTCTTCTGAACTCTAAATGGAACAACCTGGGCATCAAAAAGGAGGGGAGTACATATGGAGGGTGTGAAAAAACATATACTCTGATTACTATCCCATGTTTCATCAGAAACCAATCCCCTGTCCCCTTCCCCATAGCAGGATGCAGTAAATCTTTCATTTCTGGGAGTGCTTGGGGCAATTCTTTTTGGAAAAAGATGTGGTATACCTTGGCCATCAAATCATTCATGAAAAACATGTAGTCTGAATACATTTCTTTTGTCATCCTCAGCTCTGGGATTCTTAGGTTTTCTTCGACGGTTGTTAAAAACATTTTTAGTAAATAGGATTGGAACCTTAAAACCCTGGTTTTAGGGAATTCAACCAATTGGGAGTGAATACTTTCGGCAAGGGCATCATTGAATCTTAGGAATGCAGTTTGGATAAGTGGGTTTTACTCGTCTGGCTCTATTGGGAAAGTGCTCAAGACAAACATTAGATTGATCAATGGCTCCATGATGTACTGGTCACTATCTAACCCCAAAAACTGGGCTATCATGGAAATGACACATTTGAATCCTCTCTGAAAGGATTGGTCTCATTAGGGAAAGGTGAGCTAGGAGAAGGTGCATTTGGTAGCAAGGAGGCCTGGAAGAAACTGTGCGTGAGTTCATTAGGGGCCTGGCTGAAATGCTGAATTAGGGTTTTCATTTGATATTCGTGAGCCCTATGGCCAAAGTCCAGGGGAACAGCCAGGGCTTTTCTAACCACCAGGGCATTTAGATGGCAAAGGATTATAGAGCCTGAGGCATCAAGGATCGCCCTCTGCCCTACACCATAATGGCTGGTGCACCATTCTACGAATTTAAGGAAATTGGGGGTTTGGGTGGTGGTAAAGCAGTGGAAAAAGGACAGGTATACTTTGTGGACGTCTACCTGTCTGTCCCTTACAACCTCCATCTTTTCTTTGGCCGTATCCAAGGAGCTATTGAGAAATATGGTGTCGTATATGTCGCTATCCTTGTCTTCCAACAGGGAACTAAACAATTGAGCTTCGGTAACAGTGAGGTCTACTATCTCGGCCATTTAAATACCCAATTGTAAAATGGAGAAGGGACACAAAATTACCTTGACAACTGACAGCTAGACCACCTTCTAGTCTCTTGGTCGACCGGTATGCTTCTGCCAGATTCGCCTGTAAAATTAGTCACAGTAGATCTAATGAACAAGTAAATCAATCACAATAGATGAATATAGAAAATATGGTGTAAAACTGTGCAAAACATGCAGCAGTGCTCAATATCCCAGAAAGGGTGAATAATTACAATACAATCTGACTCATGTGAGTGAGCAATTCGAATTGACTAAGTAGGCCATTCAAATCACTGAATGGAGTAGCTTGACTCCAACTAGGAGTCCTCATCATCAATTGGTGGTGCTCATCAATGCACAAGAACCAGTCATCCAGGTGTCAATCTGAGTCTAACTGAGTGTAACAAGTGTAACTGAAGTGTGTAGCACTGATTAAGGGAAGGAGGCTCAGTGGGGGGCACATGGGAGGCTAACTGAAGTCAAAAAAAGTCATCTAGTGAATCTGGAGGTCCAACGGAAGTGAAACAGTCAGTCGGGAGTGAAACTAGCCTCAAATCAGGGAGAATCGGAGCTAACTGAATGTAACTGAAGTGGAACTGCAGTGGTAGGTGAGAAAGTGCGCCCTTCTTTGGCAGTAGGTGAGAAGTGGGCACCTTTCAGACTATGAGGGCTAAAGAACTGAAGTAAGTGGCTCCCGGGTGCTAGAAAGAGGTGGCTAAGGTGCTGGAGGCATCAACCTGGTGACTGGGATGCATGCAAAGTGCATGCAAACCCTAATTGCATGCAAGATCCTGAAAAAGATGATGTGGATATCCGAACACCCCCCCTCAAGCTAGACTATGATGTGCAAAAAATAATGTGGGGCCCTGGTAACTAAGACCAAAGGTCACCCCAATACAATAATAATCCAAACTAATAACAGTAAATAAACTGAGGAAATGGGGAAAACCTCATGGGAAAAATACCCCCCCTCAAAATGAACTGTAACACACCAAAAGATTTAACTGCTCCAAACTCAAATAGATATGTCTGGAGGTATCTTACTCTTGGGAGTAAATGGATTATGCTCCAAAAACATGTGCTTGAATTCTCCATCAGTGGATGCAAGTGAATGTGGAGACTTTATGAACTTGCTCTTCATACCGAAAATGGTGAGAACAAATTTGAAAATATGAGGATGATCCTGGAACCTGTGATTCGAACCAAGTGAGGTAGGATAAGCTCCAATAAGATCAAATAGCTCTTGAAACTTGAACTTCTTATCAGTAGAAGTTAAATCAGCTCCAAGAATAGATGAATGGTTTCTTGAGATCTCCTTTGAACCAACAAGGGTGAGATCAAAACCAAAATCAGCAAAAAGTGCATGAGAATTGAACTCAAGCGAATGGTAGTGCTCTTCATCTTCATTAAAAATATGAGAAACTTTTCAAATGATAGAACATAAGTCTATAGGAGGCATGCAATCAAGGAGGGTGAATGCTTCACCTCCAAAATCAGATTTTACCTCCAAAACATCAAGTAGATCATTATTCTGCATGTCGACAAACTCATGTGAAGGAGAGGATTCAAGAACCTCTTCGGAATCTAGAGTATGAGCTTGTTTATCTTGCTTAGAATTCGAAATAGAAGACTTTGAGAGAATGAGTGTTGAATCTACAGTTTCTTCTTCATCTTGAAAAATTGTTGAGGCCAAGACATGATCGGAAAGAACACATAAGGAGATCTCACTAGGCTTGTTCTCCAAAAGGCTAGCATGATCCTCTTCTTCCTGCTTTCCAAATTCTCTGTCAAGTTGGACCCATAGATCACTTGGATTTTCAGCAGTCTTACTAAGGTAGCGCATACAAGGAGACATAGTAAGACATATTGCTCCAAAAGCTCTGTCACAATCATTAAGCCAATCATTTTCCTCTTCATTGGAATCAAAATATCTTGTATTACAAATGCACATATCAAAAAGACATTGTCTCTTCAAGAATGCAATCATCTTTGGTTTCCATTCATCATAGTTGAATGGAGTAAGAATATTTTGTGAAGAAGAAGTCTCCATCTTTGCATTAGCGAATGCACATGGAGGAAGTAAGAAACCTACAAATCACACACAAACAAACACTATGTTTTCAGCCTTGCATGCACATGAGCGAATGCACATGAGATTTTGCATGCCGCTGCTGAAATATATTTGTGAGCAAAGATTGCTCTCTCTTCATGTAGAACACCTGTAGAAAAAAAATCTTGTCCTTGTCATGGCTCTGATACCATGTAAAATTAGTCACAGCTGATCTAATGAACAAGTAAATCAATCACAATAGATGAATATAGAAAATATGGTGTAAAACTGTGCAAAACATGCAGCAGTGCTCAATATCCCAGAAAGGGTGAATAATTACAATACAATCTGACTCATGTGAGTGAGCAATTTGAATTGACTAAGTAGGCCATTCGAATCACTGAATGGAGTAGCTTGACTCCAACTAGGAGTCCTCATCATCAATCGGTGGTGCTCATCAATGCACAAGAACCAGTCATCCAGGTGTCAATCTGACTCTAACTGAGTGTAAAAAGTGTAACTGAAGTGTGTAGCACTGATTAAGGGAAGGAGGCTCAGTGGGGGTCACATGGGAGGCTAACTAAAGTCAGAACAAGTCATCTAGTCAATCTGGAGGTCCAACGGAAGTGAAATAGTCAGTCGGGAGTGAAGCTAGCCTCAAATCAGGGAGAATCAGAGCTAACTGAATGTAACTGAAGTGGAACTGCAGTGGTAGGTGAGAAAGTGCGCCCTTCTCTGGCAGTAGGTGAGAAGTGGGCACCTTTCAGACTATGAGGGCTAAAGAACTGAAGTAAGTGGCTCCCGGGTGCTAGAAAGAGGTGGCTAAGGTGCTGGAGGCATCAACCTGGTGACTGGGATGCATGCAAAGTGCATGCAAACCCTAATTGCATGCAAGATCCTGAAAAAGATGATGTGGATATACGAACATCGCCCTCTTCACCCTTCAACATGCAAATGGACAGACGGGATGTGGATATCTGTGGGAGTGAACCATTTTATAATATAGAATTCACTGTATCAGCCTTGCATGTATAATAGCGATTGAATCATGTCAACCGTCCACTTCTTTGGGTCTCCTTTTAGCCATATATCTGCTTACTTATCCTTCTCCCTATCACCATGGCTTTTTCAGGTTAATATCAAGATCCTGATTTCAACCGTTGGATGATCTGTATTCATGGACCGCGGCGATTTTGGGTGTGCTTAATGCGCTGACTATAAAAATGACCGTCGTTATCATAGGTCGTTGATCTACCTTCGTCAGATCTTAGCCATTGCAAGAAGCGTGCCACTTAATCAACTCGCGGTGATTGAGAGTGCAGCCCATCTCCCGCGCATGTTAGATTAGCGATATAGCATCTCTATCGTAGATCTTCGCTTCTTCATACCTTTCGCGTCGATTGCTTTAGGCACAGGCCCATTGGTTAACACCGCATGCGTGTCGTGATATTCTCTACTTTGGGAGGGTATTCCTAGGGAGTTTGGTTCCCTTTAGAAGTTTCTTCATAGTCATGGGATTGCCTTCTCTATCCCAAGATCTTTTTTCAAAACCGCAGCACTATTTGAGTGCTAACAACTGGCTGCAGCCGGGGATGCTATCCTCCCTGCGAGGTAGAAAAGAACCTTCATAGACTGAGTGCCTAATCCATTGGGAAGCTCTCACCCAGACAACTAGAACCTTCAACCCGCAACTGGTCCTTCATTCGAATCTATAACTGAAAACTTAGATTTGGAAAATCTACTGAAATCTCTCAAAAATGCTGAGCATCCAGACTGCTAAGAATTTTAAAATAATAAAAAATGCTTGACTTCCAAGCTTATTTATATACAGATCCTCCTACCCTATTTATCTTAGCACAAAGGCTGAATCAGGTGATCGCACACTTCCAATGAAGCCAATCAAGCAGATGGCTTCTTATCTGAAGGTCACATTCAAATCTTCCAGGCTTGAAAAAGAATTTGGAAAATGATAACTCCAACTGACAATATTTTTCCCTCCCTATCGGTTTGGACAATACCAACTCCCTCTTCTCTGATGATTCCAACAAACTGGCGAAAGGGTCTTCCAGCAGATGAAAGATTCCTACTTCTTTATGACCAATTCAGAGAGTATCTTCAACTGTTTCTTTCTGATTATTCACATTTCCTATGTCACAATAAGGCTGCCCTACTTGGGATTCCATTTGCAATCTACCATACTCAATATCAGACAGGCTTTGAGCACTATAGTCATCCCCTTTACCATTTATATTGAGCATATAGATCTGATTTTCATGACAACATCCAAACGCAATGTCGATAATATCATGTAGATGGGTTTCTTTACATACTTCAATAGATGAAAGATTTAGAATTGCAGGAGATATGAAACAATCAAACATATGTACATCTAGCTGATAGAAATGTAGCTCTTTTTGGGGTTCAAAAGAAACATCATTCCAATCTTCAAACTCATTAAAGGAAAAAAACCCCCCTAAACAAAAGCATTTTGAAGTGGAATAACATGGAGAAAAACTTATCTGACTATTTTGATCCTTTTCTGAATCACATGACAACTGACAAAGCTGAGCAAAACTTTCATCCAACTCGGGAGAAAGAATACGAAGATCATCACCAATTCCATTCAAAACTTCAGGATTCCCAACTTGATCAAACCCAGCAGGAATACCATTAAATTTTTCAATAAGATTAAGTGCAATAAACTCTCTTTGATATAAAAACTGTTAGTGTGAAAGAGAATCTTGATTCTCTGTTCAATGCTTTTCTTCCATGTTGCAAACCTTTGGCTCTTCTTTGTGTTGGGACCGATTGCACACTAGCTCTTCCTTTTTATCATCCATTTTAAAAAAGTTTATGTATCTTTTCATATTAAATTTATGTTTTTGATTAGAAGCGCTGATTCTTTGTTTTATCAATTCAAATGAAGAATAATAGAGGGGTAGACAATCATTTTCAGGAAGTTTATTTTCAGAGGTTTGATCATGGATAGTGATTAGATTTTCTTCACTATCTGTCCTGGAACTTGTAAAATTTTCAGCTGGTACACTACCTAAGCAATCTTCTTCATACTCATCATACTTAGGTGGACTAAAATTTTCTTTAAAACTATCACTAACAAAACTTTCAGCTGGTTGATTGCTATTTTCATAAAACAAATCAGACTTACCCTCTTCTGACATATCACAAGATCGATCACCTCTCTGTTCCTCATAGAAAAGGTTTGGATGTGTTGATGCCTCAAATATCGCAACATCAATCAGCAAGGAATTATCCCCAATAAGCGATTCCAACTAGATCGCCCACCGTTTGGTGTGGGGAATCCGTCTGGTTAACAGTTCCAGCTACCGTTTGAGGTTTTAAGTTTTGTTTATTTTACCGGTTGTGGCCCGATCCACTAGTTATATATTTTGTATTTAATATGATATGCATGTGCCCTAAATTAAATGCATGTTGTAAACAAATCTATGCTAACCTAGTTTAAATCTAAATTATCCTATCCTTATAAGGAGCAAATTTAAAGAATGAGTAATAAACTGAAAATACACCCAAGAAATTCATAGATAGTTGTTAAATTGAAAGGAGCATTTACAACAGAAATAAATATTCTCCAAGATAGCTTAGATAAAGATAAGCATTCTATCACTCATTTAACACTGAAATTTTGCAAAGGAAATGAAACCAATCATAGCAGAGAATTAATTCACAATAGCCAGGGAAGATCTCACAAGAAATGTAGGAAAGACACATAAATAGTTCAACAATTATCCAACAAGACTCCAAGCAAAGTGCTGTGCAGGCTTCCACAGGCCCAAAACGACTTTCTTATTCGTGTAGTAGAAATAGTTCATATACAAGATAGAAACGTCCTTTCAACTGCCAAAAGTCCCTCTATATTCTTCTATTCTGCTATTTATAAATTTACAAATTGCTCCTTGAGCTGACAGGTGTGCCCTAGATTCTAGAACATTCTAATTTGTCCTTTAGTACATGATTACAAAACCCACATATTCGTGGAAAGCCTTCCATATAAGACAAAATCAGAGCCAGCTATCCTTTTAAAGCATTTATACAATAAAGGAATTTCAACTTTTCCTCATGTTAAGACAAATAAGAATTCTGCTGATTTATCTATTTATTTGGCTTCCTTTTCCTGACTTGCTAACTCATACCCACCAATAGGCTCACTTGCTTTTGGACTCTAACATTTTCTTCCTCTTGCTACAATTGAATAACTTGCTCTTGTTGTAATTGTAATTTGGCATCTTGTTCATTTTGAATTGTGCCACCTTTTCCTGGTTCCATGTCATTTGAAACTCTGGCTTGGGATGCTACTGCCTCTTTCTCCAGCTGTACCAGACGTTATCTAATTATCAAAAATAAGCAACAACAGGTAAGTTAGAAAGTTTGCAGGTTTTGTTGCTTAACAGGTTGACTTAACGCTCGGGCATAATGAATGGCATCGAAAGGCATTCTCAACACTCAAGAAATGCGATGGTGCGGGATTAGTGCAGCGTCACGTTTAAGCGCAACGCTTGCGATCGTAGCGGGGAAAAAATCACTAGGACCTGCACCCAAGAGATGCGCCAACGGAAAAGTTTTCTCAAAGAGTTTGAAGTTGGCAGGAGTCTTAAAGTTAGGTCCTGCATGCTGGGCGGAGGATATATTGTTAAGTCCTGCGTCCAAGAGATGCGCCAACGGCAAGTGAATGGGATCGTGAATGCAGCGGTGATTTTTTCAACTATGTCCTACGCGTGTAGCAGCAATCTTAGGGGTAAACTCTGCGTTGATGGGCTACGCCAAGAATGGAGCTCAGGGATGCGATGGAAGCCAATAAAGGGATAGGTTTTGCGCTAAACGCGGGGGACTTAGACATAACTTTTGCGCTTACGAAAGATGCGCCAAAGAGTAAAAAATACTTAGAATATTCTTGCGTCGACGTCTGTAAGGACAAATCCTACGCCAAAGCGCTCGTCCTATTATTAGGAATTGTGCCGATGGCAGCCGAGCTAGACTTAGACTCTGCAAAAGAATCATGCGTTAATACGGCGCTTATTTTAAACCTTTAATTTGCACGGGGAAACTTCGCTGAAAAGCTATGTTTTGGAAACGAGGCGAAGGTATAAGTCTTAGAAAGTGCACCTAAAGTGGCTAGGTTAGCTTTTGATTTTGCGCGATTAGAGGGCAGTTTAAGTTTAAAGGTTGCGCAAGAGAGCCCCAAAACAAAAGGTCGAATTATAGCTAAGATTACCGCCGAAGAGGCAGAGCTAGGCTTAAGCTTTGCGCCGAAGGCAGTAGTCTTATGAAAGACACTTGTGCCGAAGGTGGAAGATTTATGGATAAAAAATGTGCCGAAGAGTCCAAGGTGACTTTTCCTTAGGGAAAAAAATTGAGAAAACTTTTGGGAAGCAAGTGCTGAAATTTTTCCAAGTTAGAGAAAAAGAAATCAGTTTGAAAGACAAGGAAAACACTTATTACAAAACGTGTAGAAGGAGTGGCCCCGAATATCTTCAAAATTTTGGGGAAGGATGTTGCAGCAACAACAATTGGCGATTCGTTGATGAACATAGATCTATGAAAATGACTTAGATCATGACTTAGAATGACATCTAAATTGATGGTTTTACGTGCATCAAAATGCCTCACAGTTCAACTCTTAAGAATGAGTTGATCTCTTAATTATATTGGTATTTTGGGAGAAAGGGGCTAAGACTTATATTTCTTCCAAACTCTCTCAAGGCCGGAGTATGGATTTAATTCTTCTAGGACTGTCTTCATGATGTCTTGACCAAAAGAGGACTCCACAAGATCGTAACAGTACTTCACAGGGATATTCATTTGTTCCTCATTCCCGTGCTATCTATATCCTTTTGGATGTTCATGTATTTGACAACTTTTGTTGTTTGAGCCTTCCAGAAATAGTTTCCTTAAAATTTCAATCTTTGATTTGGGTTCTTCAATCAATAATATCCTTTTGTGTGAGCGAGAGATTTTATTTGATTTATCAAGCTTCACGGACAGAGAAGAACCTAACTTGAGCTGAGTCTTTTGAACAACTTTCTTGACTTGAACATTTTGCTTTTATCTCAGCCATGATTTGATTGAAGCGATGATTTCTGGAAATCAGACCCTTTGATATATGCCTTTAGGCTTTTATTTGTAGCATGAGATCATTTGAATACCATACCCCTGCGAGGCATGCTTCCTTTCTGTGGTTTCATAATAACAAGGAAACCTTGATACATGAATTAATGTTAAAATGAGTGGAGCCTCAAGATAGTGAGAGAGAAACATTGGATCATTAGTCATTTAACTGGGGTTATTTTGACCAAACAGGAAGAGATCTCCCCATTTTCAAAGGTTGATCAGTGGAAGCAAAGTCACAGAGCCTCCTTCTCTTTACAAATGAGATTCTTCCTTCAAGATTTCAATTTTGTGAGAGTTCTGTACTATCGCTAAGCCATGGGTTGAGCCGGGTTTTATTAGCCTAAAAAACGAGGAAACTCAGATGAAAAGTGAGTGGAAATGACAAACCTAACCACTAAGACTATTTCTAAACAAAACAAAACAAAAATCACAAGGAAAGCACAAGAACAAAGAAACTATTTATTTATGTACAGAAAACCTCAACGGGACTATGCAAAGTATTGTTTCAAGTCGAGGCCCTTGAGGGGAAGGGTTACTTCCTCTCCCTGGAGGTCTGTTAGCTTGTAAGTGGATGTGCTGAGCTTTTAAAAAATTTGATAAGGGCCAAGCCATAGGTGTTGAAACTTTGTGTGCGTTCCCTTGCTGTCATGTTGGTGGTCCCATTTTAGGACCAAGTCTCCTACTTCGAAAGTTCTCTTCCCATATTTTATTTTATCAAACCATCATTTGACTATGTCTTGGTGATGACAAAACCGTTCCTTGGCCTTTTCCCGTGATACTTCTAGTTTTAATAGGGTATCAATCCTGGACTGTAGGGCTTGACTGCTAGAACCACGAGAGCATTGGGCCAACTTCAAGGATGGGAGTAATATATTTGGAGGGAGAATAGCTTCTTTTCCATAGACCAGGTTGAAAGGGGAAGCTCCTAAGGCATTTTTTAGCGTTACCCTGTCTTCCCATAGGGGGTGAGGGAGGGTTGTGTGCCAACTTTTTTTATTTTCGATCACGGTCCTTTTCAGGATTCAGATGAGATTTTTATTGGTTGATTCAGCTAAACCGTTTCCCTGAGGGTAGTAATTGGTTGAATAATGTAATTTAAATCCTCTTTTATACATGAATTCATTAATCTTTATTGACAAGAAACAAGGTGCATTATCAAAAACTAGAGAAATTGGAACGCCAAACCTGGTTATGATGTTCTCTTCCAAAACGTTGATGACCTTATCCTCGTTAGCTTTCCGTAGGGGAATAGCTTCGGCCCATCTTGTAAAATAATCTATAACGGCCAGAATGTACCGATGCTGTAGAGAAGAGTTAGGGTTTATTTCCCCAATTATATCTATACCCCATTGCTCGAATGGTTCAGTGATGATAACTAGCTGCAAGGGACCTGCTGCTTTAGGTAGATTTCTAGTGCTTCTTTGACATATATCACAATTTCTGACATAGGCATGGGCATCCCTGAAGAGAGTAGGCCAATAATAGCCTACTCTGAGAATTTTGTGGGCTATAGTGTCCCCGGAGTAATGTCCTTCAACAAGTCCATCATGTAGTTCTTTGACCACATTAATAACATCTTCCTTTTCTGAACATCTGAGATAAACACCATCATATTTTTTCCTGAAGAGTACTCCTTCAACGATCTGATAAGCTAATGATTTAAGACAGAGGGCTCTGCTTTGCTTCGGAGTCCAATGTTCTGGTAAGTAACCTGGCTGTAAGTAATGTACTAGGTCTTTGTACCAAGACTCTGGGGCAGTAAAAATTGGACATACATCTATCACATTCAGCTCAGCTTCATTCCTCCAATCTAGCTCTTTGTCAGTTGGGATTTGAGTAAGTGGCTTGCATAGACCTTGACCTTTGATGATGCTAGTGGGCTTGAATTCTAAGTCGTACTCTTGAAGAGCAGTGACCCAATTCCCTCTTCTTTCTCCCAATTCTTTCTGAACGAAAACAGACCTAACAACGGGATGAGGGACTATGACTTTAGTTCTATTTTTTAGAATATATGTCCTGAACTACTTCACTACCTTGAAAAATGCATATGCTTGCTTATCTACCATGGGATAGTTCAGTTCAACGCCTTGCAAACCAGTACTCATAAAAGAAATTGGGTATTCATCTCCTGATTCCGTCTTTTGAGTAAGCACAACTGCGAGAGAGTTATCAGAAGCAAACGTGTACATTATAAAATCTTTATCAAAATATGGACTTCTTAAAGAAGGTTCCTTGGCTATAGCAGCTTTGATTCCTTTGAATGCAACCCTTTCCAAGTTTGTCCACTTAAATTGTACACTCTGCTTGACCATTTGTTGCAAAGGTTTACCAATCTAAGCAAATTCTGGCACGAACCTTCAGAAAACATTTATGGTGCCCATGAATGATTACATAGACTTCTTGCTATGGGGCATGCGAATCTTATTGATATCTTGAATCCTTTCTTGATCTATTGAGATTCCCTCCTTGAAAATGACGTGACCGAGCAGCTTTCCCTCAAGAACAACAAAAATGATTTTCTTAGGATTTAGAGAGATGCCGTACTTTCTACAACGATCAAATATTTGCTTTAGGTGAGAAACATGGTCTTCTCTCTTCTTTGAAAAGACTATTGAATCATCCAAGTATACTACTATGCATTGACCGCCCAGCCCTCGGAACGCAATATCCATGGATCATTGAAAGGTAGCTCCTGCGTTAATTAATTTAAAAGGCATTCTTTGATACGCGAAGGTTCCCCACTTTGTGCGAAAAGTGGTCTTGAGTCCTTCTTCCTCTATTACTAGCACTTGGTTGTAACCAAAGAAGTCATCTAGTAAGGAAAAGAGTTTCGATCCTGATACCATTTGCAGTATCTTTTCCATTGGGGGTACTAGATAGTTGTCTTTATCGGAAGCTTTGTTTAAGTTCTAAAAATCTACACACAGCCTGATCTCTCCTGATTTCTTCTGCACGGAAACTAGATTAGCCACCCATTCAGAATGTCGGACTTTAAAAATAATCTTGGCCTCCAACAATATTTTTAACTCTTTCTGTATTAGAGGCTCGAGTGTCGAATGCATCCTTCTTAACTATTGCTGAAAAGGTTTGACACCTTCCTTCATAGGTATTACGTGTTGAATAATGCGGGTGTCATATGTCTTCAGATCTTCATAGGTCCAAGCGAACACATCTTTATATTGCTGGAAAATTTTAATGAATCTACTTCTTTCTTCCAGCGTACAACATTTACCAAGACTGACATACTTTGGTTCTGCTTCTATGCCCAGGTTTATTAATTCGTATTGCATGGCTGAGCTATGGGTTTTGGCATTCACAGGTCTCCTAAACTTGCTTTGCAAATCGAAAAGTGCTTCTAGAGTTATTACTCCTTTGGGAATGAAGTTCCCTTTCACTATGTATTTCTTTTGTAGGTTTGAGTCATGCTCTACTTCCTCTATGATGGCTTCCTGAAAGGCATTTTCATTGGTCAAGAAACTGATAATATGATTGTCGTCATCAAATACTCTGAAATTTGTGACGTTGTCTGGAATGGAAGGCCTGAAAATTAATTCAATAGAACATTTATTATTAGTGGGTACTGATCTGGACGCTAAAGTGGCTAACAATCAGCTGCAGCGTTTTTCAATCTTGGGACAGAATTGATGTTAAAAGCATCAAAAGACAAAATTAAATTCCAAACTTCTACTTGATAACCTTTTAAATGTGGTGAAAGAAAATGAATGGTATTTCTTATTTTCCTAACAACAATTTTAGAATCACCAAAGACTTTCAAAAACTTAACATTAAGACCAATGGCTTTCTGCAAACCTTGAATGAGACCTTTGTATTCTGCGGTATTATTAGTACACTCAAACTCTAACCTACATGATAAAAAATGTTTGTTTCTATCAGGATCATTTAAAATGCAACCGGCCCCGGATCCTTCCTGAGTCTTAGAGCCATCAAAGTAAAGATTCCAGAAGATATTCTCTTCTTTAACTAAATTTGTTTCATTACTGTCTAAATTAGTGACTAAATATACTATATTACAGTCAATATCATCAGCCCATGAAAACTGAAGGAGATCGGACCGTTTGTCTGAAATATGGCTAACTTGTTCTGATTTATAGTTCCCAGGTTCAATTTCCAAGAAGCAATTTCCTAAAACTGAAGATGAAAAAGCCACAGCTTCATGTTTTCCCTCTAACTGAGTGACATTTTGTTTCATGTGTGGCTCCCTCAATATCTTGATCTTATTCTGGCGATTTTGATAGGGCAGCCACAGATGAGACCAATCTGTTGCAAAATAGCTATTAAGTTTCGCAGACCAGTCCCTACTCAAAATTAGACCATATTCCTCAGGGATGTCGACCACCATTATATCAATGAATTGACATACTCTAGGATCAGATGAAAACCTAATAAGTACATCTTTCAGTTCACCAATAACCTTGACAGCAGTCCTATCTAATTGAATGATTTGAGATGGGGATGGGATTGGCTATCCATTGTGTTTTTGCAAATTGACAAAGGCATGACATTTGAACTAGCACCTGAGTCCACCAAACAATTATGCACATTGTGATTAAAAATCTCAAAGGCTAAGAGAAAAGGAAGAGTTTGAGATTTCGATTTTCCGCTAATACTTGCTTCATTAATTTCTGGGTTTTCATTAGTGTTTTCTACTGAGACACTTGTTTGTGAATCTAAGGCTTCCATCAATCTCTTCCTTTGTTGTGGTAAGCTACACATATCAAAAATCGAAACGTTCACTTTTGTTTTCTTAATATCCTCTATTATATCATAGCTCATGTCACATCCATTTGAAATGTTTGATTGATTTTCTATTTTATTTAAAGAAGCTTGTGGCTATTTGATTATTTATGAGTTTGGTTCTTTAGTTACTGTAGGAGCAACTACCGGGTTTGTCTTGCGTTGGGGAGGAATGACAGTTATGTGTTGCTTCGGTATTTGATTAGATCTTGCTTTAGGTGTTTCTATTGCTAGATCGATCATTGGGCCTTTACTCCTAGTAGTGATGTTAATAGATGTTGTTTGAACTTCATATACGAGCTCTTCACAAGATAGCTCTTGGGAAGGGGTCCAATCCCAAAGGATCATCGTAGTGTTGGGAGATGGTTCTTCACTATCAAGAATTTGTTCTTGTCGGGGGCTTGTTTGCTCGGGAATTTGTGCATCTAAAATTTGGTTCATTACTAAGCTCATCGAATTGATCCACTGTGGGAAGCTTTTCTCTAAGCGTTGTTCTTGTAGGAAAGCGCAGAAGTGGTCCATGCCTATTTCATTCAGATTTAGTACAACAGAATTGTTTGCTAGTGGGGTTGGCTGTCCATTTTCTTCTTTCTTTTTATAGAAAGGGTTGAAAGGTGGTCTTGAAGAACTCGTTGCCTTATCCTTTTCTAGATCCACAATCTTATTGCAGAATTTATGCATCATTCTTATGACATTTTCTAAATCTGTCGCGGGTTTTCCTTTATCCCTAGTTAACAAAAAAAGTTTCTTAATAGCTGCCGGCTTGACCTCTACATCTAAAGTGTGTTTAGCGATGCTGTCAGATTCCTCTTCTACCTTCTTGGCTTCTTCAAATATTTTGGTTAGGGTAGGTTTTTTTGTTCTCTTGATGGACATTGCTAGCGGGGATTTAAGAGCTGTTGTATAATACTCTACTAAGCATTCTTCAGCGGGCATTGTTGCATCACTAAAATTGCTTAACAATGTTGTGAACCTCTGGTTAAACTCTTGAACTTTCTCATTCTTTCTCATAGACAACAATTATTTAATAAGAGCATCTACAGTTTTCTGATTGCCATACTTTTTAAGAAAACATTTCTCAAAATCTTCCCAACTTGTTATCGAACCAACTTGCAAACTAAAATACCAGGAAGATACTTTGGGCTCAAAAGTATAAGGAAAGAAATGACAAACCACGTCCTCGTGTTCCACATTTAGAAGATTTAGAGCTAAATAAAAACTTTTAAGGTGGTCTTCAGCAGAAATTCCTTTGCTACGGTCATACTTAGGTAAAACCTTTTATGGGTTTTTTGGCAAATCATGGTATGGTTCGATTACATTTAATGCTCCCCTGGCTCTCCATGCGGGTATGGCCATGACCTGCGATGAAGAACGTGGTGGTGTATGTGGTGGTGAGTTAAGAGGACTATGCCTTGGAGTGTACTGCTGCTATTGATACGTAGGGGTCTCTGGTCTAACTTCGTCAAAAGGTTCGGTAATCTCTTCTAGAGATAAATCTAATAATTCTTCTAGACTTTGAACAAGGACGGAATCCCTTATACACTGAGGATTTTTTCGAGCAGCTCTGATTCTGGGTAACAGAGGAATTGTGGTCAGCCCTCCAATACTTCTCATGTACGAGCGAGTATGTCTCCTAAAGCGATTTACTTCTTCAAAAGGGACAGCATAAAAATTTTCTGACTGTTCTGTTTCAGGATTAGGATCTTCTTGCTTTCTTGATCCCAGATCTAGAAATTCTAGGATGACTGTTTCAGATGGGTTCTCAGTGGAATTTTTAACAACAAAAGAATCTCTTCTGCTAGCCATGCACTAGTGGCCCTCCTTCTAGCGCCAAAAACTATTGATGCCTCGAATATTGTAGCATCAATTAGCAACAGATTCTCCCCAGTAAGCAATCCCAACTAGATCGCCCACCATTTGGTGTGGGGAATCCGTCCGGTTAACGGTTCTGGATACTGTGTGAGGTTTAAAGATTTGTTTATTTTACCGGTTGCGGCCCGATCCACCAGTTATATATTTTGTATTTAATATGATATGCATGTGCCCTAAATTAAATGCATGTGGTAAAAAAATCTATGCTAACCTAGTTTAAATCTAAATTATCCTACCCTTATAAGGAGCAAATTTAAAGAATGAGTAATAAAATGAAAATACACCCAAGAAATTCACAGATAGCTATTAAATTGAAAGGAGCATTTACAACAGAAATAAATATTATCCAAGATAGCTTAGATAAAGATAAGCATTCTATCACCCATTTAACATAGAAATTTTTCAAAGGAAATGAAACCATTTATAGCAAAGAATTAATTCACAATAGCCAGGAAATATCTCACGGGAAATGTAGGAAAGACGTAGAAATAGTTCATCAATTATCCAACAAGACTCCAAGCAAAGTGATGTGCAGGCTTCCATAGGCTCAAAATAACTCTCTTATTCGTGTAGAAGAAATAGTTCATATACAAGACAGAAACGTCCTTTCACCTGCCAAAAGTCCATCTATCTTCTTCTATTCTGCTATTTGTAAATTTACAAATTGCTCCTTGAGCTGACAGGTGTGCCCTATACTCTAGAACCTTCTATTTTGTCCTTTAGTACACGATTACAAAACCCAAAGATTCGTGGAAAGCCTTCTATATAAGACAAAATCAAAGCTATTTGTCCTTTTAAAGTATTTATACAATAAAGAAATTTCAGCTTTTCCTCATGTTAAGAAAAATAAGAATTCTATTGATTTATCTATTTATTTGGCTTCCTTTTGCTGACTTGCTCACTCATCCCCACCAACAGGGTCGCTTGATTTTGGACTCTAACATTTTCTTCCTCTTGCTACAATTGAATAACTTACTCTTGTTGTAATTGTAATTTGGCAGCCTGTTCATTTTGAATTGTGCCACCTTCTCCTGGTTCCATGTCATTTGAAACTCTAGCTTGGGATGCTGTTGCCTCTTGCTCTAGTTGTACCAGACGTTATATAATTATCAAAAGTAAGCAACAGCAGGTAAGTTAGAAATTTTGTAGGTTTTTCTACTTAGCAGTTTGACTTAACGCTCAGGCATAATGAATGGCATCGAAAGGCGTTCTCAACACTCAAGAAATGCAATCGCGTGGGATTGGTGCAACGAAATGTTTAAGCGCAGCGCTTGCGATTGCGGCGGGGAAAAAATCACTAGGACCTGCACCCAAGAGATGTGCCAATGGAAAGGTTTTCTCAAAGAGTCTAAAGTTGGCGGGAGTCTTAAACTTAGGTTCTGCACGCCAGGCGGAGGATATATTGTTAAGTCCTGCATCCAAGAGATGCGCCAATGGCAAGTGAACGGGATCGTGAATGCAGCGGTGATTTTTTTGGCTATGTCCTGCACATGTAGTGGTAGTCCTAGTGGTAAACTCTTCACTGATGGGCTGCGCCAAGAATGGAGCTCAGGGATGCGATGGAAGCTGATAAAGGGATAGGTTTTGCGCTAAACGCGGGGGACTTAGACATAACTTTTGCACTTATGAAATATGCGCCAAAGAGTCAAAAAGACTTAGAAGATTCTTGCGTCGATGTCTTTAAGGACAAATCCTACGCCAAAGCGCTCGTCATATTATTAGGAATTGCGTTGATGGCGGCTGAGCTAGACTTAGACTCTACGAAAGAATCATGCATTAATACGGTGCATATTTTAAACCTTTAATTTGTGTGGGGAAACTTCGCTGAAAAGCTAAGTTTTGGCAACGAGGCAAAAGTATAAGTCTTAGAAATTGCGCCTAAAGTGGCCAGGTTAGCTTTAGATTTTGCACTATTAGCGGGAAGTTTAAGTTTAAAGGTTGCGCAAGAGAGCCCCAAAACAAAAGGTTGAATTATAGCTAATATTACTGCCGAAGAGGCAGAGCTAGGCTTAAGCTT
This sequence comes from Larix kaempferi, assembly GCA_027924585.1. Taxonomy (NCBI): domain Eukaryota; kingdom Viridiplantae; phylum Streptophyta; class Pinopsida; order Pinales; family Pinaceae; genus Larix; species Larix kaempferi. Next base: position 20,752,704 of record BSBM01000070.1, on the reverse strand, counting down.
TGCGCCGAAGCCGATAGTCTTATGATTGACACTTGCACCAAATGTGGAAGATTTATGGATAGAAAATGCACCAAAGAGTCCAAGGTGACTTTTCCTTAGAGAAAAAAATTGAGAAAACTTTTGGGAAGCAAGCGCTAAAATTTTGCCATGTTATAGAGAAAAAAATCAGTCTGAAAGACAAGGAAAACACTTATTACAAAAAATGTAGAAGGAGGGGCCCCGAATATCTTCAAAATTTTGGGGAAGGATGTTGCAGCAACAACAGGATGTAAGGTAAGTCCTTCTTGTTCATGCCTCTCTTCGAATCCTATTTCTTCTTCAATTCTTTTATCATTATTTAGGTTTGAAATTTTCCCAGACATCTTGAGGTTATCTTCAACCTCCAAAGCATCAATGAACATGTGCTTCAAATTAGAAGAGTTTCTTTCCAAAAGCAGAAAAGATAAATCAGGAGGAAAGATAGACGCATAGTGTAACCTACCAGCATTCTCTAGGGGTTGAATCTCCCTGGGCATATCATGGTAGAATCTTGAAAACCTTATGTTGAAGTTGGACATGACCTCTCTTTCATGACTTCTCATGGAGTAAAATTCTAAAAGAAATAGGTCCCATGACCTTCTCCTACCCCAAAACTCCAAGAAAACATCAGAAAACACCTGCCATGTATCTATAGATTGGGGTTGCAAATGGTTGAACCATCGCTTCACATCTCCTTGGAAATATTGGGTGAAAGTCCTCATACAAACATCATCATCCTCTACTTCAAAAAGATCCAGAAAATGTTCAAATCATTGAAGATGTTTCTCAGCAGTAAGGTTTTCTATTTCTCCATCAAATCTAGGAAGGTATTTATGGTATTTGGGAGGATAGTCATGAAGAATAGGGGGCAGCTTCAAAGGGTTATATCTCGACTTAGATCTGGATGGCAGAGGAACATGTATGAGGAGGGTATTTTCAGCCTCGCTCTTATGGGATTTGTAAGGCTAGCTATGGATCTTATAATGTTCAGAAGAAGAAATGGAATCGTCTCTAGGGGTTAAAGGAGGATATATATTTGTAAGATCTAGAGAGGGATGTACAAAGGAGGGTCCCTCATGACCTAGAGCTCTTAGATGGAACACAATTTTCTTGATAAATATACATAAAGGAAAAAGGAGACTAATACAGAAGAACAATATCTCTTTGAAGAAATCAACATTTCTATACCTGGGTCTTGTTTCTTCCATGTTTTAAAGGTGCCGAGGTCACCTTTCGGTGAAGTCTACAAATTCTGATTAAAAATTGAGGGAATCGGGCTACGAATGACTGAAATCCTAGATTTCCCCAATGGAGTCGCTATGAGAGTTTTTTTAAATCTCATTTATGATATAAGGTCACCGATCTTCCCAGTGGAGTCATATTTATATCGGGATTTTGTAGAGTGGAGTCGGTAGGAGAATGATACAACCTCCTCGATGTCTGAATGTTGTTCACCATCAACATTTCAGATCTGACTCTTTTGTCGTTCTTCCAAGGATGACAAGACAATTGCCTTCCTCGGAAACGACACCAATTTGTTAACACCCAAAATAACCCCCTAGGTTGTGGGAGAGGGAAAGCTGGGGTAAGCACTAACCAATCTTTAGCCCATGCTGCTAAACCAACACAAACAGAGAGGGCTCTCTCTATAAGCTCACAGAATACCGGAAATCATCAAGATTGTCAATAATGAAGAAAACACACGAGCATTCATCATAAAGAATATTCAATTACAGCAATACAGAAGATCAGCTTTCTATTGGAAAAAAACAAATGATTTAAACGTCGTCGGCTCAAACATATGAATTTCTCTTTTGGGCAAATGGAGTCACATCAGACAAAACCCAGGAAAAACTTATTCACAAAGGTTTCACAAATGCATTAACATAGAAGCGAGATAATAAACAGCTCGTCGTCGAAGTGAATTTAATTGATGAGATAGAGGAGAAAGAAACAACCCATTGACATAAGGCATGTGACGACAGATACTGCATCAACTTTAGCAAAGAAAATAACGGTGAAAGAATTGGAAAAGTTAAGCAGAGCATAATTTCATGTTCTACTTAACCATCACACTGCTCCAAGCATTGAAGAATGTTACATAATGGAAATAACAATGAGAGATACACAATTAACATAGAAGAGGAAAAACATACTACAAGACCAGTTACACAAGAATCCCTGTAAACATTAGCTTGGCTCTGCAAGTTCTATTCAAAATATAACTCAGAAATGTCTTATAGAACGATACAAAATTCCCATAAAGGTTTTCAACAAGATTTTTCAACCCTTACGTCTTTAATTACAATGAATTTATAGAGGCCCCTGGAGCTCTAGGGTTGGCTCTCTTCTGAACAGAAGACAGTTGTAATTACTTGACAACTAACTAAGGCATTTTTCCGTTACAACTTAAAAAAAAAACACATGCGGTATAGGCCTAACCACTTTATTACATTTACTGGCCAATTTTACTATATGACTAACTACTTTAACAAAAAAAACCAGAAAATTGACAGCTCCAGCTTGGTGCTTCATCGCTCGATGGTTCTTCAGCCGATACCCTCGAGCTCTTCATGCTTTGATTTTTATCCTTTCTTCACCATACTTGTCTATTAGTTTCCACTTCTCTTCTGAGGGTAAATTTATGGTGGTGATCTCTTTAAGTAATACTCTTATTTAAGTGTGTTCCTTGTAAGAGTATCTAGTGTGCAATGTTCCTGCTGCCCCAAAGTTCGAGGCTAACTCGAAATCTCTTGTCAGCTTCTCAGCTACTAGTTGGTCGGTCAAGAGCTGATCCATCCCCTCAAAGTCGTCCTGATTCATTCTGCAATCCCACAACTTAGCCTTATATTCTTCCTTAGACAACATATTTCCTTTCTCACCCCATAATTCAGGTAGGCCTCTCTTGAATAAAGGGTCAAATGCTTCCCTGAACATCTTTAGTTGTTTCGACAAAATGTCAATTCTTGACTAGGTGATCTTTACATGTTCATGCTTATTAATTACCCTTTTAATCCATATGATGGTGGCCACCCTATCCTTGATTCCTATATCATCGACCTGCTCTTCAGATAAATCATTTAAGAAGTCCACCATGTTGTTAGCATATTCTATAGGATTTTTACTAAGTCTTTCTTTTTCCATTGTCATAGCTTGTATGGCTAAATTCACGACAGTCTCTTTATCCCATATAGAGTTTAGATAAGGCCATAGGTCTTCAGCTTGGTTTATAATATCATCCCAGATGATTTTCCTGGTCTCTTGTAGCACTTTCTGCCCAATTACTTGCTCCTTCAAATTGTCAAGGTCCACCTGCATTTCCTGGTACTTGGTTTCGCAAGCCTCCCTTTTTCTTTCTGTGTCATCCCTTAGAGTTTTCAAGTTAGTAACCTGCTTCGTTAATCAGAGCAACTCAACATCTTCTAGGCCGGCATCAATTGTCTGCCCTACTAGGGATAAATCACCTGCTGCAATCGGATTTTTGGCATCTTGTTCCATCGTGTCCTCCATGATTCCTCTTTGGAAACTACCAAGGTCATATCAGAATGCATCTTCATTTCCTTCTCCATAAGTTCTACGAATTGGGATTGGCAGTCCAACAGCTCCCCCTTAAGTTTCTCTTTCTCTTCCTCCAGCCGAGTCTGCTATCTCAGGGATACTTGCAAATTGAGCAGAAGAGATCTTTAGACTCTTCTTTAAAGTTAGGATCTCCCGATCCTTTTCATTTATCAGCTCCGGGATATTTTTCCTCCTATCTTCTTCAGTCTCATTTGTTAACAGTTGTGTTTGGTGTTTCTTCGCCTGCACCTTTAGAGACTTATTCTCTACTTTTTCCAACTTTAGCTGGTGCTGGACTCTGGACTTACTTGTTTTTACCTTTAATAACTCTATGGAGAGCTTCAAAAACCTCTTATAAATGACATCACTTGTCTCCTTGTGTAGGTTGATTATATCAGGGATAGGGATGACTTCCAGGTTGAATTTCATCTCTGTAGCCTTGTTTGGTAGCCATAGCCAGGCTTAAGGTGTTCTGAGCTAAATTTATGATGGAAACTAGGGCCACTTCCTTCTTGGCTAACTTTCTTACCTAGGAGTAAATTTTTGCTTCTTCTGCCAAGTTATCTGGATATTCTTCATATTCCTCCAATAGCTTGGCCCTACTTGTACTAGATGTTGTTGGTACTTTGGGCGGTTTTCCAAACACGTATTCTTTGACTTCATAGGGGGGCATTCGAAACTTGATATGCTTCTTCTTAGGATTTTCTTCTTGTATTTTCACTACCTGCTTCTCATTGTCCTCCACCTTTTGCCTCTTCGAGGCTCTTTCAGGGTCAATGTCTATATCCAGGGGGCTACTAACCATTGAACTGCTGGGATTTCCTGGAATGGTAACAAAGGGTAAGCGCGTTGACCCTGGGGGGATTTTATTCGATGAGACATGTGGAGAAGGTATACTTCCCTGAAAAAGGAATTTTTAGAGTTTGGGAATCCTTTGACGAATTAACATCCATGGGCTCCTAATCAATGTATTCCAACCAATTTTCTTTCTCTGGCAATCCAGCCATCTCGAAATGGTCATATCCTTTCCTTCCAGCTTGCCTCCTTCTTTATGAGATTATTTGATGTGGACCATAATTTATCGTAGCCTTAGAAGGGAGTCCTAGATCCCTCATCATCCCTTCAACTGCCAAGAGAGTTGTGTTATGTTTAATCATAAAAGACCCTACCACCCATGGGAAAGCTATATCAGAGGATTTCTTGTTATCTAAAAAGTGATTGCGTTCAGCCTTCATCTTTTGTCTTATGAACTCTAAATGGAACAACCTAGGCGTCAAAAAGGTGGGGAGTACATATGGAGGGTGTGAAAAACCATATACTTTGATTACTGTCCCATGTTTCATAAAAAAACAATCCCCTGTCCCCTTCCCCATAGCAGGCTGCAGTAAATCTTTCATTTCTGGGAGTACTCGGGGCAATTCTTTCTGGAAAAAGATGTGGTATACATTGGCCATCAAATCATTCATGAAAACCACATAGTTTGAATACATTTCTTTTGTAATCCTCAGCTCTGGGATTCTCAGGTTTTCTTTGACTGCTGTTACAAACATTTTTAGTAAATAGGATTGGAACCTAAAAACCTTGGTTTTAGGGAATTCAACCAACTGGGAGTGAATACTTTCGGCAAGGGAATCATCGAATCTTAGGCATGCAGTTTGGATAAGTGGATTTTTCTCATTTGGCTCTATTGGGAAAGTGCTCAAGACAAGCATTAGACTGATCAATGGCTCCGTGATGTACTGGTCACTATCTAACCCCCAAAAATGGGCTATCATGGAAATGACACATTTGGAATCCTCTCTGAAACGATTGGTCTCATCAGGGAAAGGTGAGCTAGGAGAATGTGCATTTGGTAGCAAGGAGGCGTGGAAGAAACTTTGCTTGAGTTCATTAGGGGTCTGGCGGAAATGTTGAATTAGGATTTCCATTTAATATTCGTGAGCCCTATGGTCGAATTCCAGGGGAACAACCGAGGCTTTTCTAACCACTGGGGACTTCAGATGGTGAAGGATTCTAGAGCCAAAGGCATCGAGGATCGCCCTCTGCCACGGAACATAATGGTTGGCGCACCATTCTACGAATTCAGGGAAATTGGGGGTTTGGGTGGTGGTAAAGTAGTGGAAAAAGGACTTGTATACTTTGTGGACGTCTACCTATCTGGCCCTTACAACCTCCGTCTTTTCTTTGACCATATCCAGGGAGCTATTGAGAAATACGGTGTCATATATGTCACTATCCTTCTCTTCCAGTAGGGACCTAAGCAATGGAGCTTCGGTAACAGAGAGGTCTACTATCTCAGCCATTTAAATACCCAGTTGTGAAAAGGAGAAGGGACAAAAACTTCCCTGGTCAACTGACAGCTGGACCACCTTCTGGTCTCCTGGTCGGCCTGTATGATTCTGCCAGATTCTGCCTCTTCGCCCTTCAACATGCAAATGGACAGATGGGATGTGGATATCCATGGGAGTGAACCATTTTATAATATAGAATTCACCGTATCAGCCTTGCAAGTATAATAGTGATTGAATCATGTCAACCGTTCGTTTCTCTGGGTCTCTTTTCAGCCATAGATCTGCTTACTTTTCCGTCCCCCTATCAATGTGGCCTTTTTCAGGTTAATATCACGATCCCCATTTCAACCGTTGGATGATCCGTATTCATGGACCACGGTGATCTTGGGTGCGCTTAACGCATCGACTCTAAAAATCACCGCCGTTATCATAGGCCGTCGATCTACCTTTGCCAGATCTGAGCCATTGCAAGAAGCGCGCCACTTAATCAACTTGCGGTGATTTAGAGTGTATCCCATCTCCCGCGCATGTTAGATTAGCGCTATAGCATCTCTACCATAGATCTTCGCTTCTTCATACCTTTCGCGTCAATTGCTTTAGGTGGAGGCCCATTGGTTAACACCGCACCCATGTCGTGATATTCTCTACTTTGGTAGGGTATGCCTAGTAAGTTTGGTTCCCTTTAGAAGTTTCTTCATAGTCCTGGGATTTTCCTTCTCTATCCCAAGATCATTTTTCAAAACCACAGCACTATTTGAGTGCTAACACCTGGTATGTCTTTATGACACTCAAACCAAGGGCTGCCATGACTGCTTTAGGCATCGATTTATGTTAGGCTCCGAAATCTAGAAGGCAGTTGTGAATCATTTGATCATGGACAGTCAAGGTTATATAAAAAGGTGGAGGAAAAGTTGAAACACTTTCAGGCTTTTCAGACGAGGTAGAACCAAGACTAATTGTAGGATGTTCTTCCTGCAAATTTACAGTATATGAAGGAGAGTAATTAGCTTGAACATTCAATAACTTACATGCATAATCTCTAAAACAAGGAGTCTTAATTAACTCAGTCAATGGCACTAGAACCTTGATTTTACGTAATTCATTCTCAAAGTTAAAAGTTTGTGCAGTTTTACTAGTTTCTTCAATCTCTGTTGCTTTGACCTGATCCCCTTGATTATGTCTCTTTTCTTGTGTTTGATTAGGAAACTATTTAGCAGGTGGAACTATCTTCTTCTTTGGAATCTGGACAAATTGTTTTGGACCTGATCTTAAATTATAAGACCTTTTAGGTTCAGTCGGACACATACTAGCCGAAACCTGAGGGTCATGATCACTTCCTTCTTGATTATCGTATGAATCATAATACTCAGAATTCTGATAGCTGCACTCAGTTGTAAAACCTTCAGATGACAACTCCCCAAAATAATTTAAATTCTGATTTGAATCATCCTCATACTACACATCTTCCACCTATTCAACTTCTTCTATAAAATTATTTTGGAATGGGGGAGGAACTCTCTGGTCTTCCTTTTCTCTTCTCTCCCTACTGAATGCTACTCAGATAAATCTAAATTTAGAGACCAAGATCGAATTTTTTGGTTGGTCAGAAGGGTCGGCTTGATCAAACCCTAGTTCGAGACCTTGATCGGAAAGGTGGAAAATTAGGGCTTCTGCAAAAGTTGGTATTTTTGAAGTCTATGACCACGGTTGGAAGATCCTCAGAAAAATAGAAGTTTAGAGCTTTGGATCGAACCTTTTGATTGGGCAGAAGGGTGGGCTTCATCAAACCCTAGTTTGGGATCTTGTCTAGAAGATGCAGAAGTTTTAAAGGCAATTTTGAGGGGTCAAATTTTGAAGATTTCAAAGTTGAAGTATGCTAGATTGATCACCTCAGCAAGGCGCATCTTTCCATCCATTCAGAATTTTGAAATTCAAAGTTTGAATTTTTAGGGTTTCTCTGACAAACCCTAATCCATCTCTAGATCCTATTTCAACAAATCAAAGTGGATTGGGTTAAAAGCAATCCTGACATGAATGACTTGAGGAGATACACCAGTATGTGTTGAAATCTGTTCATGGTTAAGTTTATGATATGTTATTGAGGTTAGTACAATTATGATTGTTTGATAATGAATGCATGTGAATGATAGAAGGAATTCATTGATTAAGGTTATGACACTTATGATTGTACTAATGCACTTGTGATGTTGTATGAGGATGATGTTGTCTGCTAACAAGATACAAGTACATCAAGAAAGACAAATCAAGTTCTATGACCATGATGACATAAAGACAAAGAGTTATCCATAGTCTTTAGAAGCTCTACTTACAAGGTATGTATGAATTTGTTCTACTATGCTTAACCTATGAGATATGCAAGTTCTAGCACAAGGTCTCTAAATCATTGAAGAGAACAAAGAAGATATTGTTTGGGTATGTTAGACATAACTAAGCATGTATCTAATCCAGGTATGTTTTCCTATGTTATAATCCTACTTTGAGCTAGGATCATAGTATACCCATGTATTGAATGATCATGACCATACATATTTAATATTATTTAGAATTATAATGTTTTGATAATATTGAGATTATACTAATGAATGTATGTTTGTGTATGAGATCATGAGGATGACACTAGTGCACACTTGAGCATGCGCAGTGGTACATAATGAATAGAAGTTCAAAAGACATATAGAAGATCAAGTGGGAGGCAACCACACAAACATAAAAGATAAGTATTTGAGTTGTTATTTGAATCTCTGAAATAGTAAATGATATTGCTTGTAATAGTTGTATGGATATTAGTATTTCTAGAATATATCATGCTATGTGTAAACACTCATATAACATTGAATAGTATACTACTAATATGCATATGATTGATAAGTTGGACAAACATTCCATTGTTGATTGTCTAGAATGAAACCTCTTTGCTGACATGCTGAGAGCTGTGCACACTCTCGATAGTATGTTCTGGTAGAGATGGAAGGCATCTAGATAGCCACTGTATGCATATAGGATATGGAAAAGTGTTGTGCCAAAGTATTGTTTAAGATAGTAGCATAACTATGTAAATCATATCTGTATGCATAATAGGTTATCATCTCAACATGATTGGATGATTATGAAGTATTACTAATCGTGTACTTAATTTTGATTTGTAGGCAAAGATCATGAAGAATGATGAACACTGAACAAGTGATGGATGTTCAACAAGAAGATTTACAAATCAAACATACTATAGAAGGCTTGTGGCTAGGAGATTCTCTTAGAAAGAGGAAGAGGATCATGACGAGATGTTTGCTCCAAGTAGCTAGATAATATTGTTCTCTCAATGGTGTAATTGAAGAAAGATTTGTACAGGCACCTAGGATCGATAGTCATTTGATGAGCTTAATGATCACCATGGGTGATGTGGATTTCAACCTTTGCTACAAGGTTGAAGATGGTGTCTATATACAGATGACATTCTTCTAGATATATGCAAGAAGGAACTCACCACAAGTTCGAATGATCTTGAGTCTCATATCAGTAGGCCCATTTGATGAGAGATGGCACAGATAGATATGCAGAAGATCACTCAATTTAGAGTGTGAATGATGTTCAGTTAGAGAGGGAGAATTGACAGTTTCTTGACAAGCTTGGGCTTTACCAGAAGTAAAGCTGATCCTAATATTTATCTCAAGGTTATGGATGATGAACCTGTCATATTGTTGCTATATGTGGATGATCTATTTCTGACTGGAAATGAGAAACAGATTATCGAGTGCAAGAAGAAGCTCTCATCATAGTTTGAGATGAAAGATCTCGGATTGATGCACTACTTGCTAGGTTTGGAAGTGTGGCAAGGATCAAATGGAATATTTCTCAACCAAGGAAAGTATGTTGTGGAAATATTGAAAAGATTCGATATGTTGGAATGCAAAGCCATGACCACTCCCATGGATTCCAACTTGAAACTGTTAGTTGATGACTCTTCATAGTTAGTGGATGTGACTCTGTAAAGACAGATTATTGGGTCATTAATGTATTTGACAAATACCAGGCCAAAAATATGCTTTGGGGTGAACACCCTGAGTCAAGTATATAGTGGAACCTAGCTGAGTTCACCTAATTGCTACAAAGCATGTGATGAGGTACCTAAAAGGTACGATAGATTTTGGTGTATATTATCGAGGAGATCATTACTTCAAATTGTATGGCTATACAGATGCTGATTGGGCAGGAAGCGTATCAGATAGGAAGAATACGCCGGGTGGATGTTATTGTCTAGGATCTTCCATGATCTCGTGGTTTAGCAAGAGGCAGCCAAGTGTGGCTCTCAGTACAGCTAAAGCAGAATATATTGTTGCTTGTTCTGCTAGTTGTGAAGCAATATGGATTCGGAAGTTGTTATTTGGTTTATTTGACTTAGAGATGGAGCCCAATGAGATCCTGTGTGACAACCAGAGTTGTATCAATATGACATAAAATCAAGTGTTCCATGATAAGTCAAATCACATAGAGATCCGATATTTCTATATATGGGATATGGTGCAGAAAGGAGCTATCAAGCTTGAGTATGTAAGCACTGACGAACAAGTTGCTGATATATTAACCAAACCTCTGTCTCGAGTAAAGTTTGAGTATTTTTGAGACAAGCTTGGTGTAGTTCAGAAGGACCCTCCTCGAAAGGGGGAGTGATGTGGTCACTTATGATGAAATTGCTTGCATCAACAGTGAGGTCGATGATGTGGATACCTATATTGGTGATGTTGACAGAGAGGTTGGTGGATGGTCCTTAGATAGGGTCTAAGTTGACAAGGGGATTGCATCATCCTTGAACACATGTTCTAAAAGGATCCATAGACATATGTCTCTTAGAAAGAAGAGGGATTGCATCCTCGCTGGACTTCAATCCTATACATGATCCGTAGATTGGTGTCTCCGAGAATGTGGGGATTGCATCATCCTTGGACTTCGGTCCCAGAATGGATCCATAAATTGGTGTCTCTGAGAATGTGGGGATTGTATCTTCCCCAAACTTTGGTCCCAGAATTGATCCAGAGACATCTGTCTCCGAGAATGTGGGAATTGCATCATCCCCGGACTTCGGTCCCAGAATTGATCCATAGATTGGTGTCTCCGAGAATGTGGGGATTGCATCATCCCCAGACTTCGGTCCCAAAATTGATCCGTAGATTGGTGTCTCCGAGAATGTGGGGATTGCATCATCCCTGGACTTTGGTCCCAGAATTGATCCGTAGACTAGTGTCTCCGAGAATGTGGGGATTGTATCATCCCCACACGATGGTCCCAGAATTGATCCATAGACAAGATGTCTTCGAGAATGTGGGGATTGTATCATCCCCGGACTTTGGTCCCAGAACTGACCCATAGACATCTGTCTCCGAGAATTGATGACAGGATTGCATCGTCCCTAGACATTTGGTTCAAAATGTACGTGATAGGATTGCATCGTCCTTGGACTCATGTGCTAAAGTGATAAGGATTGATCATCCTTGAAGTAGATCTAGATTGAATCGTCCATATACATGAGAGTTGTCTAAAATTGATAAGGATTGATCATCCTGGAATTAGATCTGGATTGCATCATCCATAGACATGAGACTTGTCTAAAATTGATAAGGATTGATCATCCTGGAATTTGATCTGGATTGTATCGTCCATGGACCTATGTCCTAAAGTGAGAGGGATTGATCATCCCGTAATAGGATTTTGTGTATTGCAGAGTATGCTACTATGACGATGTTGTCGATTGAGAGGATCTAGTTGATGATCCAGATGTTGTAGATCGATATGATCTAGATGTTATAGATTGAGATGATCCAGATGTTGTAGATCGAGATGATCCTAATGTTGATGATCGAATGATGACGATACTGATGATCGTGTGATGACAATGCTGATGATCGTGTGATGATGATGTTGATGATCATATGATGACGATGTTCATGATCGTGTGATGACGATACTGATGATCATGTGATGACAATGTTGATGATTGTGAGGATCCATATGTTGATGTTGATGTTGTTGTAGCTGATCGAGTGCTGTAGAAGATGAAGATTCAGTACTGAAGATGCTGATGTTCTAGTATTGAAGATGTTCTAGTAACTGCTTGAGTTACTGATGATGTATAAAGAAAGCTTCCAATGATTTATAGATGTATCATGGTTGACTCCTTGCTCCTGCAGATGTTGTTATAATATCCTTCTCATTAAGGTGGAGTGTTGAAATATTGTAACTTCTAAGAATATTATATTTGTACTTTATTATTCCGAAGATGTTTCATTCCTCCGTGAAGACCTTATTGTCTATCCGGAGATGTTTATTCCTCCGTAGAAATGTGGTAACTTGGGCTATTAGACTTCCCTAGTGGGGGTCGGCTCTGTATGTATTATGTGGGTCAAAGGGTTATTAGACCACCCTAGAGGTGTTGGCCCAGTTAGTTGTAATGGGGTGTTTAAACCAGTGGTTAAGTTGGGGCCGACCTAGTTAATGTAAAAGAAAAGTCGGAGATGTGTATAAATAGAGGAGATGTGTTCCTCATTTAACACACACCACACTCACTTGTGAATAGCACATAGGTGAGGGATAGATCTGTTATGGGGGAGAAGGAGCTCATGTTTTGGATTACATCTTTTGTATTTACTGATCATCTATACTGAGGAAGATTTGTTGGGTTTTCTTCCCCATGAGGGTTTCCCAGGATAAATATCTCCCTCTTGTGTTTATGATGTGCTTGTTGTTCTTTCAGTGATCCTCTATATGCTATTATTGTGAAATGGAATGTAATGCTGATATTTTATGTATTGGCATATTGAGTTTTAACATCTTATCGTACATGAATGTACCCCAAGGAGTTGTAAAAGCAGTCTTTTCCCTATCATCAGGATGCACAACTGCTATGAATATTATATGTATGTTAATTAAAGTTATTAATTATTAAGTGAAAGGGTGTAACCCTTCACTATACACGCTCAAGCTTATAAAAGCGAGCCTCATTGTAAGTTATATATCATCCATTATCAATTATATATTATCTATTTTATCAAATGGAGTTATTTTCCATTGGAGGATTATTCGCTTGAATAATCTCTGAGTATATCCGGACTCGGATATAGCATTGGTATCAGAGCTTCGTGCTAGATTCCGGCCTTTGGCTGTCTTTGGGCTTTTAGCCATTAACCAGGGTTTCCCTGAATTTTGGTCTTTGACCAAAAAGTGGCCTTTGGCCAAAACCAGATTTTCTGAAAACTCCTTTTCAATCCTTTCCATCTCCTCAACCGCCTCTATACTCTAGTTTCACTCTCACGCCTTCCCTGCCAACTTACCCCTCACGCCAACTCCCACCTACAATTTCACCACGCTCCACATCCTTCACACTAGCTCCCATCAACCTCTGGCTCCTCCTCCTCCTCGCGACTGATCCTTGCACGTCTCCAATCCACACGCAGTCACCCCCGCCCTACACATTCTACCGCAGCGTTTCCCCTCCGCCCAAGCTCTCGTCCTCTCTTTCTCTGCTCCTACCACACTTCCACTCACACCCTTCACAATATTGGATCAAGCCCTATATAAAGGCGATCTTATTGTAATTTATCATCATCATCAAATATATATATCTTATTCAATATGGATTTCGTGTCCTAGTTTTTCTGCCGCATTTGGTATGAGGGTGAAGGAGAGGGACGCGGGAAGAAAGGGACAAGCTGAGGGGTGGCTGCGCAGAGATGAAGAGAGGATGGAGGGCGGCGGATGGTGCAAGAGGAAGATGGGGGGTGTGGACGGACGTTGCAGTAGGAAAGAGTGGAAAGGACGTGGGCTGGAAGGTGGTGTGGAGGGTGGAATGAGGAGCCGAATCCGAGCTCGCTGGAGGAGTTGAGGAGCCGAGTCCGAGCTCACTTGAGGAGGAGCGAGTCCGCTCTGAGTGTGAGCCGAGTCCGAGCTCCTCCACTTGAGCTCGGATTCGGCTCACACTCAGAGCGGACTCGCTCCTCCTCAAGTGAGCTCGGACTCGGCTCCTCAACTCCTCCAGCGAGCTCGGATTCGGCTCCTCATTCCACCCTCCACACCACCTTCCAGCCCATGTCCTTTCCACTCTTTCCTACTGCAACGTCCGTCCACACCCCCCATCTTCCTCTTGCACCATCCGCCGCCCTCCATCCTCTCTTGATCTCTGCGCAGCCATCCCTCAGCTTGTCCCTTTCTTCCCGCGTCCCTCTCCTTCACCCTCATATTCCTCACGCCGCCTCTTACCTGCGTTCTCCACCTCCTCTCGCCCCCATTTTCCCTCACTCCATCTTTCTCCACCTCCACTTGTGCTGCTCCCTCGTCCCTCTTCCCTCCATAATCCTGCTCCTCCTACCTCCCTCGTTCTCCACCATCGCTCCCGCCTCACTCAACCGACGGCAACCCCACCACGCGCCTGCATATTCCCTTCCACTCCAGCACACCATCTCCATGCCCAACCTCACCTCTCTCTGCGCACACTCCCACGACCACGCCCTCCTGCATCCAGCTCCCCTCGGCGTCCAGCTCTACCACCCGCGCTGCTTCTCCCCTCTGCTGCTACTGTTCCCTCACGCTCCCCACCATCCGCTTGCTACTGCGCCGCTGCACCTCCACCACCAACTCCAACGCACACCCAGCCTCTGCCCCCGCCCTCGCCCTCGCCTCCATCCTCACAAACCCTAACAGAATTTTCAAAAAAAAAAATATATTAAACATTATAATATTATTATATTGTTTAAATATTTCAAATTTTTGGAAAACATATATATAGTTTATAAAAAGTTAATATAATAATATTATTAATTAATAAATTAATAGTTATTATTATAAAAAAAATAAATATTATTATATATATAATATTATTATTAAATTTTAATAATAATTATTATTATCAAAGAAAAAAAATAAATCAATTCTTTTGAAATAAGAATTGTTTGAAGAAACAAAGCAAATTCAAGCCAAAGAAGACCAAGTCAAAGAAGAAATTAAAAACAAAGTCCAAGCAAGACTCCTTATCATCAAAGAAGTCGAAGAACACTTATCATCGAAGAAATCAAGTCAAAGTAAAGGAAGGCTCATCAAGAAGTCGAGACACGTTAACGACAAGGATGACCAAGTTCGACATTGTGAGCAAGGAACAAAAAGTGTTAGACCAAAAAATAACGCAGAACCATAATACATTAATGGAGGTGTTACAAAGACTAAAGCAAAAAAAGGACCAAGTCGGTAGTCCAAATGTGCTAGATGCCTCATCTCATATTTTCACACAGGAAGCACTTGCCAAAAATCAAGATATAAAGAAGGAAATAAATAATTACGAAGCAGAAATAATACGCTTGAACAAAATCGTTAGCGACAAAGATGAAGAACTAATGCAGTTACGACATAAATTAGAAAGTCAAGAATCAGAGGTCGGCCAGTGTCGACAACAGATAAAAGTTCTTCAACAACAAAATGACGACTCTAAAAAGACACATAAGTCAGAGATCGCGAAGAGTAATAAAGCATTGTCTAACAACGCTGAAGAAATTTTTAGACTAAGAAATCATAACAAGATACTAGTCACAAAAATTAAGAAGTTGAAAAATAGTCGGAAGATAGAACAATCTTTGGACGACATTGAAGGGAAACTTCTAGACAAACAGGAAGAAAATAGTTGTATCAGAATTCATAATGAAGATCTTAAGGAACAACTTAAGACATCTGAAGATGACAGAAAATCGCAAGTCGAATTGATTAAGAAGTTTCAAAATGAGAATAGGCAGTTAGAAAACAAGTTGGAAAAGATACAGAACAAAAACTTAAATCCTCAAGAGACGAAAATACAACTTCCAACTCAGATCAATGCTCTAAAGGCGACATCCGAAAACGAAAATGACATCGTGAAAGTCCCTTATCAACACCCCAACCATAAAAACCGATATTTAAAAAGGTGGGAAAAGTCGAAAGATAATGGTACTAATGTGATCAAATCTCTTGACGACACATTAGTAGGAAATCCCATCAGTCCACAACAAGTCAATTTGGGATGGATTGATCCGTCGATGTATCGGAAGTTATGCTCTACACTTAGCAGTTCGTATCGACATGTTTCATCAGCCATGGCATCGCAAAGAACAATGCAACAAAATTATAAGGCTTTGAGGACAAAGCCTTTCTAAGAGAGTGGCAATGCTATGAATATTATATGTATGTTAATTAAAGTTATTAATTATTAAGTGAAAGGGTGTAACCCTTCACTATACACGCTCAAGCTTATAAAAGCGAGCCTCATTGTAAGTTATATATCATCAATTATCAATTATATATTATCTATTTTATCAAATGGAGTTATTTTCCATTGGAGGATTATTCGCTTGAATAATCTCTTAGTATATCCGGACTCGGATATAGCAACAACAATTTGATTATACCTCGAAAATCCATCAACCATTGAAATTCTCTAAGCACTCACTACTTTCTGCAAAATTTGTTCAATTTTAGGTAAAGGATAATTATCCTTCAATGAAGCTCTATTAAGATTCCGAAAGTCTACACATAATCTAATCTCTCCATTCTTCTTTCATACTGGAACCAAGTTTGCAACCCATGATGAAAATATGAGTGGAACAATTATCTTTGCATCCAATAATTTCTTAACCTCCTTCTCTATCACTGGTAACAAAGATGGATTGATTCTCCTTAGCTTCTGTCTAAAAGGTTTCACATCTGGCTTTAAATGCACTTTATGCTGAATAATACTAGTGTCATAAGTTCTCAGATCTTCATAACACTAGGAGAAAATATCAACAAACTCCCTCAACAATTTAATGTACCTGTTTCTTTGCTGAACTGAAAGAGATTTAGAAATCTTCACTATCTTTGGCTGATCTTCTGTACCAATGTTACAGCTCATAATGTTTTCCTTTGAAGATTGCATGGATGGTTTTAATAATGTGTCATCTTTAGAAAATATTCTCTCAAGGGGGACCAAACCCTTAGGATTAAAATATCCCTTCAACTCAATAATTTTATGATCAACAATTGTATTTTATGGGTATGCATCAGTGTCATCTATCTCCTCATCCTGATCCTAATCGATTAGAGAATTAGAAAACTCTTCAGCTAATTCCAATAATTTTTTGATTTCCACATCATCCTCAAAAACTCTCCTTTGAGTTATATTGTCTGGCATTGAGGGTCTATATTTAACCTCAATTGGATATTTTAGCTGAGTATGTTTTGGAAGTTTGAAATCAGTGGCTGCCAAAGTCAATGAATCAACAATCTGATTCTAATCTCTAGGAATAAAAGTAATATTGAATGCTATGAAAAAGTTATCAATCATATCCCAAACCTCGTGTCTATATACCTTCAACAAATTCTGCTTTACCTAATATTTTGCCTTCACCTGTTGGACAACTAGTTCGGAGTCGCCATAAACAGAAAGTTGTTGAATTCCCAAGTCCTTTGCATCCCTTAAACCAAGTATTAATGCCTCATATTCTCTTGTGTTGTTAGTAGTGACAAATTCCAATTTATACATCAAACAAATTACCTCTCCATGAGGAGAAATCAACACAATACTAGCAGATGCTCCTTCTATGGATGAAGAACCATCAAAATACATCTTCCATAACTCATCATTTTGTTCAATAGTAGGTTCAACTGATGCTTCTTTTTCTACCTGCAGTACTCCAGTTGTATTTTCATCACTAAAATGAAGCATACAAGATCCCAATTCTTCATCTACTGAATAAGGGGGATGATTGGTTGGGTTCTTATCATCTGTGACTATGAAAGCATACTATAATTCCTTGTACCATCTTCTGTTCTCTCCACCAAACACTAGAATGGTTGCATATGCCAGGTCCATCTGGAATGTACCACCTATTTTCTTTTCCCAGGACCTTGAGAGAAGCATGCCAAAGTTAGGAGAGATGTCAACAACTACCACATCCATTATAACACACTTCATTGGTAATTGAGAAAGATTAACCACAAGATATTTAATTACTCCTAGACATTTCATAGCTCTGGAATCAAATGCAAATAAATCATGGTGTGAACACCCAAAATGATCTCCTAGGTTGTGGGAGAGGGAAAGATGGGGTAACCACTAACCAATCTTTAGCCTGTGTTGCTGACCCAACACAAACGGAGCGGTCTCTCTCTATCAGCTCACAAAATACTGGAAATCATCAAGATTGTCAATTATGAAGAAAACACACTATCATTCATCATAAAGAATATTCAATTACACCAATACAGAAGATCAACTTTCTGTTGGAAAAAAAAAATGATTTAAACGTCGTTGGCTGAAACATATGAATTTCTCTTTTGGGAAAATGGAGTTACGTCAGACAAAACCCAGGAAAAAGTTATTCACAAAGGTTTCACAAATGCATTAACACAGGGGTGAGATAATAAACAGCTCATAGTCGAAGTGAGTTTAATTGATGAGATAGAGGAGAAAGAAACAACCCATTGACATAAGGTATGTGACGATGGATCTTACATCAACTTTAGAAGAGAAAATAATGGTGAAATACATGGAAAAGATAAGCAGAGCATAATTTTGTGAATTCTACTTAACTATCACACTGCTCCAAGCATTGAACAATGTTACACAATGGAAATAACAATGAGAGATACACAATTAACATATAAGTGGAAAAACAGACTCCAAGACTAGTTACACAAGAATCCCTGTAAACATTAGCTTGGCTCTGCAAGTTCTATTCAAAATATAACTCGGAAATGTCTTAAAGAACGATACAAAATTCCCATAAAGGTTTTCAACAAGATTTTTCAAACCTTCTATCTTTAATTACAATGAATTTATAGCGGCCCAAGGAGCTCTAGGCTCAAATCTCTTCTGAACAGAAAACAGTTGTAATTACTTGACAGCTAACTAAGGCATTTCGCCGTTACAACTTAAAAACAAACACAGACGGTATAGGCCTAACCACTTTATTACATTTACTGGCCTATTTTACTATATGACTAACTACTTTAACAAAAACAAAACAGAAAATTGACAGCTCCAGCTTGCTACTTCATTGCTCGATGGTTCTTCATCCGATACCCTCGAGGTATTCATGCTTTCATTTTTATCCTTGCTTTAGCGTACTTCTCGATTAGTTTCCACTACTCTTATGAGGGTAAATTTACGGTGGCGAGATCTTTAAGCAATACTCTTAATTCAATGTGTTCCTTGTAAGAGTATCCAGTGTGCAATGTTCCTGCTCCCCCGAAGTTTGAGGCTAACTCGAAATCTCTTGTCAGCTTCTAAGCTACTAGCTAGCCAGTCAAGGGCTGATCCATCCCCTCAAAGTCGTCCTGATTCATTCTGCAATCCCACAGCTTAGCCTTATATTCTTCCTTAGACAACATATTTCCTTTCTCACCCCATAATTCAGGTAGGCCTCTCTCGAATAAAGGGTCAAATGCTTCCCTGAACATCTTTAGATGTTTCGACAAAATGTCAATTCCTGACTAGGTGATCTTTACCTGTTCATGCTTATTAATTACCGTTTTAGCCCATATGATGGTGGCCACCCTATCCTTGATGCCTATATCATCGATCTGCTCTTCATCTAAATCATTTAAGAACTCCATTGCATTGTTAGCATATTATGCAAGCTTTTTACTAAGTCTTTCTTTTGCCATTGTCACAACTTGCATGGCTAAATTCACGACAGTCTCTTTATCGCATATAAAGTTTAGATAAGGCCGTAGGTCTTCAACTTGTTTTATAATATCATCCTAGATGATTTTCCTGGTCTCTTGTAGTACTTTCTTCCCGATTACTTGCTCCTTCAAATTGTCAGGGTCCACTTGCATTTCCTGGTACTTGGTTTCCCAAGCCTCCCTTTTTCTTTCTGCATCATCCCTTAGAGTTTTCAGGTTAGTAACCTGCTTCCTTAATCGGAGCAACTCACTATCTTCTAGGCTGGCATCAGCTATCTGCCCTACCAAGGAGAAATAACCTGCTGCAATCGGATCTGTGGCATCTTGCTCCATCTCCTTTACTTTCTTTTCCAACTCTTCAACCCGTGTCCTCCATGATTCCTCTTTGGGAACTACCAAGTTCATCTCAGGCTGCATCTTCGTTTCCTTCTCCATCAGTTCTACCACTTGGGCTTGACAGTCCAACAGTTCCACCTTCAGTTTCTCTTTCTTTTCCTCCAGCTCTTCTATCTCAGGGGTACTTGCAAATTGAGCAGGAGAGATCTTTAGACTCTTCTTTAAAGTTAGGATCTCCTAATCCTTTTCATTTATCAGTTCCTGGATATTTTTCCTCCTATCTTCTTCAATCTCATTTGTTAACAGTTGTGTTTGGTCTTTCTTCGCGTACGCCTTCAGAGACTTATTATCTGCTTTTTCCAACTTTAGCTGGTGCTGGACTCTAGACTTACTTGTTTGCACCTTTGATAGCTCTATGGCAAGCTTCAACAACCTATTATAAATGACATCACTTGTCTCCTTGTGTAGTGATTATATCAGGGATTGGGATATCTTCCAGGTTGAATTTCATCTCTGTACCCTTGTTTTTGGTAGCCAGAGCCAGGCTTAAGGTGTTCTGAGCTAAATTTCTACTAGCAACTAGGGACCCTTCCTTCTTGGCTAACTTTCTTACCTTGGAGTAAAGTTTTGCTTATTCTTCCAAGTTATCTTGATTTTCTTCATATTCCTCTAATAGCTTGGCCCTACTTGTAGTAGATGCTGTAGGTCCTTTGGGTGATTTTCCAAACATGTGTTGTTTGACTTCATAGGGGGGCATTTGAAACTTGATATGCTTCTTCTTAGGATTTTCTTCTTGTATTTTCACTACCTTATTCTCATTTTCCTCCACCTTTTGCCTCTTCGAGGCTCTTTTAGGGTCAATGTCTATATCCATGGGGCTGCTACTATTGAACTGCTGGGCTCTCCTGGAATTGTAACAAGGGGTAATCCCGTTGACCCTACTGGGGTTTTATTGGATGAGTCATGTGGAGAAGGTATGCTTCCCTGGAAAATGAATTTTAGAGTTTGGGAATCCTCTGACGAATCAGTGTCCATGGGCTCCTGATCAATGTATTCCAACCAATTTGCTTTCTTTGGCAATCTAGCCATCTCGAAATGGTCATATCCTTTCCTGCCATCTTGCCTCCTTCTTTCTGAGATTATGTGATGTGGATCATAATTCATCGCAGCCTCAGAAGGGAGTCCCAAATCCCTCATCATCCCTTCAATTGTCGAGAGGGTTGTCTTATGTGTAATCATAAAAGACTCTACCACCCATGAGAAAGCTATATCGGAGGATTTCTTGTTATCTAAAAAGTGATCACGTTGAGCCTTCATCTTTTGTCTTCTGAACTCTAAATGGAACAACCTGGGCGTCAAAAAGGAGGGGAGTACATATGGAGGGTGTGAAAAAACATATACTCTGATTACTATCCCATGTTTCATCAAAAACCAATCCCCTGTCCCCTTCCCCATAGCAGGATGCAGTAAATCTTTCATTTCTGGGAGTGCTTGGGGCAATTCTTTTTGGAAAAAGATGTGGTATACCTTGGCCATCAAATCATTCATGAAAAACATGTAGTCTGAATACATTTCTCTTTTCATCCTCAGCTCTGGGATTCTTAGGTTTTCTTCGACGGTTGTTAAAAACATTTTTAGTAAATAGGATTGGAACCTAAAAACCCTGGTTTTAGGGAATTCAACCAACTGGGAGTGAATACTTTCGGCAAGGGCATCATTGAATCTTAGGAATGCGGTTTGGATAAGTGGGTTTTACTCGTCTGGCTCTATTGGGAAAGTGCTCAAGACAAACATTAGATTGATCAATGGCTCCATGATGTACTGGTCACTATCTAACCCCAAAAACTGGGCTATCATGGAAATGACACATTTGAATCCTCTCTGAAAGGATTGGTCTCATTAGGGAAAGGTGAGCTAGGAGAAGGTGCATTTGGTAGCAAGGAGGCCTGGAAGAAACTGTGCTTGAGTTCATTAGGGGCCTGACAGAAATGATGAATTAGGGTTTTCATTTGATATTCGTGAGCCCTATGGCCAAAGTCCAGGGGAACAGCCAGGGCTTTTCTAACCTCCAGGGCATTTAGATGGCAAAGGATTATAGAGCCTGAGGCATCAAGGATCGCCCTCTGCCCTAGACCATAATGGCTGGTGCACCATTCTACGAATTTAAGGAAATTGGGGGTTTGGGTGGTGGTAAAGCAGTGGAAAAAGGACAGGTATACTTTGTGGACGTCTACCTGTCTGTCCCTTACAACCTCCATCTTTTCTTTGGCCGTATCCAAGGAGCTATTGAGAAATATGGTGTCGTATATGTCGCTATCCTTGTCTTCCAACAGGGAACTAAACAATGGAGCTTCGGTAACAGTGAGGTCTACTATCTCGACCATTTAAATACCCAATTGTAAAATGGAGAAGGGACAAAAAATTACCTTGACAACTGACAGCTAGACCACCTTCTAGTCTCTTGGTCGACCGGTATGCTTCTGCCAGATTCGCCTGTAAAATTAGTCACAGTAGATCTAATGAACAAGTAAATCAATCACAATAGATGAATATAGAAAATATGGTGTAAAACTGTGCAAAACATGCAGCAGTGCTCAATATCCCAGAAAGGGTGAATAATTACAATACAATCTGACTCATGTGAGTGAGCAATTCGAATTGACTAAGTAGGCCATTCAAATCACTGAATGGAGTAGCTTGACTCCAACTAGGAGTCCTCATCATCAATTGGTGGTGCTCATCAATGCACAAGAACCAGTCATCCAGGTGTCAATCTGAGTCTAACTGAGTGTAACAAGTGTAACTGAAGTGTGTAGCGCTGATTAAGGGAAGGAGGCTCAGTGGGGGGCGCATGGGAGGCTAACTGAAGTCAAAAAAAGTCATCTAGTGAATTTGGAGGTCCAACGGAAGTGAAACAGTCAGTCGGGAGTGAAACTAGCCTCAAATCAGGGAGAATCGGAGCTAACTGAATGTAACTGAAGTGGAACTGCAGTGGTAGGTGAGAAAGTGCGCCCTTCTCTGGTAGTAGGTGAGAAGTGGGCGCCTTTCAGACTATGAGGGCTAAAGAACTGAAGTAAGTGGCTCTCGGGTGCTAGAAAGAGGTGGCTAAGGTGCTGGAGGCATCAACCTGGTGACTGGGATGCATGCAAAGTGCATGCAAACCCTAATTGCATGCAAGATCCTGAAAAAGATGATGTGGATATCCGAACACCCCCCCTCAAGCTAGACTATGATGTGCAAAAAATAATGTGGGGCCCTGGTAACTAAGACCAAAGGTCACCCCAATACAATAATAATCCAAACTAATAACAGTAAATAAACTGAGGAAATGGGGAAAACCTCATGGGAAAAATACCCCCCCTCAAAATGAACTGTAACACACCAAAAGATTTAACTGCTCCAAACTCAAATAGATATGTCTGGAGGTATCTTACTCTTGGGAGTAAATGGATTATGCTCCAAAAACATGTGCTTGAATTCTCCATCAGTGGATGCAAGTGAATGTGGAGACTTTATGAACTTGCTCTTCATACCGAAAATGGTGAGAACAAATTTGAAAATATGAGGATGATCCTGGAACCTGTGATTCGAACCAAGTGATTTGAACCAAGTGAGGTAGGATAAGCTCCAATAAGATCAAATAGCTCTTGAAACTTGAACTTCTTATCAGTAGAAGTTAAATCAGCTCCAAGAATAGATGAATGGTTTCTTGAGATCTCCTTTGAACCAACAAGGGTGAGATCAAAACCAAAATCAGCAAAAAGTGCATGAGAATTGAACTCAAGCGAATGGTAGTGCTCTTCATCTTCATTAAAAATCTGAGAAACTTTGCAAATGATAGAACATAAGTCTATAGGAGGCATGCAATCAAGGAGGGTGAGTGCTTCACCTCCAAAATCAGATTTTACCTCCAAAACATCAAGTAGATCATTATTCTGCATGTCGACAAACTCATGTGAAGGAGAGGATTCAAGAACCTCTTCGGAATCTAGAGTATGAGCTTGTTTATCTTGCTCAGAATTCGAAATAGAAGACTTTGAGAGAATGAGTGTTGAATCTACAGTTTCTTCTTCATCTTGAAAAATTGTTGAGGCCAAGACATGATCGGAAAGAACACATAAGGAGATCTCACTAGGCTTGTTCTCCAAAAGGCTAGCATGATCCTCTTCTTCCTGCTTTCCAAATTCTCTGTCAAGTTGGACCCATAGATCACTTGGATTTTCAGCAGTCTTACTGAGGTAGCGCATACAAGGAGACATAGCAAGACATATTGCTCCAAAAGCTCTGTCACAATCATTAAGCCAATCATTCTCCTCTTCATTGGAATCAAAATCTCTTGTATTACAAATGCACATATCAAAAAGACATTGTCTCTTCAAGAATGCAATCATCTTTGGTTTCCATTCATCATTGTTGAATGGAGTAAGAATATTTTGTGAAGAAGAAGTCTCCATCTTTGCATTAGCGAATGCACATGGAGGAAGTAAGAAACCTGCAAATCACACATAAACAAACACTATGTTTTCAGCCTTGCATGCACATGAGCGAATGCACATGAGATTTTGCATGCCGCTGCTGAAATATATTTGTGAGCAAAGATTGCTCTCTCTTCATGTAGAACACCTGTAGAAAAAAAATCTTGTCCCTGTCATGGCTCTGATACCATGTAAAATTAGTCATAGCAGATCTAATGAACAAGTAAATCGATCACAATAGATGAATATAGAAAATATGGTGTAAAACTGTGCAAAACATGCAGCAGTGCTCAATATCCCAGAAAGGGTGAATAATTACAATACAATCTGACTCATGTGAGTGAGCAATTCGAATTGACTAAGTAGGCCATTCGAATCACTGAATGGAGTAGCTTGACTCCAACTAGGAGTCCTCATCATCAATCGGTGGTGCTCATCAATGCACAAGAACCAGTCATCCAGGTGTCAATCTGAGTCTAACTGAGTGTAACAAGTGTAACTGAAGTGTGTAGCACTGATTAAGGGAAGGAGGCTCAGTGGGGGGCACATGGGAGGCTAACTGAAGTCAGAACAAGTCATCTAGTCAATCTGGAGGTCCAACGGAAGTGAAATAGTCAGTCGGGAGTGAAACTAGCCTCAAATCAGGGAGAATCGGAGCTAACTGAATGTAACTGAAGTGGAACTCCAGTGGTAGGTGAGAAAGTGCGCCCTTCTCTGGCAGTAGGTGAGAAGTGGGCACCTTTCAAACTATGAGGGCTAAAGAACTGAAGTAAGTGGCTCCCGGGTGCTAGAAAGAGGTGGCTAAGGTGCTGGAGGCATCAACCTGGTGACGGGGATGCATGCAAAGTGCATGCAAACCCTAATTGCATGCAAGATCCTGAAAAAGATGATGTGGATATCCGAACATCGCCCTCTTCACCCTTCAACATGCAAATGGACAGACGGGATGTGGATATCTGTGGGAGTGAACCATTTTATAATATAGAATTCACTGTATCAGCCTTGCATGTATAATAGCGATTCAATCATGTCAACCGTCCACTTCTTTGGGTCTCCTTTTAGCCATATATCTGCTTACTTATCCTTCTCCCTATCACCATGGCTTTTTCGGGTTAATATCAAGATCCCGATTTCAACGGTTGGATGATCTATATTCATGGACCGCGGCGATTTTGGGTGTGCTTAATGCGCTGACTATAAAAATGACCGTCGTTATCATAGGTCGTTGATCTACCTTCGTCAGATCTTAGCCATTGCAAGAAGCGTGCCACTTAATCAACTCGCGGTGATTGAGAGTGCAGCCCATCTCCCGCGCATGTTAGATTAGCGATATAGCATCTCTATCGTAGATCTTCGCTTCTTCATACCTTTCGCGTCGATTTCTTTAGGCACAGGCCCATTGGTTAACACCGCATGCGTGTCGTGATATTCTCTACTTTGGGAGGGTATGCCTAGGGAGTTTGGTTCCCTTTAGAAGTTTCTTCATAGTCATGGGATTGCCTTCTCTATCCCAAGATCTTTTTTCAAAACCACAGCACTATTTGAGTGCTAACAACTGGCTGCAGCCGGGGATGCTATCCTCCCTGCGAGGTAGAAAAGAACCTTCATAGACTGAGTGCCTAATCCATTGGGAAGCTCTCACCCAGACAACTAGAACCTTCAACCCGCAACTGGTCCTTCATTCGAATCTATAACTGAAAACCCAGATTTGGAAAATCTACTGAAATCTCTCAAAAATGCTGAGCATTCATACTGCTAAGAATTTTAAAATAATAAAAAATGCGTGACTTCCAAGCTTATTTATATACAGATGCTCCTACCCTATTTATCTTAGCACAAAGGCTGAATCAGGTGATCGCACACTTCCAATGAAGCCAATCAAGCAGATGGCTTCTTATCTGAAGGTCACATTCAAATCTTCCAGGCTTGAAAAAGAATTTGGAAACTGATAACTCCAACTGACAATATTTTTCCCTCCCTATCGGTTTGGACAATACCAACTCCCTCTTCTCTGATGATTCCAACAAACTGGCGAAATGGTCTTCCAGCAGATGAAAGATTCCTACTTCTTTATGACCAATTCAGAGAGTATCTTCAACTGTTTCTTTCTTATTATTCACATTTCCTATGTCACAATAAGGCTGCCCTACTTGGGCTTCCATTTGCAATCTACCATACTCAATATCAGACAGGCTTTGAGCACTATAGTCATCCCCTTTACCATTTATATTGAGCATATAGATCTGATTTTCATGACAACATCCAAACGCAATGTCGATAATATCATGTAGATGGGTTTCTTTACATACTTCAATAGATGAAAGATTTAGAATTGCAGGAGATATGAAACAATCAAACATATGTACATCTAGCTGATAGAAGTGTAGCTCTTTTTGGGGTTCAAAAGAAACATCATTCCGATCTTCAAACTCATTAAAGGAAAAAACCCCCCCTAAACAAAAGCATTTTGAAGTGGAATAACATGGAGAAAAACTTATCTGACTATTTTGATCCTTTTCTAAATCACATGACAACTGACAAAGCTGAGCAAAACTTTCATCCAACTCGGGAGAAAGAATACGAAGATCATCACCAATTCCATTCAAAACTTCAGGATTCCCAACTTGATCAAACCCAGTAGGAATACCATTAAATTTTTCAATAAGATTAAATGCAATAAACTCTCTTTGATATAAAAACTGTTAGTGTGAAAGAGAATCTTGATTCTCTGTTCAATGCTTTTCTTCCATGTTGCAAACCTTTGGCTCTTCTTTGTGTTGGGACAGATTGCACACTAGCTCTTCCTTTTTATCATCCATTTTAAAAAAGTTTATGTATCTTTTCATATTAAATTTATGTTTTTGATTAGAAGCCCTCATTCTTTGTTTTATCAATTCAAATGAATAATAATAGAGGGGTAGACAATCATTTTCAGGAAGTTTATTTTCAGAGGTTTGATCATGGATAGTGATTAGATTTTCTTCACTATCTGTCGTGGAACTTGTAAAATTTTCAGCTGGTACACTACCTAAGCAATCTTCTTCATACTCATCATACTTAGGTGGACTAAAATTTTCTTTAAAACTATCACTAACAGAACTTTCAGCTAGTTGATTGCTATTTTCATAAAACAAATCAGACTTACCCTCTTCTGACATATCACAAGATTGATCACCTCTCTGTTCCTCATAGAAAAGGTTTGGATGTGTTGATGCCTCAAATATCGCAACATCAATCAGCAAGGAATTCTCCCCAATAAGCGATTCCAACTAGATCTCCCACCGTTTGGTGTGGGGAATCCGTCTGGTTAACAGTTCCAGCCACCGTTTGAAGTTTGAAGTTTTCTTTATTTTACCGGTTGCGGCCCGATCCACTAGTTATATATTTTGTATTTAATATGATATGCATGTGCCCTAAATTAAATGCATGTTGTAAACAAATCTATGCTAACCTAGTTTAAATCTAAATTATCCTATCCTTATAAGGAGCAAATTTAAAGAATGAGTAATAAACTGAAAATACACCCAAGAAATTCATAGATAGCTGTTAAATTGAAAGGAGGATTTACAACAGAAATAAATATTCTCCAAGATAGCTTAGATAAAGATAAGCATTCTATCACTCATTTAACACTGAAATTTTGCAAAGGAAATGAAACCAATCATAGCAGAGAATTAATTCACAATAGCCAGGGAAGATCTCACAAGAAATGTAGGAAAGACACATAAATAGTTCAACAATTATCCAACAAGACTCCAAGCAAAGTGCTGTGCAGGCTTCCACATGCCCAAAACGACTTTCTTATTCGTGTAGTAGAAATAGTTCATATACAAGATAGAAACGTCCTTTCAACTGCCAAAAGTCCCTCTATATTCTTCTATTCTGCTATTTATAAATTTACAAATTGCTCCTTGAGCTGACAGGTGTGCCCTAGATTCTAGAACATTCTAATTTGTCCTTTAGTACATGATTACAAAACCCACATATTCGTGGAAAGCCTTCCATATAAGACAAAATCAGAGCCAGCTATCCTTTTAAAGCATTTATACAATAAAGGAATTTCAACTTTTCCTCATGTTAAGACAAATAAGAATTTTGCTGATTTATCTATTTATTTGGCTTCCTTTTCCTGACTTGCTGACTCATACCCACCAATAGGCTCACTTGCTTTTGGACTCTAACATTTTCTTCCTCTTGCTACAATTGAATAACTTGCTCTTGTTGTAATTGTAATTTGGCAGCTTGTTCATTTTGAATTGTGCCACCTTTTCCTGGTTCGTGGTCATTTGAAACTCTGGCTTGGGATGCTGCTGCCTCTTGCTCCAGCTGTACCAGACGTTATCTAATTATCAAAAATAAGCAACAACAGGTAAGTTAGAAAGTTTGCAGGTTTTGTTGCTTAACAGGTTGACTTAACGCTCGGGCATAATGAATGGCATCGAAAGGCATTCTCAACACTCAAGAAATGCGATGGTGCGGGATTAGTGCAGCGTCACGTTTAAGCGCAACGCTTGCGATCGTAGCGGGGAAAAAATCACTAGGACCTGCACCCAAGAGATGCGCCAACGGAAACGTTTTCTCAAAGAGTTTGAAGTTGGCAGGAGTCTTAAAGTTAGGTCCTGCATGCTGGGCGGAGGATATATTGTTAAGTCCTGCGTCCAAGAGATGCGGCAATGGCAAGTGAATGGGATCGTGAATGCAGCGGTGATTTTTTCAACTATGTCCTACGCGTGTAGCAGCAATCTTAGGGGTAAACTCTGCGCTGATGGGCTACGCCAAGAATGGAGCTCAGGGATGCGATGGAAGCCAATAAAGGGATAGGTTTTGCGCTAAACGCGGGGGACTTAGACATAACTTTTGCGCTTACGAAAGATGCGCCAAAGAGTCAAAAATACTTAGAATATTCTTGCGTCGACGTCTGTAAGGACAAATCCTACGCCAAAGCGCTCGTCCTATTATTAGGAATTGCGCCGATGGCAGCCGAGCTAGACTTAGACTCTGCAAAAGAATCATGCGTTAATACGGCGCTTATTTTAAACCTTTAATTTGCACGGGGAAATTTCGCTGAAAAGCTATGTTTTGGAAACGAGGCGAAGGTATAAGTCTTAGAAAGTGCACCTAAAGTGGCCAGGTTAGCTTTTGATTTTGCGCGATTAGAGGGCAGTTTAAGTTTAAAGGTTGCGCAAGAGAGCCCCAAAACAAAAGGTCGAATTATAGCTAAGATTACCGCCGAAGAGGCAGAGCTAGGCTTAAGCTTTGCGCCGAAGGCAGTAGTCTTATGAAAGACACTTGTGCCGAAGGTGGAATATTTATGGATAAAAAATGTGCCGAAGAGTCCAAGGTGACTTTTCCTTAGGGAAAAAAATTGAGAAAACTTTTGGGAAGCAAGTGCTGAAATTTTTCCAAGTTAGAGAAAAAGAAATCAGTTTGAAAGACAAGGAAAACACTTATTACAAAACGTGTAGAAGGAGTGGCCCCGAATATCTTCAAAATTTTGGGGAAGGATGTTGCAGCAACAACAATTGGCGATTCGTTGATGAACATAGATCTATGAAACAAAATCCCATCATGACTTGGAATGACATCTAAATTGATGGTTTTACGTGCATCAAAATGCCTCACAGTTCAACTCTTAAGAATGAGTTGATCTCTTAATTATATTGGTATTTTGGGAGAAAGGGGCTAAGACTTATATTTCTTCCAAACTCTCTCAAGGCCGGAGTATGGATTTAATTCTTCTAGGACTGTCTTCATGATGTCTTGACCAAAAGAGGACTCCACAGGATCGTAACAGTACTTCACAGGGATATTCATTTGTTCCTCATTCCCGTGCTATCTATATCCTTTTGGATGTTCATGTATTTGACAGCTTTTGTTGTTTGAGCCTTCCAGAAATAGTTTCCTTAAAATTTCAATCTTTGATTTGGGTTCTTCAATCAATAATATCCTTTTGTGTGAGCGAGAGATTTTATTTGATTTATCAAGCTTCACGGACAGAGAAGAACCTAACTTGAGCTGAGTCTTTTGAACAGCTTTCTTGACTTGAACATTTTGCTTTTATCTCAGCCATGATTTGATTGAAGCGATGATTTCTGGAAATCAGACCCTTTGATATATGCCTTTAGGCTTTTATTTGTAGCGTGAGATCATTTAAATACCATACCCCTGCGAGGCATGCTTCCTTTCTGTGGTTTCATAATAACAAGGAAACCTTGATACATGAATTAATGTTAAAATGAGTGGAGCCTCAAGATAGTGAGAGAGAAACATTCGATAATTAGTCATTTAACTGGGGTTATTTTGACCAAACAGGAAGAGATCTCCCCATTTTCAAAGGTTGATCAGTGGAAGCAAAGTCACAGAGCCTCCTTCTCTTTACAAATGAGATTCTTCCTTCAAGATTTCAATTTTGTGAGAGTTCTGTACTATCGCTAAGCCATGGGTTGAGCCGGGTTTTATTAGCCTAAAAAACAAGGAAACTCAGATGAAAAGTGAGTGGAAATGACAAACCTAACCACTAAGACTATTTCTAAACAAAACAAAACAAAAATCACAAGGAAAGCAAAAGAACAAAGAAACTATTTATTTATGTACAGAAAACCTCAACGGGACTATGCAAAGTATTGTTTCAAGGCGAGGCCCTTGAGGGGAAGGGTTACTTCCTCTCCCTGGAGGTCTGTTAGCTTGTAAGTGGATGTGCTGAGCTTTTCAAAAATTTGATAAGGGCCAAGCCATAGGTGTTGAAACTTTGTGTGCGTTCCCTTGCTGTCATGTTGGTGGTCCCATTTTAGGACCAAGTCTCCTACTTCGAAAGTTCTCTTCCCATATTTTATTTTATCAAACCATCATTTGACTATGTCTTGGTGATGACAAAACCGTTCCTTGGCCTTTTTTCGTGATACTTCTAGTTTTAATAGGGTATCAATCCTGGACTGTAGGGCTTGACTGCTAGAACCACGAGAGCATTGGGCCAACTTCAAGGATGGGAGTAAGATATTCGGAGGGAGAATAGCTTCTTTTCCATAGACCAGGTTGAAAGGGGAAGCTCCTAAGGCATTTTTTAGCGTTACCCTGTCTTCCCATAGGGGGTGAGGGAGGGTTGTGTGCCAACTTTTTTTATTTTCGATCACGGTCCTTTTCAGGATTCAGATGAGATTTTTATTGGTTGATTCAGCTAAACCGTTTCTCTAAGGGTAGTAATTGGCTGAATAATGTAATTTAAATCCTCTTTTATACATGAATTCATTAATCTTTATTGACAAGAAACAAGGTGCATTATCAAAAGCTAGAGAAATTGGAACGCCAAACCTGGTTATGATGTTCTCTTCCAAAAAGTTGATGACCTTATCCTCGTTAGCTTTCCGTAGGGGAATAGCTTCGGCCCATCTTGTAAAATAATCTATAACGGCCAGAATGTACCGATGCTGTAGCGAAGAGTTAGGGTTTATTTCCCCAATTATATCTATACCCCATTGCTCGAATGGTTCAGTGATGATAACTAGCTGCAAGGGACCTGCTGCTTTAGGTAGCTTTCTAGTGCTTCTTTGACATATATCACAATTTCTGACATAGGCATGGGCATCCCTGAAGAGAGTAGGCCAATAATAGCCTACTCTGAGAATTTTGTGGGCTATAGTGTCCCCGGAGTAATGTCCTTCAACAAGTCCATCATGTAGTTCTTTGACCACATTAATAACATCTTCCTTTTCTGAACATCTGAGATAAACACCATCATATTTTTTCCTGAAGAGTACTCCTTCAACGATCTGTTAAGCTAATGATTTAAGACAGAGGGCTCTGCTTTGCTTCGGAGTCCAATGTTCTGGTAAGTAACCTGGCTATAAGTAATGTACTAGGTCTTTGTACCAAGACTCTGGGGCAGTAAAAATTGGACATACATCTATCACATTCAGCTCAGCTTCATTCCTCCAATCTAGCTCTTTGTCAGTTGGGATTTGAGTAAGTGGCTTGCATAGACCTTGACCTTTGATGATGCTAGTGGGCTTGAATTCTAAGTCGTACTCTTGAAGAGCAGTGACCCAATTCCCTCTTCTTTCTCCCAATTCTTTCTGAACGAAAACAGACCTAACAACGGGATGAGGGACTATGACTTTAGTTCTATTTTTTAGAATATATGTCCTGAACTACTTCACTACCTTGAAAAATGCATATGCTTGCTTATCTACCATGGGATAGTTCAGTTCAACGCCTTGCAAACCAGTACTCATAAAAGAAATTGGGTATTCATCTCCTGATTCCGTCTTTTGAGTAAGCACAACTGCGAGAGAGTTATCAGAAGCAAACGTGTACATTATAAAATCTTTATCAAAATATGGACTTCTTAAAGAAGGTTCCTTGGCTATAGCAGCTTTGATTCCTTTGAATGCAACCCTTTCCAAGTTTGTCCACTTAAATTGTACACTCTGCTTGACCATTTGTTGCAAAGGTTTACCAATCTAAGCAAATTCTGGCACGAACCTTCAGAAAACATTTATGGTGCCCATGAATGATTACATAGACTTCTTTCTATGGGGCATGCGAATCTTATTGATATCTTGAATCCTTTCTTGATCTATTGAGATTTCCTCCTTGAAAATGACGTGACTGAGCAGCTTTCCCTCAAGAACAACAAAAATGATTTTCTTAGGATTTAGAGAGATGTCGTACTTTCTACAACGATCAAATATTTGCTTTAGGTGAGAAACATGGTATTCTCTCTTCTTTGAAAAGACTATTGAATCATCCAAGTATACTACTATGCATTGACCGCCCAGCCCTCGGAACGCAATATCCATGGATCATTGAAAGGTAGCTCCTGCGTTAATTAAATTAAAAGGCATTCTTCAATACGCGAAGGTTCCCCACTTTGTGCGAAAAGTGGTCTTGAGTCCTTCTTCCTCTATTACTAGCACTTGGTTGTAACCAAAGAAGTCATCTAGTAAGGAAAAGAGTTTCGATCCTGATACCATTTGCAGTATCTTTTCCATTGGGGGTACTAGATAGTTGTCTTTATCGGAAGCTTTGTTTAAGTTCTAAAAATCTACACACAGCCTGATCTCTTTTGATTTCTTCTGCACGGAAACTAGATTAGCCACCCATTCAGAATGTCGGACTTTAAAAATAATCTTGGCCTCCAACAATATTTTTAACTCTTTCTGTATTAGAGGCTCGAGTGTCGAATGCATCCTTCTTAACTATTGCTGAAAAGGTTTGACACCTTCCTTCATAGGTATTACGTGTTGAATAATGCGGGTGTCATATGTCTTCAGATCTTCATAGGTCCAAGCGAACACATCTTTATATTGCTGGAAAATTTTAATGAATCTACTTCTTTCTTCCAGCGTACAACATTTACCAAGACTGACATACTTTGGTTCTGCTTCTATGCCCAGGTTTATTAATTCGTATTGCATGGCTGAGCTATGGGTTTTGGCATTCACAAGTCTCCTAAACTTGCTTTGCAAATCGAAAAGTGCTTCTAGAGTTATTACTCCTTTGGGAATGAAGTTCCCTTTCACTATGTATTTCTTTTGTAGGTTTGAGTCATGCTCTACTTCCTCTATGATGGCTTCCTGAAAGGCATTTTCATTGGTCAAGAAACTGATAATATGATTGTCGTCATCAAATACTCTGAAATTTGTGATGTTGTCTGGAATGGAAGGCCTGAAAATTAATTCAATAGAACATTTATTATTAGTGGGTACTGATCTGGACGCTAAAGTGGCTAACAATCAGCTGCAGCTTTTTTCAATCTTGGGACAGAATTGATGTTAAAAGCATCAAAAGACAAAATTAAATTCCAAACTTCTGCTTGATAACCTTTTAAATGTGGTGAAAGACAATGAATGGTATTTCTTATTTTCCTAACAACAATTTTAGAATCACCAAAGACTTTCAAAAACTTAACATTAAGACCAATGGCTTTCTGCAAACCTTGAATGAGAGCTTTGTATTCTGCGGTATTATTAGTACACTCAAACTCTAACCTACATGATAAAAAATGTTTGTTTCTATCAGGATCATTTAAAATGCAACCGGCCCCGGATCCTTCCTGAGTCTTAGAGCCATCAAAGTAAAGATTCCAGAAGATATTCTCTTCTTTAACTAAATTTGTTTCATTACTGTCTAAATTAGTGACTAAATATACTATATTACAGTCAATATCATCAGCCCATGAAAACTGAAGGAGATCGGACCGTTTGTCTGAAATATGGCTAACTTGTTCTGATTTATAGTTCCCAGGTTCAATTTCCAAGAAGCAATTTCCTAAAACTGAAGATGAAAAAGCCACAGCTTCATGTTTTCCCTCTAACTGAGTGACATTTTGTTTCATGTGTGGCTCCCTCAATATCTTGATCTTATTCTGGCGATTTTGATAGGGCAGCCACAGATGAGACCAATCTGTTGCAAAATAGCCATTAAGTTTCGCAGACCAGTCCCTACTCAAAATTAGACCATATGCCTCAGGGATGTCGACCACCATTATATCAATGAATTGACATACTCTAGGATCAGATGAAAACCTAATAAGTACATCTTTCAGTTCACCAATAACCTTGACAGCAGTCCTATCTAATTGAATGATTTGAGATGGGGATGGGATTGGCTATCCATTGTGTTTTTGCAAATTGACAAAGGCATGACATTTGAACTAGCACCTGAGTCCACCAAACAATTATGCACATTGTGATTAAAAATCTCAAAGGCTACGAGAAAAGGAAGAGTTTGAGATTTCGATTTTCCGCTAATACTTGCTTCATTAATTTCTGGGTTTTCATCAGTGTTTTCTACTGAGACACTTGTTTGTGAATCTAAGGCTTCCATCAATCTCTTCCTTTGTTGTGGTAAGCTACACATATCAAAAATCGAAACGTTCACTTTTGTTTTCTTAATATCCTCTATTATATCATAGCTCATGTCACATCCATTTGAAATGTTTGATTGATTTTCTATTTTATTTAAAGAAGCTTGTGGCTATTTGATTATTTATGAGTTTGGTTCTTTAGTTACTGTAGGAGCAACTACCGGGTTTGTCTTGCGTTGGGGAGGAATGACAGTTATGTGTTGCTTCGGTATTTGATTAGATCTTGCTTTAGGTGTTTCTATTGCTAGATCGATCATTGGGCCTTTACTCCTAGTAGTGATGTTAATAGATGTTGTTTGAACTTCATATACGAGCTCTTCACAAGATAGCTCTTGGGAAGGGGTCAAATCCCAAAGGATCATCGTAGTGTTGGGAGATGGTTCTTCACTATCAAGAATTTGTTCTTGTCGGGGGCTTGTTTGCTCGGGCATTTGTGCATCTAACATTTGGTTCATTACTAAGCTCATCGAATTGATCCACTGTGGGAAGCTTTTCTCTAAGCGTTGTCCTTGGTGGAAAGTGCAGAAGTGGTCCATGCCTATTTCATTCAGATTTAGTACAACAGAATTGTTTGCTAGTGGGGTTGGCTGTCCATTTTCTTCTTTCTTTTTATAGAAAGGGTTGAAAGGTGGTCTTGAAGAACTCATTGCCTTATCCTTTTCTAGATCCACAATCTTATTGGAGAATTTATGCATCATTCTTATGACATTTTCTAAATCTGTCGCGGGTTTTCCTTTATCCCTAGTTAACAAAAAAAGTTTCTTAATAGCTGCCGGCTTGACCTCTACATCTAAAGTGTGTTTAGCGATGATGTCAGATTCCTCTTCTACCTTCTTGGATTCTTCAAATATTTTGGTTAGGGTAGGTTTTTTTGTTCTCTTGATGGACATTGCTAGCGGGGATTTAAGAGCTGTTGTATAATACTCTACTAAGCATTCTTCAGCGGGCATTGTTGCATCACTAAAATTGCTTAACAATGTTGTGAACCTCTGGTTAAACTCTTGAACTTTCTCATTCTTTCTCATAGACAACAATTATTTAATAAGAGCATCTACAGTTTTCTGATTGCCATACTTTTTAAGAAAACATTTCTCAAAATCTTCCCAACTTGTTATCGAACCAACTTGCAAACTAAAATACCAAGAAGATACTTTGGGCTCAAAAGTATAAGGAAAGAAATGACAAACCACGTCCTCGTGTTCCACATTTAGAAGATTTAGAGCTAAATAAAAACTTTTAAGGTGGTCTTCAGCAGAAATTCCTTTGCTACGGTCATACTTAGGTAAAACCTTTTATGGGTTTTTTGGCAAATCATGGTATGGTCCGACTAGATTTAATGCTCCCCTGGCTCTCCATGCGGGTATGGCCATGACCTGCGATGAAGAACGTGGTGGTGTATGTGGTGGTGAGTTAAGAGGACTATGCCTTGGAGTGTACTGCTGCTATTGATACGTAGGGGTCTCTGGTCTAACTTCGTCAAAAGGTTCGGTAATCTCTTCTAGAGATAAATCTAATAATTCTTCTAGACTTTGAACAAGGACGGAATCCCTTATACACTGAGGATTTTTTCGAGCAGCTCTGATTCTGGGTAACAGAGGAATTGTGGTCAGCCCTCCAAGACTTCTCACGTACGAGCGAGTATGTCTCCTAAAGCGATTTACTTCTTCAAAAGGGACAGCATAAAAATTTTCTGACTGTTCTGTTTCAGGATTAGGATCTTCTTGCTTTCTTGATCCCAGATCTAGAAATTCTAGGATGACTGTTTCAGATGGGTTTTCAGTGGAATTTTTAACAACAAAAGAATCTCTTCTGCTAGCCATGCACTGGTGGCCCTCCTTCTAGCGCCAAAAACTATTGATGCCTCGAATATTGTAGCATCAATTAGCAACAGATTCTCCCCAGTAAGCAATCCCAACTAGATCGCCCACCATTTGGTGTGGAGAATCCGTCCGGTTAACGGTTCTGGATACTGTGTGAGGTTTAAAGATTTGTTTATTTTACCGGTTACGGCCCGATCCACCAGTTATATATTTTGTATTTAATATGATATGCATGTGCCCTAAATTAAATGCATGTGGTAAAAAAATCTATGCTAACCTAGTTTAAATCTAAATTATCCTACCCTTATAAGGAGCAAATTTAAAGAATGAGTAATAAAATGAAAATACACCCAAGAAATTCACAGATAGCTATTAAATTGAAAGGAGCATTTACAAAAGAAATAAATATTATCCAAGATAGCTTAGATAAAGATAAGCATTCTATCACCCATTCTAGCTTAGAGCTAGGCTTAAGCTTTGCGCCGAAGCCGATAGTCTTATGATTGACACTTGCACCAAATGTGGAAGATTTATGGATAGAAAATGCACCAAAGAGTCCAAGGTGACTTTTCCTTAGAGAAAAAATTTGAGAAAACTTTTTGGAAGCAAGCGCTAAAATTTTGCCAAGTTAGAGAGAAAAAAATCAGTCTGAAAGACAAGGAAAACACTTATTACAAAAAATGTAGAAGGAGGGGCCCCGAATATCTTCAAAATTTTGGGGAAGGATGTTGCAGCAACAACAGGATGTAAGGTAAGTCCTTCTTGTTCATGCCTCTCTTCGAATCCTATTTCTTCTTCAATTCTTTTATCATTAATTAGGTTTGAAATTTTCCCAGACATCTTGAGGTTATCTTCAACCTCCAAAGCATCAATGAACATGTGCTTCAAATTAGAAGAGTTTCTTTCCAGAAGCAGAAAAGATAAATCAGGAGGAAAGATAGACGCATAGTGTAACCTACCAGCATTCTCTAGGGGCTGAATCTCCCTGGGCATATCATGGTAGAATCTTGAAAACCTTATGTTGAAGTTGGACATGACCTCTCTTTCATGACTTCTCATGGAGTAAAATTCTAAAAGAAATAGGTCCCATGACCTTCTCCTACCCCAAAACTCCAAGAAAAAATCAGAAAACACCTGCCATGTATCTATAGATTGGGGTTGCAAATGGTTGAACCATCGCTTCACATCTCCTTGGAAATATTGGGTGAAAGTCCTCATACAAACATCATCATCCTCTACTTCAAAAAGATCCAGAAAATGTTCAAATCCTTGAAGATGTTTCTCAGCAGTAAGGTTTTCTATTTCTCCATCAAATCTAGGAAGGTATTTATGGTATTTGGGAGGATAGTCATGAAGAATAGGGGGCAGCTTCAAAGGGTTATATCTCGACTGAGATCTGGATGGCAGAGGAACATGTATGAGGAGGGTATTTTCAGCCTCGCTCTTATGGGATTTGTAAGGCTAGCTATGGATCTTATAATGTTCAGAAGAAGAAATGGAATCGTCTCTAGGGGTTAAAGGAGGATATATATTTGTAAGATCTAGAGAGGAATGTACAAAGGAGGGTCCCTCATTACCTAGAGCTCTTAGATGGAACACAATTTTCTTGATAAATATACATAAAGGAAAAAGGAGACTAATATAGAAGAACAATATCTCTTTGAAGAAATCAACATTTCTATACCTGGGTCTTGTTTCTTCCATGTTTTAAAGGTGTCGAGGTCGCCTTTCGGTGAAGTCTACAAATTCTGATTAAAAATTGAGCGAATCGGGCTACGAATGACTGAAATCCTAGATTTCCCCAATGGAGTCGCTATGACAGTTTTTTTAAATCTCATTTATGATATAAGGTCACCGATCTTCCCAGTGGAGTCATATTTATATCGGGATTTTGTAGAGTGGAGTCGGTAGGAGAATGATACAACCTCCTCGATGTCTGAATGTTGTTCACCATCAACATTTCAGATCTGACTCTTTTGTCGTTCTTCCAGGGATGACAAGACAATTGCCTTCCTCGGAAACGACACCAATTTGTTACACCCAAAATAACCCCCTAGGTTGTGGGAGAGGGAAAGTTGGGCTAAGCACTAACCAATCTTTAGCCCATGCTGCTAAACCAACACAAACAGAGAGGGCTCTCTCTATAAGCTCACAGAATACCGGAAATCATCAAGATTGTCAATAATGAAGAAAACACACCAGCATTCATCATAAAGAATATTCAATTACAGCAATACAGAAGATCAGCTTTCTATTGGAAAAAAACAAATGATTTAAACGTCGTCGGCTCAAACATATGAATTTCTCTTTTGGGCAAATGGAGTCACATCAGACAAAACCCAGGAAAAACTTATTCACAAAGGTTTCACAAATGCATTAACATAGGGGCGAGATAATAAACAGCTCGTCGTCGAGAGAATTTAATTGATGAGATAGAGGAGAACGAAACAACCCATTGACATAAGGCATGTGACGACAGATCCTGCATCAACTTTAGCAAAGAAAATAACGGTGAAAGAATTGGAAAAGTTAAGCAGAGCATAATTTCATGTTCTACTTAACCATCACACTGCTCCAAGCATTGAAGAATGTTACATAATGGAAATAACAATGAGAGATACACAATTAACATAGAAGAGGAAAAACAGACTACAAGACCAGTTACACAAGAATCCCTGTAAACATTAGCTTGGCTCTGCAAGTTCTATTCAAAATATAACTCAGAAATGTCTTATAGAACGATACAAAATTCCCATAAAGGTTTTCAACAAGATTTTTCAACCCTTACGTCTTTAATTACAATGAATTTATAGAGGCCCCTGGAGCTCTAGGGTTGGCTCTCTTCTGAACAGAAAACAGTTGTAATTACTTGACAACTAACTAAGGCATTTTGCCGTTACAACTTAAAAAAAAACACATGCGGTATAGGCCTAACCACTTTATTACATTTACTGGCCAATTTTACTATATGACTAACTACTTTAACAAAAAAAAAACAGAAAATTGACAGCTCCAGCTTGGTGCTTCATCGCTCGATGGTTCTTCAGCCGATACCCTCGAGCTCTTCATGCTTTGATTTTTAGCCTTTCTTCACCATACTTGTCTATTAGTTTCCACTGCTCTTCTGAGGGTAAATTTATGGTGGTGATCTCTTTAAGTAATACTCTTATTTAAGTGTGTTCCTTGTAAGAGTATCTAGTGTGCAATGTTCCTGCTGCCCCAAAGTTCGAGGCTAACTCGAAATCTCTTGTCAGCTTCTCAGCTACTAGCTGGTCGGTCAAGAGCTGATCCATCCCCTCAAAGTCGTCCTGATTCATTCTGCAATCCCACAACTTAGCCTTATATTCTTCCTTAGACAACATATTTCCTTTCTCACCCCATAATTCAGGTAGGCCTCTCTTGAATAAAGGGTCAAATGCTTCCCTGAACATCTTTAGTTGTTTCGACAAAATGTCAATTCTTGACTAGGTGATATTTACATGTTCATGCTTATTAATTACCCTTTTAATCCATATGATGGTGGCCACCCTATCCTTGATTCCTATATCATCGACCTGCTCTTCAGATAAATCATTTAAGAAGTCCACCATGTTGTTAGCATATTCTATAGGATTTTTACTAAGTCTTTCTTTTTCCATTGTCACAGCTTGTATGGCTAAATTCACGACAGTCTCTTTATCCCATATAGAGTTTAGATAAGGCCATAGGTCTTCAGCTTGGTTTATAATATCATCCCAGATGATTTTCCTGGTCTCTTGTAGCACTTTCTGCCCAATTACTTGCTCCTTCAAATTGTCAAGGTCCACCTGCATTTCCTGGTACTTGGTTTCGCATGCCTCCCTTTTTCTTTCTGTGTCATCCCTTAGAGTTTTCAAGTTAGTAACCTGCTTCGTTAATCAAAGCAACTCAACATCTTCTAGGCCGGCATCAACTGTCTGCCCTACTAGGGATAAATCACCTGCTGCAATCGCATTTTTGGCATCTTGTTCCATCGTGTCCTCCATGATTCCTCTTTGGAAACTACCAAGGTCATATCAGAATGCATCTTCATTTCCTTCTCCATAAGTTCTACAAATTGGGATTGGCAGTCCAACAGCTCCCCCTTAAGTTTCTCTTTCTCTTCCTCCAGCCGAGTCTGCTATCTCAGGGATACTTGCAAATTGAGCAGAAGAGATCTTTAGACTCTTCTTTAAAGTTAGGATCTCCCGATCCTTTTCATTTATCAGCTCCGGGATATTTTTCCTCCTATCTTCTTCAGTCTCATTTGTTAACAGTTGTGTTTGGTGTTTCTTCGCCTGCACCTTTAGAGACTTATTCTCTACTTTTTCCAACTTTAGCTGGTGCTGGACTCTGGACTTACTTGTTTTTACCTTTAATAACTCTATGGAGAGCTTCAAAAACCTCTTATAAATGACATCACTTGTCTCCTTGTGTAGGTTGATTATATCAGGGATATGGATGACTTCCAGGTTGAATTTCATCTCTGTAGCCTTGTTTGGTAGCCATAGCCAGGCTTAAGGTGTTCTGAGCTAAATTTATGCTGGAAACTAGGGCCACTTCCTTCTTGGCTAACTTTCTTACCTAGGAGTAAATTTTTGCTTCTTCTGCCAAGTTATCTGGATTTTCTTCATATTCCTCCAATAGCTTGGCCCTACTTGTACTAGATGTTGTTGGTCCTTTGGGCGGTTTTCCAAACACGTATTCTTTGACTTCATAGGGGGGCATTCGAAACTTGATATGCTTCTTCTTAGGATTTTCTTCTTGTATTTTCACTACCTGCTTCTCATTGTCCTCCACCTTTTGCCTCTTCGAGGCTCTTTCAGGGTCACTGTCTATATCCAGGGGGATACTAACCATTGAACTGCTGGGATTTCGTGGAATGGTAACAAAGGGTAAGCGCGTTGACCCTGGGGGGATTTTATTCGATGAGACATGTGGAGAAGGTATACTTCCCTGAAAAAGGAATTTTTAGAGTTTGGGAATCCTTTGACGAATTAGCATCCATGGGCTCCTGATCAATGTATTCCAACCAATTTTCTTTCTCTGGCAATCCAGCCATCTCGAAATGGTCATATCCTTTCCTGCCAGCTTGCCTCCTTCTTTATGAGATTATTTGATGTGGACCATAATTTATCGTAGCCTTAGAAGGGAGTCCTAGATCCCTCATCATCCCTTCAACTGCCAAGAGAGTTGTGTTATGTTTAATCATAAAAGACCCTACCACCCATGGGAAAGCTATATCAGAGGATTTCTTGTTATCTAAAAAGTGATTGCGTTCAACCTTCAGCTTTTGTCTTATGAACTCTAAATGGAACAACCTAGGTGTCAAAAAGGTGGGGAGTACATATGGAGGGTGTGAAAAACCATATACTTTGATTACTGTCCCATGTTTCATAAAAAAACAATCCCCTGTCCCCTTCCCCATAGCAGGCTGCAGTAAATCTTTTATTTCTGGGAGTACTCGGGGCAATTCTTTCTGGAAAAAGATGTGGTATACATTGGCCATCAAATCATTCATGAAAACCACATAGTTTGAATACATTTCTTTTGTAATCCTCAGCTCTGGGATTCTCAGGTTTTCTTTGACTGTTGTTACAAACATTTTTAGTAAATAGGATTGGAACCTAAAAACCTTGGTTTTAGGGAATTCAACCAACTGGGAGTGAATACTTTCGGCAAGGGAATCATCGAATCTTAGGCATGCAGTTTGGATAAGTGGATTTTTCTCATTTGGATCTATTGGGAAAGTGCTCAAGACAAGCATTAGACTGATCAATGGCTCCGTGATGTACTGGTCACTATCTAACCCCAAAAAATGGGCTATCATGGAAATGACACATTTGGAATCCTCTCTGAAACGATTGGTCTCATCAGGGAAAGGTGAGCTAGGAGAAGGTGCATTTGGTAGCAAGGAGGCATGGAAGAAACTTTGCTTGAGTTCATTAGGGGTCTGGCGGAAATGCTGAATTAGGATTTCCATTTAATATTCGTGAGCCCTATGGTCGAATTCCAGGGGAACAACCGGGGCTTTTCTAACCACTGGGGACTTCAGATGGTGAAGGATTCTAGAGCCAAAGGCATCGAGGATCGCCCTCTGCCACGGAGCATAATGGTTGGCGCATCATTCTACGAATTCAGGGAAATTGGGGGTTTGGGTGGTGGTAAAGTAGTGGAAAAAGGACTTGTATACTTTGTGGACGTCTACCTATCTGGCCCTTACAACCTCCGTCTTTTCTTTGACCGTATCCAGGGAGCTATTGAGAAATACAGTGTCATATATATCACTATCTTTCTCTTCCAGTAGGGACCTAAGCAATGGAGCTTCGGTAACAGAGAGGTCTACTATCTCAGCCATTTAAATACCCAGTTGTGAAAAGGAGAAGGGACAAAAACTTCCCTGGTCAACTGACAGCTGGACCACCTTTTGGTCTCCTGGTCGGCCTGTATGATTCTGCCAGATTCTCCCTCTTCGCCCTTCAACATGCAAATGGACAGATGGGATGCGGATATCCATGGGAGTGAACCATTTTATAATATAGAATTCACCGTATCAGCCTTGCAAGTATAATAGTGATTGAATCATGTCAACCATCCGTTTCTCTGGGTCTCTTTTCAGCCATAGATCTGCTTACTTTTCCGTCCCCCTATCAATGTGGCCTTTTTCAGGTTAATATCACGATCCCCATTTCAACCGTTGGATGATCCGTATTCATGGACCGCGGTGATCTTGGGTGCGCTTAACGCATCACCTCTTAAAATCACCGCCGTTATCATAGGCCGCCGATCTACCTTTGTCAGATTTGAGCCATTGCAAGGAGCGCACCACTTAATCAACTTGCGGTGATTTAGAGTGTATCCCATCTCCCGCGCATGTTAGATTAGCGCTATAGCATCTCTACTGTAGATCTTCGCTTCTTCATACCTTTCGCGTTGATTGCTTTAGGTGGAGGCCCATTGGTTAACACCGCACCCGTGTCGTGATATTCTCTACTTTGGTAGGGTATGCCTAGTAAGTTTGGTTCCCTTTAGAAGTTTCTTCATAGTCCTGGGATTTTCCTTCTCTATCCCAAGATCATTTTTCAAAACCACAGCACTATTTGAGTGCTAACACATGGTATGTCTTTATGACACTCAAACCAAGGGCTGCCATGACTGCTTTAGGCATCGATTTATGTTAGGCTCCGAAATCTAGAAGGCAGTTGTGAATCATTTGATCATGGACAGTCAAGGTTATATAAAAAGGTGGAGGAAAAGTTGAAACACTTTCAGGCTTTTCAGACGAGGTAGAACCAAGACTAATTGTAGGATGTTCTTCCTGCAAATTTACAGTATATGAAGGAGAGTAATTAGCTTGAACATTCAATAACTTACATGCA
The DNA here is from genome assembly GCA_027924585.1 of Larix kaempferi. Lineage (NCBI taxonomy): Eukaryota > Viridiplantae > Streptophyta > Pinopsida > Pinales > Pinaceae > Larix > Larix kaempferi. The sequence continues at coordinate 20,708,274 of BSBM01000070.1, read as the reverse complement.
TAATCTCTAAAACAAGGAGTCTTAATTAACTCAGTCAATGGCACTAGAACCTTGATTTTACGTAATTCATTCTCAAAGTTAAAAGTTTGTGCATTTTTACTAGTTTCTTCAATCTCTGTTGCTTTGACCTGATCCCCTTGATTATGTCTCTTTTCTTGTGTTTGATTAGGAAACTATTTAGCAGGTGGAACTATCTTCTTCTTTGGAATCTGGACAAATTGTTTTGGACCTGATCTTAAATTATAAGACTTTTTAGGTTCAGTCGGACACATACTAGCCGAAACCTGAGGGTCATGATCACTTCCTTCTTGATTATCGTATGAATCATAATACTCAGAATTCTGATAGCTGCACTCAGTTGTAAAACCTTCAGATGACAACTCCCCAAAGTAATTTAAATTCTGATTTGAATCATCCTCATACTACACATCTTCCACCTATTCAACTTCTTCTATAAAATTATTTTGGAATGGGGGAGGAACTCTCTGGTCTTCCTTTTCTCTTCTCTCCCTGCTGAATGCTACTCAGATAAATCTAAATTTAGAGACCAACATCGAATTTTTTGGTTGGTCAGAAGGGTCGGCTTGATCAAACCCTAGTTCAAGACCTTGATAGGAAAGGTGGAAAATTAGGGCTTCTGCAAAAGTTGGTATTTTTGAAGTCTATGACCACGGTTGGAAGCTCCTCAGAAAAATAGAAGTTTAGAGCTTTGGATCGAACCTTTTGATTGGGCAGAAGGGTGGGCTTCATCAAACCCTAGTTCGGGATCTTGTCGAGAAGATGCAGAAGTTTTAAAGGCAATTTTGAGGGGTCAAATTTTGAAGATTTCAAAGTTGAAGTATGCTAGATTGATCACCTCAGCAAGGCGCATCTTTCCATCCATTCAGAATTTTGAAATTCAAAGTTTGAATTTTTAGGGTTTCTCTGACAAACCCTAATCCATCTCTAGATCCTATTTCAACAAATCAAAGTGGATTGGGTTAAAAGCAATCCTGACATGAATGACTTGAGGAGATACACCAGTATGTGTTGAAATCTGTTCATGGTTAAGTTTATGATATGTTATTGAGGTTAGTACAATTATGATTGTTTGATAATGAATGCATGTGAATGATAGAAGGAATTCATTGATTAAGGTTATGACACTTATGATTGTACTAATGCACTTGTGATGTTGTATGAGGATGATGTTGTCTGCTAACAAGATACAAGTACATCAAGAAAGACAAATCAAGTTCTATGACCATGATGACATAAAGACAAAGACTTATCCATAGTCTTTAGAAGCTCTACTTACAAGGTATGTATGAATTTGTTCTACTATGCTTAACCTATGAGATATGCAGGTTCTAGCACAAGGTCTCTAAATCATTGAAGAGAACAAAGAAGATATTGTTTGGGTATGTTAGACATAACTAAGCATGTATCTAATCCAGGTATGTTTTCCTATGTTATAATCCTACTTTGAGCTAGGATCATAGTATACCCATGTATTGAATGATCATGGCCATACATATTTAATATTATTTAGAATTATAATGTTTTGATAATATTGAGATTATACTAATGAATGTATGTTTGTGTATGAGATCATGAGGATGACACTAGTGCACACTTGAGCATGCGCAGTGGTACATAATGAATAGAAGTTCAAAAGACATATAGAAGATCAAGTGGGAGGCAACCACACAAACATAAAAGATAAGTATTTGAGTTGTTATTTGAATCTCTGAAATAGTAAATGATATTGCTTGTAATAGTTGTATGGATATTAGTATTTCTAGAATATATCATGCTATGTGTAAACACTCATATAACATTGAATAGTATACTACTAATATGCATATGATTGATAAGTTGGACAAACATTCCATTGTTGATTGTCTAGAATGAAACCTCTTTGCTGACATGCTGAGAGCTGTGCACACTCTCGATAGTATGTTCTGGTAGAGATGGAAGGCATCTAGATAGCCACTGTATGCATATAGGATATGGAAAAGTGTTGTGCCAAAGTATTGTTTAAGATAGTAGCATAACTATGTAAATCATATCTGTATGCATAATAGGTTATCATCTCAACATGATTGGATGATTATGAAGTATTACTAATCATGTACTTAATTTTGATTTGTAGGCAAAGATCATGAAGAATGATGAACACTGAACAAGTGATGGATGTTCAACAAGAAGATTTACAAATCAAACATACTATAGAAGGCTTGTGGCTAGGAGATTCTCTTAGAAAGAGGAAGAGGATCATGACGAGATGTTTGCTCCAAGTAGCTAGATAATATTGTTCTCTCAATGGTGTAATTGAAGAAAGATCTGTACAGGCACCTAGGATCGATAGTCATTTGATGAGCTTAATGATCACCATGGGTGATGTGGATTTCAACCTTTGCTAGAAGGTTGAAGATGGTGTCTATATACAGATGACATTCTTCTAGATATATGCAAGAAGGAACTCACCACAAGTTCGAATGATCTTGAGTCTCATATCAGTAGGCCCATTTGATGAGAGATGGCACAGATAGATATGCAGAAGATCACTCAATTTAGAGTGTGAATGATGTTCAGTTAGAGAGGGAGAATTGACAGTTTCTTGACAAGCTTGGGCTTTACCAGAAGTAAAGCTGATCCTAATATTTATCTCAAGGTTATGGATGATGAACCTATCATATTGTTGCTATATGTGGATGATCTATTTCTGACTGGAAATGAGAAACAGATTATCGAGTGCAAGAAGAAGCTCTCATCATAGTTTGAGATGAAAGATCTCGGATTGATGCACTACTTGCTAGGTCTGGAAGTGTGGCAAGGATCAAATGGAATATTTCTCAACCAGGAAAGTATGTTGTGGAAATATTGAAAAGATTCGATATGTTGGAATGCAAAGCCATGACCACTCCCATGGATTCCAACTTGAAACTGTTAGTTGATGACTCTTCATAGTTAGTGGATGTGACTCTGTAAAGACAGATTATTGGGTCATTAATGTATTTGACAAATACCAGGCCAAAAATATGCTTTGGGGTGAACACCCTGAGTCAAGTATATAGTGGAACCTAGCTGAGTTCACCTAATTGCTACAAAGCATGTGATGAGGTACCTAAAAGGTACGATAGATTTTGGTGTATATTATCGAGGAGATCATTACTTCAAATTGTATGGCTATACAGATGCTGATTGGGCAGGAAGCGTATCAGATAGGAAGAATACACCGGGTGGATGTTATTGTCTAGGATATTCCATGATCTCGTGGTTTAGCAAGAGGCAGCCAAGTGTGGCTCTCAGTACAGCTAAAGCAGAATATATTGTTGCTTGTTCTGCTAGTTGTGAAGCAATATGGATTTGGAAGTTGTTATTTGGTTTATTTGACTTAGAGATGGAACCCACTGAGATCCTGTGTGACAACCAGAGTTGTATCAATATGACATAAAATCAAGTGTTCCATGATAAGTCAAATCACATAGAGATCCGATATTTCTATATATGGGATATGGTGCAGAAAGGAGCTATCAAGCTTGAGTATGTAAGCACTGACGAACAAGTTGCTGATATATTAACCAAACCTCTGTCTCGAGTAAAGTTTGAGTATTTTCGAGACAAGCTTGGTGTAGTTCAGAAGGACCCTCCTCGAAAGGGGGAGTGATGTGGTCACTTATGATGAAATTGCTTGCATCGACAGTGAGGTCGATGATGTGGATACCTATATTGGTGATGTTGACAGAGAGGTTGGTGGATGGTCCTTAGATAGGGTCTAAGTTGACAAGGGGATTGCATCATCCTTGAACACATGTTCTAAAAGGATCCATAGACATATGTCTCTTAGAAAGAAGAGGGATTGCATCCTCCCTAGACTTCAATCCTATACATGATCCGTAGATTGGTGTCTCCGAGAATGTGGGGATTGCATCATCCTTGGACTTCGGTCCCAGAATGGATCCATAGATTGGTGTCTCCGAGAATGTGGGGATTGTATCTTCCCCAAACTTTGGTCCCAGAATTGATCCAGAGACATCTGTCTCCGAGAATGTGGGAATTGCATCATCCCCGGACTTCGGTCCCAGAATTGATCCATAGATTGGTGTCTCCGAGAATGTGGGGATTGCATCATCCCCAGACTTCGGTCCCAAAATTGATCCGTAGATTGGTGTCTCCGAGAATGTGGGGATTGCATCATCCCTGGACTTTGGTCCCAGAATTGATCCGTAGACTGGTGTCTCCGAGAATGTGGGGATTGTGTCATCCCCAGACGATGGTCCCAGAATTGATCCATAGACAAGATGTCTTCGAGAATGTGGGGATTGTATCATCCCCGGACTTTGGTCCCAGAACTGACCCATAGACATCTGTCTCTGAGAATTGATGATAGGATTGCATCGTCCCTAGACATTTGGTTCAAAATGTACGTGATAGGATTGCATCGTCCTTGGACTCATGTGCTAAAGTGATAAGGATTGATCATCCTTGAAGTAGATCTAGATTGCATCGTCAATATACATGAGAGTTGTCTAAAATTGATAAGGATTGATCATCCTGGAATTAGATCTGGATTGCATCGTCCATAGACATGAGACTTGTCTAAAATTGATAAGGATTGATCATCCTGGAATTTGATCTGGATTGTATCGTCCATGGACCTATGTCCTAAAGTGAGAGGGATTGATCATCCCGTAATAGGATTTTGTGTATTGCAGAGTATGCTACTATGACGATGTTGTCGATTGAGAGGATCTAGTTGATGATCCAGATGTTGTAGATCGATATGATCTAGATGTTGTAGATTGAGATGATCCAGATGTTGTAGATCGAGATGATCCTAATGTTGATGATCGAATGATGACGATACTGATGATCGTGTGATGACAATGCTGATGATCGTGTGATGATGATGTTGATGATCATATGATGACGATGTTCATGATCGTGTGATGACGATACTGATGATCATGTGATGACGATGTTGATGATTGTGAGGATCCATATGTTGATGTTGATGTTGTTGTAGCTGATCGAGTGCTGTAGAAGATGAATATTTAGTACTGAAGATGTTGATGTTCTAGTATTGAAGATGTTCTAGTAACTGCTTGAGTTACTGATGATGTATAAAGAAAGCTTCCAATGATTTATAGATGTATCATGGTTGACTCCTTGCTCCTGCAGATGTTGTTATAATATCCTTCTCATTAAGGTGGAGTGTTGAAATATTGTAACTTCTAAGAATATTATATTTGTACTTTATTATTCCGAAGATGTTTCATTCCTCCGTGAAGACCTTATTGTCTATCCGGAGATGTTTATTCCTCCGTAGAAATGTGGTAACTTGGGCTATTAGACTTCCCTAGTGGGGGTCGGCTCTGTATGTATTATGTGGGTCAAAGGGTTATTAGACCACCCTAGAGGTGTTGGCCCAGTTAGTTGTAATGGGGTGTTTAAACCAGTGGTTAAGTTGGGGCCGACCTAGTTAATGTAAAAGAAAAGTCGGAGATGTGTATAAATAGAGGAGATGTGTTCCTCATTTAACACACACCACACTCACTTGTGAATAGCACATAGGTGAGGGATAGATCTGTTATGGAGGAGAAGGAGCTCATGTTTTGGATTACATCTTTTGTATTTGCTGATCATCTATATTGAGGAAGATTTGTTGGGTTTTCTTCCCCATGAGGGTTTCCCAGGATAAATATCTCCCTCTTGTGTTTATGATGTGCTTGTTGTTCTTTCAGTGATCCTCTATATGCTATTATTGTGAAATGGAATGTAATGCTGATATTTTATGTATTGGCATATTGAATTTTAACATCTTATCGTACATGAATGTACCCCAAGGAGTTGTAAAAGCAGTCTTTTCCCTATCATCAGGATGCACAACAATTTGATTATACCTCGAAAATCCATCAACCATTGAAATTCTCTAAGCACTCACTACTTTCTGCAAAATTTGTTCAATTTTAGGTAAAGGATAATTATCCTTCAATGAAGCTCTATTAAGATTCTGAAAGTCTACACATAATCTAATCTCTCCATTCTTCTTTCATACTGGAACCAAGTTTGCAACCCATGATGAAAATATGAGTGGAACAATTATCTTTGCATCCAATAATTTCTTAACCTCCTTCTCTATCACTGGTAACAAAGATGGATTGATTCTCCTTAGCTTCTGTCTAAAAGGTTTCACATCTGGCTTTAAATGCACTTTATGCTGAATAATACTAGTGTCATAAGTTCTCAGAACTTCATAACACTAGGAGAAAATATCAACAAACTCCCTCAACAATTTAATGTACCTGTTTCTTTGCTGAACTGAAAGAGATTTAGAAATCTTCACTATCTTTGGCTGATCTTCTGTACCAATGTTACAGCTCATAATGTTTTCCTTTGAAGATTGCATGGATGGTTTTAATAATGTGTCATCTTTAGAAAATATTCTCTCAAGGGGGACCAAACCCTTAGGATTAAAATATCCCTTCAACTCAATAATTTTATGATCAACAATTGTATTTTATGGGTATGCATCAGTGTCATCTATCTCCTCATCCTGATCCTAATCGATTAGAGAATTAGAAAACTCTTCAGCTAATTCCAATAATTTTTTGATTTCCACATCATCCTCAAAAACTCTCCTTTGAGTTATATTGTCTGGCATTGAGGGTCTATATTTAACCTCAATTGGATATTTTAGCTGAGTATGTTTTGGAAGTTTGAAATCAGTGGCTGCCAAAGCCAATGAATCAACAGTCTGATTCTAATCTCTAGGAATAAAAGTAATATTGAATGCTATGAAAAAGTTATCAATCATATCCCAAACCTCGTGTCTATATACCTTCAACAAATTCTGCTTTACCTAATATTTTGCCTTCACCTGTTGGACAACTAGTTCGGAGTCGCCATAAACAGAAAGTTGTTGAATTCCCAAGTCCTTTGCATCCCTTAAACCAAGTATTAATGCCTCATATTCTCTTGTGTTGTTAGTAGTGACAAATTCCAATTTATACATCAAACAAATTACCTCTCCATGAGGAGAAATCAACACAATACTAGCAGATGCTCCTTCTATGGATGAAGAACCATCAAAATACATCTTCCATAACTCATCATTTTGTTCAATAGTAGGTTCAACTGATGCTTCTTTTTCTACCTGCAGTACTCCAGTTGTATTTTCATCACTAAAATGAAGCATACAAGATCCCAATTCTTCATCTACTGAATAAGGGGGATGATTGGTTGGGTTCTTATCATCTGTGACTATGAAAGCATACTATAATTCCTTGTACCATCTTCTGTTCTCTCCACCAAACACTAGAATGGTTGCATATGCCAGGTCCATCTGGAATGTACCACCTATTTTCTTTTCCCAGGACCTTGAGAGAAGCATGCCAAAGTTAGGAGAGATGTCAACAACTACCACATCCATTATAACACACTTCATTGGTAATTGAGAAAGATTAACCACAAGATATTTAATTACTCCTAGACATTTCATAGCTCTGGAATCAAATGCAAATAAATCATGGTGTGAACACCCAAAATGATCTCCTAGGTTGTGGGAGAGGGAAAGATGGGGTAACCACTAACCAATCTTTAGCCTGTGTTGCTGACCCAACACAAACAGAGCGGTCTCTCTCTATCAGCTCACAAAATACTGGAAATCATCAAGATTGTCAATTATGAAGAAAACACACTATCATTCATCATAAAGAATATTCAATTACACCAATACAGAAGATCAACTTTCTGTTGGAAAAAACAAATGATTTAAACGTCGTTGGCTGAAACATATGAATTTCTCTTTTGGGAAAATGGAGTTACGTCAGACAAAACCCAGGAAAAAGTTATTCACAAAGGTTTCACAAATGCATTAACACAGGGGTGAGATAATAAACAGCTCATAGTCGAAGTGAGTTTAATTGATGAGATAGAGGAGAAAGAAACAACCCATTGACATAAGGTATGTGACGATGGATCTTACATCAACTTTAGAAGAGAAAATAATGGTGAAATACATGGAAAAGATAAGCAGAGCATAATTTTGTGAATTCTACTTAACTATCACACTGCTCCAAGCATTGAACAATGTTACACAATGGAAATAACAATGAGAGATACACAATTAACATATAAGTGGAAAAACAGACTCCAAGACTAGTTACACAAGAATCCCTGTAAACATTAGCTTGGCTCTGCAAGTTCTATTCAAAATATAACTCGGAAATGTCTTAAAGAACGATACAAAATTCCCATAAAGGTTTTCAACAAGATTTTTCAAACCTTCTATCTTTAATTACAATGAATTTATAGCGGCCCATGGAGCTCTAGGCTCAAATCTCTTCTGAACAGAAAACAGTTGTAATTACTTGACAGCTAACTGAGGCATTTCGCCGTTACAACTTAAAAACAAACACAGACGGTATAGGCCTAACCACTTTATTACATTTACTGGCCTATTTTACTATATGACTAACTACTTTAACAAAAACAAAATAGAAAATTGACAGCTCCAGCTTGCTACTTCATTGCTCGATGGTTCTTCATCCGATACCCTCGAGGTCTTCATGCTTTCATTTTTATCCTTGCTTTAGCATACTTCTCGATTAGTTTCCACTACTCTTATGAGGGTAAATTTACGGTGGCGAGCTCTTTAAGCAATACTCTTAATTCAATGTGTTCCTTGTAAGAGTATCCAGTGTGCAATGTTCCTGCTCCCCCGAAGTTTGAGGCTAACTCGAAATCTCTTGTCAGCTTCTAAGCTACTAGCTAGCCAGTCAAGGGCTGATCCATCCCCTCAAAGTCGTCCTGATTCATTCTGCAATCCCACAGCTTAGCCTTATATTCTTCCTTAGACAACATATTTCCTTTCTCACCCCAGAATTTAAGTAGGCCTCTCTCGAATAAAGGGTCAAATGCTTCCCTGAACATCTTTAGATGTTTCGACAAAATGTCAATTCCTGACTAGGTGATCTTTACCTGTTCATGCTTATTAATTACCGTTTTAGCCCATATCATGGTGGCCACCCTATCCTTGATGCCTATATCATCGATCTTCTCTTCATCTAAATCATTTAAGAACTCCACTGCATTGTTAGCATATTATGCAGGCTTTTTACTAAGTCTTTCTTTTGCCATTGTCACAACTTGCATGGCTAAATTCACGACAGTCTCTTTATCGCATATAAAGTTTAGATAAGGCCATAGGTCTTCAACTTGTTTTATAATATCATCCTAGATGATTTTCCTGGTCTCTTGTAGTACTTTCTTCCCGATTACTTGCTCCTTCAAATTGTCAAGGTCCACTTGCATTTCCTGGTACTTGGTTTCCCAAGCCTCCCTTTTTCTTTCTGCATCATCCCTTAGAGTTTTCAGGTTAGTAACCTGCTTCCTTAATCGGAGCAACTCAGTATCTTCTAGGCTGGCATCAGCTATCTGCCCTACCAAGGAGAAATAACCTGCTGCAATCGGATCTGTGGCATCTTGCTCCATCTCCTTTACTTTCTTTTCCAACTCTTCAACCCATGTCCTCCATGATTCCTCTTTGGGAACTACCAAGTTCATCTCAGGCTGCATCTTCGTTTCCTTCTCCATCAGTTCTACCACTTGGGCTTGACAGTCCAACAGTTCCACCTTCAGTTTCTCTTTCTTTTCCTCCAGCTCTTCTATCTCAGGGGTACTTGCAAATTGAGCAGGAGAGATCTTTAGACTCTTCTTTAAAGTTAGGATCTCCTGGTCCTTTTCATTTATCAGTTCCTGGATATTTTTCCTCCTATCTTATTCAATCTCATTTGTTAACAGTTGTGTTTGGTCTTTCTTCGCGTACGCCTTCAGAGACTTATTATCTGCTTTTTCCAACTTTAGCTGGTGCTGGACTCTAGACTTACTTGTTTGCACCTTTGATAGCTCTATGGAAAGCTTCAACAACCTATTATAAATGACATCACTTGTCTCCTTGTGTAGTGATTATATCAGGGATTGGGATATCTTCCAGGTTGAATTTCATCTCTGTACCCTTGTTTTTGGTAGCCAGAGCCAGGCTTAAGGTGTTCTGAGCTAAATTTCTACTAGCAACTAAGGACCCTTCCTTCTTGGCTAACTTTCTTACCTTGGAGTAAAGTTTTGCTTATTCTTCCAAGTTATCTTGATTTTCTTCATATTCCTCCAATAGCTTGGCCCTACTTGTAGTAGATGCTGTAGGTCCTTTGGGTGATTTTCCAAACATGTGTTGTTTGACTTCATAGGGGGGCATTTGAAACTTGATATGCTTCTTCTTAGGATTTTCTTCTTGTATTTTCACTACCTTCTTCTCATTTTCCTCCACCTTTTGCCTCTTCGAGGCTCTTTTAGGGTCAATGTCTATATCCATGGGGCTACTAACCATTGAACTGCTGGGCTCTCCTGGAATTGTAACAAGGGGTAATCCCGTTGACCCTACTGGGGTTTTATTGGATGAGTCATGTGGAGAAGGTATGCTTCCCTGGAAAATGAATTTTAGAGTTTGGGAATCCTCTGACGAATCAGTGTCCATGGGCTCCTGATCAATGTATTCCAACCAATTTGCTTTCTTTGGCAATCTAGCCATCTCGAAATGGTCATATCCTTTCCTGCCATCTTGCCTCCTTCTTTCTGAGATTATGTGATGTGGATCATAATTCATCGCAGCCTCAGAAGGGAGTCCCAAATCCCTCATCATCCCTTCAATTGTCGAGAGGGTTGTCTTATGTGTAATCATAAAAGACTCTACCACCCATGGGAAAGCTATATCGGAGGATTTCTTGTTATCTAAAAAGTGATCACGTTGAGCCTTCAGCTTTTGTCTTCTGAACTCTAAATGGAACAACCTGGGCGTCAAAAAGGAGGGGAGTACATATGGAGGGTGTGAAAAAACATATACTCTGATTACTATCCCATGTTTCATCAAAAACCAATCCCCTGTCGCCTTCCCCATAGCAGGATGCAGTAAATCTTTCATTTATGGGAGTGCTTGGGGCAATTCTTTTTGGAAAAAGATGTGGTATACCTTGGCCATCAAATCATTCATGAAAAACATGTAGTCTGAATACATTTCTTTTGTCATCCTCAGCTCTAGGATTCTTAGGTTTTCTTCGACGGTTGTTAAAAACATTTTTAGTAAATAGGATTGGAAACTAAAAACCCTGGTTTTAGGGAATTCAACCAACTGGGAGTGAATACTTTCAGCAAGGGCATCATTGAATCTTAGGAATGCGGTTTGGATAAGTGGGTTTTACTCGTCTGGCTCTATTGGGAAAGTGCTCAAGACAAACATTAGATTGATCAATGGCTCCATGATGTACTGGTCACTATCTAACCCCAAAAACTGGGCTATCATGGAAATGACACATTTGAATCCTCTCTGAAAGGATTGGTCTCATTAGGGAAAGGTGAGCTAGGAGAAGGTGCATTTGGTAGCAAGGAGGCCTGGAAGAAACTGTGCTTGAGTTCATTAGGGGCCTGACAGAAATGCTGAATTAGGGTTTTCATTTGATATTCGTGAGCCCTATGGCCAAAGTCCAGGGGAACAACCAGGGCTTTTCTAACCGCCAGAGCATTTAGATGGCAAAGGATTATAGAGCCTGAGGCATCAAGGATCGCCCTCTGCCCTAGACCATAATGGCTGGTGCACCATTCTATGAATTTAAGGAAATTGGGGGTTTGGGTGGTGGTAAAGCAGTGGAAAAAGGACAGGTATACTTTGTGGACGTCTACCTGTCTTTCCCTTACAACCTCCATCTTTTCTTTGGCCGTATCCAAGGAGCTATTGAGAAATATGGTGTCATATATGTCGCTATCCTTGTCTTCCAACAGGGAACTAAACAATGGAGCTTCGGTAACAGTGAGGTCTACTATCTCGGCCATTTAAATACCCAATTGTAAAATGGAGAAGGGACAAAAAATTACCTTGACAACTGACAGCTAGACCACCTTCTAGTCTCTTGGTCGACTGGTATGCTTCTGCCAGATTCGCCTGTAAAATTAGTCACAGTAGATCTAATGAACAAGTAAATCAATCACAATAGATGAATATAGAAAATATGGTGTAAAACTGTGCAAAACATGCAGCAGTGCTCAATATCCCAGAAAGGGTGAATAATTACAATACAATCTGACTCATGTGAGTGAGCAATTCGAATTGACTAAGTAGGCCATTCAAATCACTGAATGGAGTAGCTTGACTCCAACTAGGAGTCCTCATCATCAATTGGTGGTGCTCATCAATGCACAAGAACCAGTCATCCAGGTGTCAATCTGAGTCTAACTGAGTGTAACAAGTGTAACTGAAGTGTGTAGCATTGATTAAGGGAAGGAGGCTCAGTGGGGGGCGCATGGGAGGCTAACTGAAGTCAAAACAAGTCATCTAGTGAATCTGGAGGTCCAACGGAAGTGAAACAATCAGTCGGGAGTGAAACTAGCCTCAAATCAGGGAGAATCGGAGCTAACTGAATGTAACTGAAGTGGAACTGCAGTGGTAGGTGAGAAAGTGCGCCCTTCTCTGGTAGTAGGTGAGAAGTGGGCGCCTTTCAGACTATGAGGGCTAAAGAACTGAAGTAAGTGGCTCCCGGGTGCTAGAAAGAGGTGGCTAAGGTGCTGGAGGCATCAACCTGGTGACTGGGATGCATGCAAAGTGCATGCAAACCCTAATTGCATGCAAGATCCTGAAAAAGATGATGTGGATATCCGAACACCCCCCCTCAAGCTAGACTATGATGTGCAAAAAATAATGTGGGGCCCTGGTAACTAATGTGGAAAAATACCCCCCCTCAAAATGAACTGTAACACACCAAAAGATTTAACTGCTCCAAACTCAAATAGATATGTCTGGAGGTATCTTACTCTTGGGAGTAAATGGATTATGCTCCAAAAACATGTGCTTGAATTCTCCATCAGTGGATGCAAGTGAATGTGGAGACTTTATGAACTTGCTCTTCATACCGAAAATGGTGACAACAAATTTGAAAATATGAGGATGATCCTGGAACCTGTGATTCGAACCAAGTGATTCGAACCAAGTGAGGTAGGATAAGCTCCAATAAGATCAAATAGCTCTTGAAGCTTGAACTTCTTATCAGTAGAAGTTAAATCAGCTCCAAGAATAGATGAATGGTTTCTTGAGATCTCCTTTGAACCAACAAGGGTGAGATCAAAACCAAAATCAGCAAAAAGTGCATGAGAATTGAACTCAAGCGAATGGTAGTGCTCTTCATCTTCATTAAAAATCTGAGAAACTTTGCAAATGATAGAACATAAGTCTATAGGAGGCATGCAATCAAGGAGGGTGAGTGCTTCACCTCCAAAATCAGATTTTACCTCCAAAACATCAAGTAGATCATTATTCTGCATGCCGACAAACTCATGTGAAGGAGAGGATTCAAGAACCTCTTCGGAATCTAGAGTATGAGCTTGTTTATCTTGCTCAGAATTCGAAATAGAAGACTTTGAGAGAATGAGGGTTGAATCTACAGTTTCTTCTTCATCTTGAAAAATTGTTGAGGCCAAGACATGATCGGAAAGAACACATAAGGAGATCTCACTAGGCTTGTTCTCCAAAAGGCTAGCATGATCCTCTTCTTCTTGCTTTCCAAATTCTCTGTCAAGTTGGACCCATAGATCACTTGGATTTTCAGCAGTCTTACTGACGTAGCGCATACAAGGAGACATAGCAAGACATATTGCTCCAAAAGCTCTGTCACAATCATTAAGCCAATCATTCTCCTCTTCATTGGAATCAAAATCTCTTGTATTACAAATGCACATATCAAAAAGACATTGTCTCTTCAAGAATGCAATCATCTTTTGTTTCCAATCATCATAGTTGAATGGAGTAAGAATATTTTGTGAAGAAGAAGTCCCCATCTTTGCATTAGCGAATGCACATGGAGGAAGTAAGAAACCTGCAAATCACACACAAACAAACACTATGTTTTCAGCCTTGCATGCACATGAGCGAATGCACATGAGATTTTGATGCCGCTGCTGAAATATATTTGTGAGCAAAGATTGCTCTCTCTTCATGTAGAACACCTGTAGAAAAAAAATCTTGTCCCTGTCATGGCTCTGATACCATGTAAACTTAGTCATAGCAGATCTAATGAACAAGTAAATCAATCACAATAGATGAATATAGAAAATATGGTGTAAAACTGTGCAAAACATGCAGCAGTGCTCAATATCCCAGAAAGGGTGAATAATTACAATACAATCTGACTCATGTGAGTGAGCAATTCGAATTGACTAAGTAGGCCATTCGAATCACTGAATGGAGTAGCTTGACTCCAACTAGGAGTCCTCATCATCAATCGGTGGTGCTCATCAATGCACAAGAACCAGTCATCCAGGTGTCAATCTGAGTCTAACTGAGTGTAACAAGTGTAACTGAAGTGTGTAGCACTGATTAAGGGAAGGAGGCTCAGTGGGGGGCACATGGGAGGCTAACTGAAGTCAGAACAAGTCATCTAGTCAATCTGGAGGTCCAACAGAAGTGAAATAGTCAGTCGGGAGTGAAACTAGCCTCAAATCAGGGAGAATCAGAGCTAACTGAATGTAACTGAAGTGGAACTCCAGTGGTAGGTGAGAAAGTGCGCCCTTCTCTGGCAGTAGGTGAGAAGTGGGCACCTTTCAGACTATGAGGGCTAAAGAACTGAAGTAAGTGGCTCCCGGGTGCTAGAAAGAGGTGGCTAAGGTGCTGGAGGCATCAACCTGGTGACTGGGATGCATGCAAAGTGCATGCAAACCCTAATTGCATGCAAGATCCTGAAAAAGATGATGTGGATATCCGAACATCGCCCTCTTCACCCTTCAACATGCAAATGGACAGACGGGATGTGGATATCTGTGGGAGTGAACCATTTTATAATATAGAATTCACTGTATCAGCCTTGCATGTATAATAGCAATTCAATCATGTCAACCGTCCACTTCTTTGGGTCTCCTTTTATCCATATATCTGCTTACTTATCCTTCTCCCTATCACCATGGCTTTTTCAGGTTAATATCAAGATCCCGATTTCAACCGTTGGATGATCTGTATTCATGGACAGCGGCGATTTTTGGTGTGCTTAATGTGCTGACTATAAAAATGACCGTCGTTATCATAGGTCGTTGATCTACCTTCGTCAGATCTTAGCCATTGCAAGAAGCGTGCCACTTAATCAACTCGCGGTGATTGAGAGTGCAGCCCATCTCCCGCGCATGTTAGATTAGCGATATAGCATCTCTATCGTAGATCTTCGCTTCTTCATACCTTTCGCGTTGATTGCTTTAGGAACAGGCCCATTGGTTAACACCGCATGCGTGTCATGATATTCTCTACTTTGGGAGGGTATGCCTAAAGAGTTTGGTTCCCTTTAGAAGTTTCTTCATAGTCATGGGATTGCCTTCTCTATCCCAAGATCTTTTTTCAAAACCGCAGCACTATTTGAGTGCTAACAACTGGCTGCAGCCGGGGATGCTATCCTCCCTGCGAGGTAGCAAAGAACCTTCATAGACTGAGTGCCTAATCCATTGGGAAGCTCTCACCCAGACAACTAGAACCTTCAACCCACAACTGGTCCTTCATTCGAATCTATAACTGAAAACCCAGATTTGGAAAATCTACTGAAATCTCTCAAAAATGCTGAGCATCCAGACTGCTAAGAATTTTAAAATAATAAAAAATGCTTGACTTCCAAGCTTATTTATATACAGATGCTCCTACCCTATTTATCTTAGCACAAAGTTTGAATCAGGTGATCGCACACTTCGAATGAAGCCAATCAAGCAGATGGCTTCTTATCTGAAGGTCACATTCAAATCTTCCAGGCTTGAAAAAGAATTTTGAAAATGATAACTCCAACTGACAATATTTTTCCCTCCCTATCGGTTTGGACAATACCAACTCCCTCTTCTTTGATGATTCCAACAAACTGGCGAAATGGTCTTCCAGCAGATGAAAGATTCCTACTTCTTTATGACCAATTCAGAGAGTATCTTCAACTATTTCTTTCTGATTATTCACATTTCCTATGTCACAATAAGGCTGCCCTACTTGGGCTTCCATTTGCAATCTACCATACTCAATATCAGACAGGCTTTGAGCACTATAGTCATCCCCTTTACCATTTATATTGAGCATATAGATCTGATTTTCATGACAACATCCAAACACAATGTCGATAATATCATGTAGATGGGTTTCTTTACATACTTCAATAGATGAAAGATTTAGAATTGCAGGAGATATGAAACAATCAAACATATGTACATCTAGCTGATAGAAGTGTAGCTCTTTTTGGGGTTCAAAAGAAACATCATTCCGATCTTCAAACTCATTAAAGGAAAAAACCCCCCCCTAAACAAAAGCATTTTGAAGTGGAATAACATGGAGAAAAACCTATCTGACTATTTTGATCCTTTTCTGAATCACATGACAACTGACAAAGCTGAGCAAAACTTTCATCCAACTCGGGAGAAAGAATACGAAGATCATCACCAATTCCATTCAAAACTTCAGGATTCCCAACTTGATCAAACCCAGCAGGAATACCATTAAATTTTTCAATAAGATTAAGTGCAATAAACTCTCTTTGATATAAAAACTGTTAGTGTGAAAGAGAATCTTGATTCTCTGTTCAATGCTTTTCTTCCATGTTGCAAACCTTTGGCTCTTCTTTGTGTTGGGACCGATTGCACACTAGCTCTTCCTTTTTATCATCCATTTTAAAAAAGTTTATGTATCTTTTCATATTAAATTTATGTTTTTGATTAGAAGCCCTGATTCTTTGTTTTATCAATTCAAATGAAGAATAATAGAGGGGTAGACAATCATTTTCAGGAAGTTTATTTTCAGAGGTTTGATCATGGATAGTGATTAGATTTTCTTCACTATCTGTCCTGGAACTTGTAAAATTTTCAGCTGGTGCACTACCTAAGCAATCTTCTTCATACTCATCATACTTAGGTGGACTAAAATTTTCTTTAAAACTATCACTAACAGAACTTTCAGCTGGTTGATTGCTATTTTCATAAAACAAATTAGACTTACCCTCTTCTGACATATCACAAGATTGATCACCTCTCTGTTCCTCATAGAAAAGGTTTGGATGTGTTGATGCCTCAAATATCGCAACATCAATCAGCAAGGAATTCTCCCCAATAAGCGATTCCAACTAGATCGCCCACCGTTTGGTGTGGGGAATCCGTCTGGTTAACAGTTCCAGCCACCGTTTGAGGTTTTAAGTTTTGTTTATTTTACCGGTTGCGGCCCGATCCACTAGTTATATATTTTGTATTTAATATGATATGCATGTGCCCTAAATTAAATGCATGTTGTAAACAAATCTATGCTAACCTAGTTTAAATCTAAATTATCCTATCCTTATAAGGAGCAAATTTAAAGAATGAGTAATAAACTGAAAATACACCCAAGAAATTCATAGATAGCTATTAAATTGAAAGGAGCATTTACAACAGAAATAAATATTCTCCAAGATAGCTTAGATAAAGATAAGCATTCTATCACTCATTTAACACTGAAATTTTGCAAAGGAAATGAAACCAATCATAGCAGAGAATTAATTCACAATAGCCAGGGAAGATCTCAGAAGAAATGTAGGAAAGACACATAAATAGTTCAACAATTATCCAACAAGACTCCAAGCAAAGTGTTGTGCAGGCTTCCACAGGCCCAAAACGACATTCTTATTCGTCTAGTAGAAATAGTTCATATACAAGATAGAAACGTCCTTTCAACTGCCAAAAGTCCCTCTATATTCTTCTATTCTGCTATTTATAAATTTACAAATTGCTCCTTGAGCTGACAGGTGTGCCCTAGATTCTAGAACATTCTAATTTGTCCTTTAGTACATGATTACAAAACCCACATATTCGTGGAAAGCCTTCCATATAAGACAAAATCAGAGCCAGCTATCCTTTTAAAGCATTTATACAATAAAGGAATTTCAACTTTTCCTCATGTTAAGACAAATAAGAATTCTGCTGATTTATCTATTTATTTGGCTTCCTTTTCCTGACTTGCTGACTCATACCCACCAATAGGCTCACTTGCTTTTGGACTCTAACATTTTCTTCCTCTTGCTACAATTGAATAACTTGCTCTTGTTGTAATTGTAATTTGGCAGCTTGTTCATTTTGAATTGTGCCACCTTTTCCTGGTTCCATGTCATTTGAAACTCTGGCTTGGGATGCTGCTGCCTCTTGCTCCAGCTGTACCAGACGTTATCTAATTATCAAAAATAAGCAACAACAGGTAAGTTAGAAAGTTTGCAGGTTTTGTTGCTTAACAGGTTGACTTAACGCTCGGGCATAATGAATGGCATCGAAAGGCATTCTCAACACTCAAGAAATGCGATGGTGCGGGATTAGTGCAACGTCATGTTTAAGCGCAACGCTTGCGATCGTAGCGGGGAAAAAATCACTAGGACCTGCACCCAAGAGATGCGCCAACGGAAAAGTTTTCTCAAAGAGTTTGAAGTTGGCAGGAGTCTTAAAGTTAGGTCCTGCATGCTAGGCGGAGGATATATTGTTAAGTCCTGCGTCCAAGAGATGCGCCAACGGCAAGTGAATGGGATCGTGAATGCAGCGGTGATTTTTTCAACTATGTCCTACGCGTGTAGCAGCAATCTTAGGGGTAAACTCTGCGCTGATGGGCTACGCCAAGAATGGAGCTCAGGGATGCGATGGAAGCCAATAAAGGGATAGGCTTTGCGCTAAACGCGGGGGACTTAGACATAACTTTTGCGCTTACGAAAGATGCGCCAAAGAGTAAAAAATACTTAGAATATTCTTGCGTCGATGTCTGTAAGGACAAATCCTACGCCAAAGCGCTCGTCCTATTATTAGGAATTGCGCCGATGGCAGCCGAGCTAGACTTAGACTCTGCAAAAGAATCATGCGTTAATACGGCGCTTATTTTAAACCTTTAATTTGCACGGGGAAACTTCGCTGAAAAGCTATGTTTTGGAAACGAGGTGAAGGTATAAGTCTTAGAAAGTGCACCTAAAGTGGCCAGGTTAGCTTTTGATTTTGCGCGATTAGAGGGCAGTTTAAGTTTAAAGGTTGCGCAAGAGAGCCCCAAAACAAAAGGTCGAATTATAGCTAAGATTACCGCCGAAGAGGCAGAGCTAGGCTTAAGCTTTGCGCCGAAGGCAGTAGTCTTATGAAAGACACTTGTGCCGAAGGTGGAAGATTTATGGATAAAAAATGTGCCGAAGAGTCCAAGGTGACTTTTCCTTAGGGAAAAAAATTGAGAAAACTTTTGGGAAGCAAGTGCTGAAATTTTTCCAAGTTAGAGAAAAAGAAATCAGTTTGAAAGACAAGGAAAACACTTATTACAAAACGTGTAGAAGGAGTGGCCCCGAATATCTTCAAAATTTTGGGGAAGGATGTTGCAGCAACAACAATTGGCGATTCGTTGATGAACATAGATCTATGAAACAAAATCCCATCATGACTTAGAATGACATCTAAATTGATGGTTTTACGTGCATCAAAATGCCTCACAGTTCAACTCTTAAGAATGAGTTGATCTCTTAATTATATTGGTATTTTGGGAGAAAGGGGCTAAGACTTATATTTCTTCCAAACTCTCTCAAGGCCGGAGTATGGATTTAATTCTTCTAGGACTGTCTTCATGATGTCTTGACCAAAAGAGGACTCCACAGGATCGTAACAGTACTTCACAGGGATATTCATTTGTTCCTCATTCCCGTGCTATCTATATCCTTTTGGATGTTCATGTATTTGACAGCTTTTGTTGTTTGAGCCTTCCAGAAATAGTTTCCTTAAAATTTAAATCTTTGATTTGGGTTCTTCAATCAATAATATCCTTTTGTGTGAGCGAGAGATTTTATTTGATTTATCAAGCTTCACGGACAGAGAAGAACCTAACTTGAGCTGAGTCTTTTGAACAGCTTTCTTGACTTGAACATTTTGCTTTTATCTCAGCCATGATTTGATTGAAGCGATGATTTCTGGAAATCAGACCCTTTGATATATGCCTTTAGGCTTTTATTTGTAGCATGAGATCATTTAAATACCATACCCCTGCGAGGCATGCTTCCTTTCTGTGGTTTCATAATAACAAGGAAACCTTGATACATGAATTAATCTTAAAATGAGTGGAGCCTCAAGATAGTGAGAGAGAAACATTGGATCATTAGTCATTTAACTGGGGTTATTTTGACCAAACAGGAAGAGATCTCCCCATTCTCAAAGGTTGATCAGTGGAAGCAAAGTCACAGAGCCTCCTTCTCTTTACAAATGAGATTCTTCCTTCAAGATTTCAATTTTGTGAGAGTTCTGTACTATCGCTAAGCCATGGGTTGAGCCGGGTTTTATTAGCCTAAAAAATGAGGAAACTCAGATGAAAAGTGAGTGGAAATGACAAACCTAACCTCTAAGACTATTTCTAAACAAAACAAAACAAAAATCACAAGGAAAGCAAAAGAACAAAGAAACTATTTATTTATGTACAGAAAACCTCAACGGGACTATGCAAAGTATTGTTTCAAGGCGAGGGCCTTGAGGGGAAGGGTTACTTCCTCTCCCTGGAGGTCTGTTAGCTTGTAAGTGGATGTGCTGAGCTTTTCAAAAATTTGATAAGGGCCAAGCCATAGGTGTTGAAACTTTGTGTGCGTTCCCTTGCTGTCATGTTGGTGGTCCCATTTTAGGACCAAGTCTCCTACTTCGAAAGTTCTCTTCCCATATTTTATTTTATCAAACCATCATTTGACTATGTCTTGGTGATGACAAAACCGTTCCTTGGCCTTTTCCCCGTGATACTTCTAGTTTTAATAGGGTATCAATCTTGGACTGCAGAGCTTGACTGCTAGAACCACGAGAGCATTGGGCCAACTTCAAGGATGGGAGTAATATATTCGGAGGGAGAATAGCTTCTTTTCCATAGACCAGGTTGAAAGGGGAAGCTCCTAAGGCATTTTTTAGCGTTACCCTGTCTTCCCATAGGGGGTGAGGGAGGGTTGTGTGCCAATTTTTTTTATTTTCGATCACGGTCCTTTTCAGGATTCAGATGAGATTTTTATTGGTTGATTCAGCTAAACCGTTTCCCTGAGGGTAGTAATTGGCTGAATAATGTAATTTAAATCCTCTTTTATACATGAATTCATTAATCTTTATTGACAAGAAACAAGGTGCATTATCAAAAACTAGAGAAATTGGAACGCCAAACCTGGTTATGATGTTCTCTTCCAAAAAGTTGATGACCTTATCCTCGTTAGCTTTCCGTAGGGGAATAGCTTCGGACCATCTTGTAAAATAATCTATAACGGCCAGAATGTACCGATGCTGTAGCGAAGAGTTAGGGTTTATTTCCCCAATTATATCTATACCCCATTGCTCGAATGGTTCAGTGATGATAACTAGCTGCAAGGGACCTGCTGCTTTAGGTAGCTTTCTAGTGCTTCTTTGACATATATCACAATTTCTGACATAGGCATGGGCATCCCTGAAGAGAGTAGGCCAATAATAGCCTACTCTGAGAATTTTGTGGGCTATAGTGTCCCCGGAGTAATGTCCTTCAACAAGTCCATCATGTAGTTCTTTGACCACATTAATAACATCTTCCTTTTCCGAACATCTGAGATAAACACCATCATATTTTTTCCTGAAGAGTACTCCTTCAACGATCTGATAAGCTAATGATTTAAGACAGAGGGATCTGCTTTGCTTCGGAGTCCAATGTTCTGGTAAGTAACCTGGCTGTAAGTAATGTACTAGGTCTTTGTACCAAGACTCTGGGGCAGTAAAAATTGGACATACATCTATCACATTTAGCTCAGCTTCATTCCTCCAATCTAGCTCTTTGTCAGTTGGGATTTGATTAAGTGGCTTGCATAGACCTTGACCTTTGATGATGCTAGTGGGCTTGAATTCTAAGTCGTACTCTTGAAGAGCAGTGACCCAATTCCCTCTTCTTTCTCCCAATTCTTTCTGAACGAAAACAGACCTAACAACGGGATGAGGGACTATGACGTTAGTTCTATTTTTTAGAATATATGTCCTGAACTACTTCACTACCTTGAAAAATGCATATGCTTGCTTATCTACCATGGGATAGTTCAGTTCAACGCCTTGCAAACCAGTACTCATAAAAGAAATTGGGTATTCATCTCCTGATTCCGTCTTTTGAGTAAGCACAACTGCGAGAGAGTTATCAGAAGCAAACGTGTACATTATAAAATCTTTATCAAAATATGGACTTCTTAAAGAAGGTTCCTTGGCTATAGCAGCTTTGATTCCTTTGAATGCAACCCTTTCCAAGTTTGTCCACTTAAATTGTACACTCTGCTTGACCATTTGTTGCAAAGGTTTACCAATCTAAGCAAATTCTGGCACGAACCTTCAGAAAACATTTATGGTGCCCATGAATGATTACATAGACTTCTTGCTATGGGGCATGCGAATCTTATTGATATCTTGAATCCTTTCTTGATCTATTGAGATTCCCTCCTTGAAAATGACGTAACCGAGCAGCTTTCCCTCAAGAACAACAAAAATGATTTTCTTAGGATTTAGAGAGATGCCGTACTTTCTACAACGATCAAATATTTGCTTTAGGTGAGAAACATGGTCTTCTCTCTTCTTTGAAAAGACTATTGAATCATCCAAGTATACTACTATGCATTGACCGCCCAGCCCTCGGAACGCAATATCCATGGATCATTGAAAGGTAGCTCCTGCGTTAATTAATTTAAAAGGCATTCTTCGATACGCGAAGGTTCCCCACTTTGTGCGAAAAGTGGTCTTGAGTCCTTCTTCCTCTATTACTAGCACTTGGTTGTAACCAAAGAAGTCATCTAGTAAGGAAAAGAGTTTCGATCCTGATACCATTTGCAGTATCTTTTCCATTGGGGGTACTAGATAGTTGTCTTTATCGGAAGCTTTGTTTAAGTTCTAAAAATCTACACACAGCCTGATCTCTCCTGATTTCTTCTGCACGGAAACTAGATTAGCCACCCATTCAGAATGTCAGACTTTAAAAATAATCTTGGCCTCCAACAATATTTTTAACTCTTTCTGTATTAGAGGCTCGAGTGTCGAATGCATCCTTCTTAACTATTGCTGAAAAGGTTTGACACCTTCCTTCATAGGTATTACGTGTTGAATAATGCGGGTGTCATATGTCTTCAGATCTTCATAGGTCCAAGCGAACACATCTTTATATTGATGGAAAATTTTAATGAATCTACTTCTTTCTTCCAGCGTACAACATTTACCAAGACTGACATACTTTGGTTCTGCTTCTATGCCCAGGTTTATTAATTCGTATTGCATGGCTGAGCTATGGGTTTTGGCATTCACAGGTCTCCTAAACTTGCTTTGCAAATCGAAAAGTGCTTCTAGAGTTATTACTCCTTTGGGAATGAATTTCCCTTTCACCATGTATTTCTTTTGTAGGTTTGAGTCATGCTCTACTTCCTCTATGATGGCTTCCTGAAAGGCATTTTCATTGGTCAAGAAACTGATAATATGATTGTCGTCATCAAATACTCTGAAATTTGTGATGTTGTCTGGAATGGAAGGCCTGAAAATTAATTCAATAGAACATTTATTATTAGTGGGTACTGATCTGGACGCTAAAGTGGCTAACAATCAGCTGCAGCGTTTTTCAATCTTGGGACAGAATTGATGTTAAAAGCATCAAAAGACAAAATTAAATTCCAAACTTCTGCTTGATAACCTTTTAAATGTGGTGAAAGACAATGAATGGTATTTCTTATTTTCCTAACAACAATTTTAGAATCACCAAAGACTTTCAAAAACTTAACATTAAGACCAATGGCTTTCTGCAAACCTTGAATGAGAGCTTTGTATTCTGCGGTATTATTAGTACACTCAAACTCTAACCTACATGATAAAAAATGTTTGTTTCTATCAGAATCATTTAAAATGCAACCGGCCCCGAATCCTTCCTGAGTCTTAGAGCCATCAAAGTAAAGATTCCAGAAGATATTCTCTTCTTTAACTAAATTTGTTTCATTACTGTCTAAATTAGTGACTAAATATACTATATTACAGTCAATATCATCAGCCCATGAAAACTGAAGGAGATCGGACCGTTTGTCTTAAATATGGCTAACTTGTTCTGATTTATAGTTCCCAGGTTCAATTTCCAAGAAGCAATTTCCTAAAACTGAAGATGAAAAAGCCACAGCTTCATGTTTTCCCTCTAACTGAGTGACATTTTGTTTCATGTGTGGCTCCCTCAATATCTTGATCTTATTCTGGCGATTTTGATAGGGCAGCCACAGATGAGACCAATCTGTTGCAAAATAGCCATTAAGTTTCGCAGACCAGTCCCTACTCAAAATTAGACCATATGCCTCAGGGATGTCGACCACCATTATATCAATGAATTGACATACTCTAGGATCAGATGAAAACCTAATAAGTACATCTTTCAGTTCACCAATAACCTTGACAGCAGTCCTATCTAATTGAATGATTTGAGATGGGGATGGGATTGGCTATCCATTGTGTTTTTGCAAATTGACAAAGGCATGACATTTGAACTAGCACCTAAGTCCACCAAACAATTATGCACATTGTGATTAAAAATCTCAAAGGCTAAGAGAAAAGGAAGAGTTTGAGATTTCGATTTTCCGCTAATACTTGCTTCATTAATTTCTGGGTTTTCATCAGTGTTTTCTACTGAGACACTTGTTTGTGAATCTAAGGCTTCCATCAATCTCTTCCTTTGTTGTGGTAAGCTACACATATCAAAAATCGAAACGTTCACTTTTGTTTTCTTAATATCCTCTATTATATCATAGCTCATGTCACATCCATTTGAAATGTTTGATTGATTTTCTATTTTATTTAAAGAAGCTTGTGGCTATTTGATTATTTATGAGTTTGGTTCTTTAGTTACTGTAGGAGCAACTACCGGGTTTGTCTTGCGTTGGGGAGGAATGACAGTTATGTGCTGCTTCGGTATTTGATTAGATCTTGCTTTAGGTGTTTCTATTGCTAGATCGATCATTGGGCCTTTACTCCTAGTAGTGATGTTAATAGATGTTGTTTGAACTTCATATACGAGCTCTTCACAAGATAGCTCTTGGGAAGGGGTCCAATCCCAAAGGATCATCGTAGTGTTGGGAGATGGTTCTTCACTATCAAGAATTTGTTCTTGTCGGGGGATTGTTTGCTCGGGCATTTGTGCATCTAACATTTGGTTCATTACTAAGCTCATCGAATTGATCCACTGTGGGAAGCTTTTCTCTAAGCGTTGTTCTTGGTGGAAAGTGCAGAAGTGGTCCATGCCTATTTCATTCAGATTTAGTACAACAGAATTGTTTGCTAGTGGGGTTGGCTGTCCATTTTCTTCTTTCTTTTTATAGAAAGGGTTGAAAGGTGGTCTTGAAGAACTCGTTGCCTTATCCTTTTCTAGATCCACAATCTTATTGGAGAATTTATGCATCATTCTTATGACATTTTCTAAATCTGTCGCGGGTTTTCCTTTATCCCTAGTTAACAAAAAAAGTTTCTTAATAGCTGCCGGCTTGACCTCTACATCTAAAGTGTGTTTAGCGATGCTGTCAGATTCCTCTTCTACCTTCTTGGCTTCTTCAAATATTTTGGTTAGGGTAGGTTTTTTTGTTCTCTTGATGGACATTGCTAGCGGGGATTTAAGAGCTGTTGTATAATACTCTACTAAGCATTCTTCAGCGGGCATTGTTGCATCACTAAAATTGCTTAACAATGTTGTGAACCTCTGGTTAAACTCTTGAACTTTCTCATTCTTTCTCATAGACAACAATTATTTAATAAGAGCATCTACAGTTTTCTGATTGCCATACTTTTTAAGAAAACATTTCTCAAAATCTTCCCAACTTGTTATCGAACCAACTTGCAAACTAAAATACCAGGAAGATACTTTGGGCTCAAAAGTATAAGGAAAGAAATGACAAACCACGTCCTCGTGTTCCACATTTAGAAGATTTAGAGCTAAATAAAAAATTTTAAGGTGGTCTTCAGCAGAAATTCCTTTGCTACGGTCATACTTAGGTAAAACCTTTTATGGTTTTTTTGGCAAATCATGGTATGGTCCGACTACATTTAATGATCCCCTGGCTCTCCATGCGGGTATGGCCATGACCTGCGATGAAGAACGTGGTGGTGTATGTGGTGGTGAGTTAAGAGGACTATGCCTTGGAGTGTACTGCTGCTATTGATACGTAGGGGTCTCTGGTCTAACTTCGTCAAAAGGTTCGGTAATCTCTTCTAGAGATAAATCTAATAATTCTTCTAGACTTTGAACAAGGACGGAATCCCTTATACACTGAGGATTTTTTCGAGCAGCTCTGATTCTGGGTAACAGAGGAATTGTGGTCAGCCCTCCAAGACTTCTCACGTACGAGCGAGTATGTCTCCTAAAGCGATTTACTTCTTCAAAAGGGACAGCATAAAAATTTTCTGACTGTTCTGTTTCAGGATTAGGATCTTCTTGATTTCTTGATCCCAGATCTAGAAATTCTAGGATGACTGTTTCAGATGGGTTTTCAGTGGAATTTTTAACAACAAAAGAATCTCTTCTGCTAGCCATGCACTGGTGGCCCTCCTTCTAGCGCCAAAAACTATTGATGCCTCGAATATTGTAGCATCAATTAGCAACAGATTCTCCCCAGTAAGCAATCCCAACTAGATCGCCCACCATTTGGTGTGGGGAATCCGTCCGGTTAACGGTTCTGGATACTGTGTGAGGTTTAAAGATTTGTTTATTTTATCGGTTGCGGCCCGATCCACCAGTTATATATTTTGTATTTAATATGATATGCATGTGCCCTAAATTAAATGCATGTGGTAAAAAAATCTATGCTAACCTAGTTTAAATCTAAATTATCCTACCCTTATAAGGAGCAAATTTAAAGAATGAGTAATAAAATGAAAATACACCCAAGAAATTCACAGATAGCTATTAAATTGAAAGGAGCATTTACAACAGAAATAAATATTATCCAAGATAGCTTAGATAAAGATAAGCATTCTATCACCCATTTAACATAGAAATTTTTCAAAGGAAATGAAACCATTTATAGCAAAGAATTAATTCACAATAGCTAGGAAATATCTCACGGGAAATGTAGGAAAGACGTAGAAATAGTTCATCAATTATCCAACAAGACTCCAAGCAAAGTGATGTGCAGGCTTCCATAGGCTCAAAATAACTCTCTTATTCGTGTAGAAGAAATAGTTCATATACAAGACAGAAACGTCCTTTCACCTGCCAAAAGTCCCTCTATCTTCTTCTATTCTGCTATTTGTAAATTTACAAATTGCTCCTTGAGCTGACAGGTGTGCCCTATACTCTAGAACCTTCTATTTTGTCCTTTAGTACATGATTACAAAACCCAAAGATTAGTGGAAAGCCTTCTATATAAGACAAAATCAAAGCTATTTGTCCTTTTAAAGTATTTATACAATAAAGAAATTTCAGCTTTTCCTCATGTTAAGAAAAATAAGAATTCTATTGATTTATCTATTTATTTGGCTTCCTTTTGCTGACTTGCTCACTCATCCCCACCAACAGGGTCGCTTGCTTTTGGACTCCAACATTTTCTTCCTCTTGCTACAATTGAATAACTTACTCTTGTTGTAATTGTAATTTGGCAGCCTGTTCATTTTGAATTGTGCCACCTTCTACTGGTTCCATGTCATTTGAAACTCTAGCTTGGGATGTTGTTGCCTCTTGCTCTAGTTGTACCAGACGTTATATAATTATCAAAAGTAAGCAACAGCAGGTAAGTTAGAAATTTTGTAGTTTTTTCTACTTAGCAGTTTGACTTAACTCTCAGGCATAATGAATGGCATCGAAAGGCGTTCTCAACACTCAAGAAATGCAATGGCGGGGGATTGGTGCAACGAAACGTTTAAACGCAGCGCTTGCGATCGCGGCAGGGAAAAAATCACTAGGACCTGCACCCAAGAGATGTGCCAATGGCAAGGTTTTCTCAAAGAGTCTAAAGTTGGCGGGAGTCTTAAACTTAGGTTCTGCACGCCAGGAGGAGGATATATTGTTAAGTCCTGCATCCAAGAGATGCGCCAATGGCAAGTGAACGGGATCGTGAATGCAGCGGCGATTTGTTCGGCTATATCCTGCACATGTAGTGGTAGTCTTAGTGGTAAACTCTTCACTGATGGGCTGTGCCAAGAATGGAGCTCAGGGCTGCGATGGAAGCCGATAATGGGATAGGTTTTGCGCTAAACGCGGGGGACTTAGACATAACTTTTGCACTTATGAAATATGCGCCAAAGAGTCAAAAAGACTTAGAAGATTCTTGCGTCGATGTCTTTAAGGACAAATCCTACGCCAAAGCGCTCGTCATATTATTAGGAATTGCGTTGATGGCGGCCGAGCTAGACTTAGACTCTACGAAAGAACCATGCATTAATACGGTGCATATTTTAAACCTTTAATTTGTGTGGGGAAACTTCGCTGAAAAGCTAAGTTTTGGCAACGAGGCAAAAGTATAAGTCTTAGAAATTGCGCCTAAAGTGGCCAGGTTAGCTTTAGATTTTGCACTATTAGCGGGAAGTTTAAGTTTAAAGGTTTTGCAAGAGAGCCCCAAAACAAAAGGTTGAATTATAGCTAATATTACTGCCGAAGAGGCAGAGCTAGGCTTAAGCTTTGCGCCGAAGCCGATAGTCTTATGATTGACACTTGCACCAAATGTGGAAGATTTATGGATAGAAAATGCACCTAAGAGTCCAAGGTGACTTTTCCTTAGAGAAAAAAATTGAGAAAACTTTTGGGAAGCAAGCGCTAAAAATTTGCCAAGTTAGAGAGAAAAATATCAGTCTGAAAGACAAGGAAAACACTTATTACAAAAAATGTAGAAGGAGGGGCCCCGAATATCTTCAAAATTTTGGGGAAGGATGTTGCAGCAACAACAGGATGTAAGGTAAGTCCTTCTTGTTCATGCCTCTCTTCGAATCCTATTTCTTCTTCAATTCTTTTATCATTATTTAGGTTTGAAATTTTCCCAGACATCTTGAGGTTATCTTCAACCTCCAAAGCATCAATGAACATGTGCTTCAAATTAGAAGAGTTTCTTTCCAGAAGCAGAAAAGATAAATCAGGAGGAAAGATAGACGCATAGTGTAACCTACTAGCATTCTCTAGGGGTTGAATCTCCCTGCGCATATCATGGTAGAATCTTGAAAACCTTATGTTGAAGTTGGACATGACCTCTCTTTCATGACTTCTCATGGAGTAAAATTCTAAAAGAAATAGGTCCCATGACCTTCTCCTACCCCAAAACTCCAAGAAAACATCAGAAAACACCTGCCATGTATCTATAGATTGGGGTTGCAAATGGTTGAACCATCGCTTCACATCTCCTTGGAAATATTGGGTGAAAGTACTCATACAAACATCATCATCCTCTACTTCAAAAAGATCCAGAAAATGTTCAAATCCTTGAAGATGTTTCTCAGTAGTAAGGTTTTCTATTTCTCCATCAAATCTAGGAAGGTATTTATGGTATTTGGGAGGATAGTCATGAAGAATAGGGGGCAGCTTCAAAGGGTTATATCTCGACTGAGATCTGCATGGCAGAGGAACATGTATGAGGAGGGTATTTTCAGCCTCGCTCTTATGGGATTTGTAAGGCTATCTATGGATCTTATAATGTTCAGAAGAAGAAATGGAATCATCTCTAGGGGTTAAAGGAGGATATATATTTGTAAGATCTAGAGAGGGATGTACAAAGGAGGGTCCCTCATGACCTAGAGCTCTTAGATGGAACACAATTTTCTTGATAAATATACATAAAGGAAAAAGGAGACTAATACAGAAGAACAATATCTCTTTGAAGAAATCAACATTTCTATACCTGGGTCTTGTTTCTTCCATGTTTTAAAGGTGTCGAGGTCGCCTTTCGGTGAAGTCTACAAATTCTGATTAAAAATTGAGGGAATCGGGCTACGAATGACTGAAATCCTAGATTTCCCCAATGGAGTCGCTATGAGAGTTTTTTTAAATCTCATTTATGATATAAGGTCACCGATCTTCCCAGTGGAGTCATATTTATATCGGGATTTTGTAGAGTGGAGTCGGTAGGAGAATGATACAACCTCCTCGATGTCTGAATGTTGTTCACCATCAACATTTCAGATCTGACTCTTTTGTCGTTCTTCCAGGGATGACAAGACAATTTCCTTCCTCGGAAACGACACCAATTTGTTAACACCCAAAATAACCCCCTAGGTTGTGGGAGAGGGAAAGCTGGGGTAAGCACTAACCAATCTTTAGCCCATGCTGCTAAACCAACACAAACAGAGAGGGCTCTCTCTATAAGCTCACAGAATACCGGAAATCATCAAGATTGTCAATAATGAAGAAAACACACCAGCATTCATCATAAAGAATATTCAATTACAGCAATACAGAAGATCAACTTTCTATTGGAAAAAAACAAATGATTTAAACGTCATCGGCTCAAACATATGAATTTCTCTTTTGGGCAAATGGAGTCACATCAGACAAAACCCAGGAAAAACTTATTCACAAAGGTTTCACAAATGCATTAACATAGGGGCGAGATAATAAACAGCTCTTCGTCGAAGTGAATTTAATTGATGAGATAGAGGAGAAAGAAACAACCCATTGACATAAGGCATGTGACGACAGATCCTGCATCAACTTTAGCAAAGAAAATAACGGTGAAAGAATTGGAAAAGTTAAGCAGAGCATAATTTCATGTTCTACTTAACCATCACACTGCTCCAAGCATTGAAGAATGTTACATAATGGAAATAACAATGAGAGTTACACAATTAACATAGAAGAGGAAAAACAGACTACAAGACCAGTTACACAAGAATCCCTGTAAACATTAGCTTGGCTCTGCAAGTTCTATTCAAAATATAACTCAGAAATGTCTTATAGAACGATACAAAATTCCCATAAAGGTTTTCAACAAGATTTTTCAACCCTTACGTCTTTAATTACAATGAATTTATAGAGTCCCCTGGAGCTCTAGGGTTGGCTCTCTTCTGAACAGAAAACAGTTGTAATTACTTGACAACTAACTAAGGCATTTTGCCATTACAACTTAAAAAAAAACACATGCGGTATAGGCCTAACCACTTTATTACATTTACTGGCCAATTTTACTATATGACTAACTACTTTAACAAAAAAAAAACAGAAAATTGACAGCTCCAGCTTGGTGCTTCATCGCTCGATGGTTCTTCAACCGATACCCTCGAGCTCTTCATGCTTTGATTTTTAGCCTTTCTTCACCATACTTGTCTATTAGTTTCCACTGCTCTTCTGAGGGTAAATTTATGGTGGTGATCTCTTTAAGTAATACTCTTATTTAAGTGTGTTCCGTGTAAGAGTATCTAGTGTGCAATGTTCCTGCTGCCCCAAAGTTCGAGGCTAACTCGAAATCTCTTGTCAGCTTCTCAGCTACTAGCTGGTCGGTCAAGAGCTGATCCATCCCCTCAAAGTCGTCCTGATTCATTCTGCAATCCCACAACTTAGCCTTATATTCTTCCTTAGACAACATATTTCCTTTCTCACCCCATAATTCAGGTAGGCCTCTCTTGAATAAAGGGTCAAATGCTTCCTTGAACATCTTTAGTTGTTTCGACAAAATGTCAATTCTTGACTAGGTGATCTTTACATGTTCATGCTTATTAATTACCCTTTTAATCCATATGATGGTGGCCACCGTATCCTTGATTCCTATATCATCGACCTGCTCTTCAGATAAATCATTTAAGAAGTCCACCATGTTGTTAGCATATTCTATAGGATTTTTACTAAGTCTTTCTTTTTCCACTGTCACAGCTTGTATGGCTAAATTCACGACAGTCTCTTTATCCCATATAGAGTTTAGATAAGGCCATAGGTCTTCAGCTTGGTTTATAATATCATCCCAGATGATTTTCCTGGTCTCTTGTAGCACTTTCTGCCCAATTACTTGCTCCTTCAAATTGTCAAGGTCCACCTGCATTTCCTGGTACTTGGTTTCACAAGCCTCCCTTTTTCTTTCTGTGTCATCCCTTAGAGTTTTCAAGTTAGTAACCTGCTTCGTTAATCAGAGCAACTCAACATCTTCTAGGCCGGCATCAACTGTCTGCCCTACTAGGGATAAATCACCTGCTGCAATCGGATTTTTGGCATCTTGTTCCATCGTGTCCTCCATGATTCCTCTTTGGAAACTACCAAGGTCATATCAGAATGCATCTTCATTTCCTTCTCCATAAGTTCTACGAATTGGGATTGGCAGTCCAACAGCTCCCCCTTAAGTTTCTCTTTCTCTTCCTCCAGCCGAGTCTGCTATCTCAGGGATACTTTCAAATTGAGCAGAAGAGATCTTTAGACTCTTCTTTAAAGTTAGGATCTCCCGATCCTTTTCATTTATCAGCTCCAGGATATTTTTCCTCCTATCTTCTTTAGTCTCATTTGTTAACAGTTGTGTTTGGTGTTTCTTCGCCTGCACCTTTAGAGACTTATTCTCTACTTTTTCCAACTTTAGCTAGTGCTGGACTCTGGACTTACTTGTTTTTACCTTTAATAACTCTATGGAGAGCTTCAAAAACCTCTTATAAATGACATCACTTGTCTCCTTGTGTAGGTTGATTATATCAGGGATAGGGATGACTTCCAGGTTGAATTTCATCTCTGTAGCCTTGTTTGGTAGCCATAGCCAGGCTTAAGGTGTTCTGAGCTAAATTTATGCTGGAAACTAGATCCACTTCCTTCTTGGCTAAATTTCTTACCTAGGAGTAAATTTTTGCTTCTTCTGCCAAGTTATCTGGATTTTCTTCATATTCCTCCAATAGCTTGGCCCTACTTGTACTAGATGTTGTTGGTCCTTTGGGCGGTTTTCCAAACATGTATTCTTTGACTTCATAGGGGGGCATTCAAAACTTGATATGCTTCTTCTTAGGATTTTCTTCTTGTATTTTCACTACCTACTTCTCATTGTCCTCCACCTTTTGCCTCTTCGAGGCTCTTTCAGGGTCACTGTCTATATCCAGGGGGCTACTAACCATTGAACTGCTAGGCTTTCCTGGAATGGTAACAAAGGGTAAGCGCATTGACCCTGGGGGGATTTTATTCGATGAGACATGTGGAGAAGGTATACTTCCCTGAAAAAGGAATTTTTAGAGTTTGGGAATCCTTTGACGAATTAGCATCCATGGGCTTCTGATCAATGTATTCCAACCAATTTTCTTTCTCTGGCAATCCAGCCATCTCGAAATGGTCATATCCTTTCCTGCCAGCTTGCCTCCTTCTTTATGAGATTATTTGATGTGGACCATAATTTATCGTAGCCTTAGAAGGGAGTCCTAGATCCCTCATCATCCCTTCAACTGCCAAGAGAGTTGTGTTATGTTTAATCATAAAAGACCCTACCACCCATGGGAAAGCTATATCAGAGAATTTCTTGTTATCTAAAAAGTGATTGCGTTCAGCCTTCAGCTTTTGTCTTATGAACTCTAAATGGAACAACCTAGGCGTCAAAAAGGTGGGGAGTACATATGGAGGGTGTGAAAAACCATATACTTTGATTACTGTCCCATGTTTCATAAAAAAACAATCCCCTGTCCCCTTCCCCATAGCAGGCTGCAATAAATCTTTCATTTCTGGGAGTACTCAGGGCAATTCTTTCTGGAAAAAGATGTGGTATACATTGGCCATCAAATCATTCATGAAAACCACATAGTTTGAATACATTTCTTTTGTAATCCTCAGCTCTGGGATTCTCAGGTTTTCTTTGACTGCTGTTACAAACATTTTTAGTAAATAGGATTGGAACCTAAAAACCTTGGTGTTAGGGAATTCAACCAACTGGGAGTGAATACTTTCGGCAAGGGAATCATCGAATCTTAGGCATGCAGTTTGGATAAGTGGATTTTTCTCATTTGGATCTATTAGGAAAGTGCTCAAGACAAGCATTAGACTGATCAATGGCTCCGTGATGTACTGGTCACTATCTAACCCCAAAAAATGGGCTATCATGGAAATGACACATTTGGAATCCTCTATGAAACGATTGGTCTCATCAGGGAAAGGTGAGCTAGGAGAAGGTGCATTTGGTAGCAAGGAGGCATGGAAGAAACTTTGCTTGAGTTCATTAGGGGTCTGGCGAAAATGCTGAATTAGGATTTCCATTTAATATTCGTGAGCCCTATGGTCGAATTCCAGGGGAACAACCGGGGCTTTTCTAACCACTGGGGACTTCAGATGGTGAAGGATTCTAGAGCCAAAGGCATCGAGGATCGCCCTCTACCACGAAGCATAATGGTTGGCGCACCATTCTACGAATTCAGGGAAATTGGGGGTTTGGGTGGTGGTAAAGTAGTGGAAAAAGGACTTGTATACTTTGTGGACGTCTACCTATCTGGGCCTTACAACCTCCGTCTTTTCTTTGACCGTATCCAGGGAGCTATTGAGAAATATGGTGTCATATATGTCACTATCCTTCTCTTCCAGTAGGGACCTAAGCAATGGAGCTTCGGTAACAGAGAGGTCTACTATCTCAGCCATTTAAATACCCAGTTGTGAAAAGGAGAAGGGACAAAAACTTCCCTGGTCAACTGACAGCTGGACCACCTTTTGGTCTCCTGGTCGGCCTGTATGATTCTGCCAGATTCTCCGTCTTCGCCCTTCAACATGCAAATGGACAGATGGGATGTGGATATCCATGGGAGTGAACCATTTTATAATATAGAATTCACCGTATCATCCTTGCAAGTATAATAGTGATTGAATCATGTCAACCGTCCATTTCTCTGGGTCTCTTTTCAGCCATAGATCTGCTTACTTTTCCGTCCCCCTATCAATGTGGCCTTTTTTAGGTTAATATCACGATCCCCATTTCAACCGTTGGATGATCCGTATTCATGGACCGCAGTGATCTTGGGTGCGCTTAACGCATCGAATCTAAAAATCACCGCCGTTATCATAGGCCGCCGATCTACCTTTGTCAGATTTGAGCCATTGCAAGAAGCGCGCCACTTAATCAACTTGCGGTGATTTAGAGTGTATCCCATCTCCCGCGCATGTTAGATTAGCGCTATAGCATCTCTACCGTAGATCTTCGCTTCTTCATACCTTTCGCGTCGATTGCTTTAGGTGGAGGCCCATTGGTTAACACCGCACCCGTGTCGTGATATTCTCTACTTTGGTAGGGTATGCCTAGTAAGTTTGGTTCCCTTTAGAAGTTTCTTCATAGTCCTGGGATTTTCCTTCTCTATCCCAAGATCATTTTTCAAAACCACAGCACTATTTGAGTGCTAACACATGGTATGGCTTTATGACACTCAAACCAAGGGCTGCCATGACTGCTTTAGGCATCGATTTATGTTAGGCTCTGAAATCTAGAAGGCAGTTGTGAATCATTTGATCATGGACAGTCAAGGTTATATAAAAAGGTGGAGGAAAAGTTGAAACACTTTCAGGCTTTTCAGACGAGGTAGAACCAAGACTAATTGTAGGATGTTCTTCCTGCAAATTTACAGTATATGAAGGAGAGTAATTAGCTTGAACATTCAATAACTTACATGCATAATCTCTAAAACAAGGAGTCTTAATTAACTCAGTCAATGGCACTAGAACCTTGATTTTACGTAATTCATTCTCAAAGTTAAAAGTTTGTGCATTTTTACTAGTTTCTTCAATCTCTGTTGCTTTGACCTGATCCCCTTGATTATGTCTCTTTTCTTGTGTTTGATTAGGAAACTATTTAGCAGGTGGAACTATCTTCTTCTTTGGAATCTGGACAAATTGTTTTGGACCTGATCTTAAATTATAAGACTTTTTAGGTTCAGTCGGACACATACTAGCCGAAACCTGAGGGTCATGATCACTTCCTTCTTGATTATCGCATGAATCATAATACTCAGAATTCTGATAGCTGCACTCAGTTGTAAAACCTTCAGATGACAACTCCCCAAAATAATTTAAATTCTGATTTGAATCATCCTCATACTACACATCTTCCACCTATTCAACTTATTCTATAAAATTATTTTGGAATGGGGGAGGAACTCTCTGGTCTTCCTTTTCTCTTCTCTCCCTTTGAATATCATTGTTTCTTCTTTCCCGGGGAATGAATCTCGGTACAAAAGGACGTCTAAACTGATTAGGATTTTGATTAGGATTTCTTTCCCCCTCCTGAATAGGTTTATTTGAATTCTTTTCCAATTCCTGTTTGTTCACTTTTGTAGTCAGTGTTTTAATTAACTTATTCATCTCATCTATCTGGCCTTTCTTTTTTTTTATGTAGAGGTTGAAGGAATTATTGCATTTTTACCCTTCCGGTCATGAACCTGATAATCAGATTGATCTTTAAGCCTATTTGAAGCTAGAATATTTGATTCAACTTCCAGGGAAGCTTCTTGCATGTTCAGTAAAGTCACTGATCTTTCTCTTAAATGCAATGAAAACTCATGGTCAAAGGAATTGGCATAGGTTAGCTTAGCTGAGGTCATGGAAGGCTTGATTTAAGCTGGGATTCTTCCATACATTTTATTAAAACGTTTGGAGAAGTCTGCTATAGTTTCATCTTTTTTCCTTTTTAATGTTGCAAACTCAGTAATGTAATAAGTATGATCCTTAGTATCTCCCCATTGTCTCATAAACGTTTCTTGGAGTTCCTCAATCAAAGTTATTGAGTTAGCTGGAAATTCTTGGAACCATTTTCTTACTTCCCCATCTAAACTTTGCATGAACATTCTCATCCACACATCTTTAGCTTCAATATTTTGGTTGTCTGCATAACTCAGAAAAGCATTCCAATGTTCTTCAACAGTGATTTATCCCTGACCGTTAAACCTAGGTAGGTATTTCTGATAGTCTCCTCCAGGTAAGGCATTTAGAAGCTGAGGTAAAACTAGGGGAGCATACCTAACAACTACCATTCTATCCATCATATCAAGCTATTGTCCAACCATTTTGGAAGTAATTTGAATTAATGAGGACACAGGTTTATTAATAGTTTACTTGAACTTAGTTGATGGGTAAAAATATGAGGTTTAAATTGTAGCAAGCGGATTAGTTCAACTTTAATGTTTCTAGGAGATAATGGATTTGTGAAAACATGAATATCAACCTCCTCTAACTTGGGCTCTGAATACAGAAATGGAGATATTATCCATGATTGATCGGAAATAAGAAAAGATGGAGAAGACTGACACCTTCGAATTTCTCTAGCTTCTTTCAGAATCTGTTTTGGGTCTAAAATTCCTAGATGTAAAGGTGAAGTAGGTTTCTCTCTTGTTCCAAACCTTCTGGAAGCCACTGTGAACCACTGTTTTTGGTGAAGATGTAGTCTAAAATATTACTTCTAATCTTGTTCACCTCAAAACCGGAAAAATATAGATATCCCAAGGAAAATATTACTTCACTTTTGTCCCCGGCAACGGCACCAAAGATGTTTGTGCTGGAAATTGTCCGTAGACTACGGAGGGGAAAGCTAGTACAATCTCAACATAACAAGCATGAAATAGGGTTTTGTTTTTATAGTTTATTGGTTTGAGAGTTTCATATCGAAGAAAATAATCATTCATTCAAACAAATACAAACTCATACAAAAACTAAATCATGTAACACATCAAAGAAATGAGATATTTAATACTTCAAAGATTAAATATAAGCTAACACATTCATAAACACAATACTGGTTTATCCACAACACATGAGCACTCCATGAATAAAACTTTAAACAAGGAATGAAATCACTAGTTGAGTAATCAAACTGATCAAAGATAAAATACTAAAATCAGATAAAATGGCTTATAAGTATATATTCCAATCTGAATCTTTAAAAACTTACATAAGAGATATGTGTATCAGTTTGAAAATGTATCCAAAGCTTTTCACTATATAGTGTTTCTTGAAACAAAAATCCAACCATCTACCATCAAGGTTTCTTGCTTTTATCCGTTTACAAAAAGAAAACGAGTTTCATAACTAACCCTAACTTCTAAGTAGCTACAACTAGAAGTTACATCTTAGCTTTCAAATTCTTAAAACAACCATTTTTATGATAACAAAATAAAATACTTTGACAGCTGGAGATGAGGTGGCTCATAACTGCTTGGCAGCCTCAGCTAGCATAGCTATGCCTTCCAAGGCATGTGATTTCTTCTTATCTCGAGCAAGGTATTTTTTAAGGATTCTAATATTACACTTAAGTATAGTATTCTAGGCGATTAGTTTGGATTGGAAAAAATATAAATATAGATAGGTAGGTGGATATTAAATACAAAA
Source organism: Larix kaempferi (assembly GCA_027924585.1). Lineage (NCBI taxonomy): Eukaryota > Viridiplantae > Streptophyta > Pinopsida > Pinales > Pinaceae > Larix > Larix kaempferi. The sequence goes on along the minus strand of BSBM01000070.1, from coordinate 20,670,017 downwards.
CCTACAATTAACTATTGAAACGTGTAATTTTTGGCGAATATTATTATAAAAAAACATATTTTATGTTAATATAGGCAATATTAGAGACTAAAAATGACCAAATAGTGAATTTATTTTTTTGAAAAAAAGCACAAAAAATAGCCAATTGGCGAAATTTCACCCCTAAAAGTTACCCTGATCTCGAGTTTGTTGATTCTCCAATCCACGAACCTTGCTAAGCAATCCCCTATTTTTCTTCTTCAAGTACTCGATTTGCTTTTCCATATCTCCAGCTTGCACTTCTACCTCTCCCATCCTCAAGGCTTCTTTAGAAACTGAGATCAGTTCTTGGTAATGAGCATGTAACTCTTCTAAGTCTTCTCTCATTCTTTTATTGGTAGTTCTAGGTCCTTCATTTGACTCTATCATAAATGATTCCTGTGTTTTATACTGCTGAACATACTTCTTTAAATTTTCAACCTCAGTATCAATTCGAATATGGATGTATAATTGAATGCTGCTCTAATTCAAATGGAATATTCAACTTTTTAAAGATTAATTCCTCTTCTTGCTTATTTCTAAATACTACACCTGAGAGGGGAGAAGCTGAAGTGGATGGATTTTCAACATTTGGGATAACCTCTTGTTCTACTACCATTTTTTGTTCTGCAATTCTTTCACAATCCTTGACCATTTCAGTTATCATGTCAATCTCTTTTTTTGTATCCATTTTAATTTCCTATGAATCAAACTCAGCATTCTCAGCATTACTATTTCCATCTTCTTCTCCTGACGAGTCTTCAATAATGGTAACCTTCTCTTCCTTTAGCTTAGGATCCCATATCCTTCTCGTATTCAATCTGAGTTTAGTAGTAGCTCTTTTTCTAGGTCTTCACTTAGTCTCCCTAAGCGTTGTCAAATCTTTCATATTAGCATCAAAATTTGGAATGTGAAATACCCCCTCTTCAGTATCTACAATAGGAAGACCTATAACTGGACTCTCTATCTCCAAAACACAAATGTGCATGTCATGTTTCAAACTCGCAGTTTCCTCTTTATCCATAGGAGAAATATTCTTTCCTCTGTTAATCTCTGAAACCTGTTCAGGCTATCCTTAAAGCATGCTTTCTTTTTTCATTACATCTTTAGGGTTCTGAGATTGTTTTTGTACATCAATACTCTGCGAATCCTCATGTACATCAGCACTCTGCAAATTCTTGTTTGCATCTCTGTTAAATTTATTCATAAAACTAGTTTGTTTGCTTGGTGTACATTTCTCCTCTTATTCAGCTTGCTTAATTATGAACCCTGACCAGAACAAGAAGTGGTCCCAATTCTGACTTTCCTTCTGTAAAACTGAACAAACTATCAACTTAACAAGTCCATGATGAAATAAAGACTGGTTTGAGTTGTTAAACTAACCCTTAACTCTGCTAGACATTTTGTGAAGGCTCTTTAACAAGAAGAAAGGTAAACTCATCTTTGATTGATGAGTTAAATGCATCAGAATCCTAATATGATACCTGAAAACTGAAGCAAAGCAACCTTCACAAGTGATGTATGATCCACATCGCAGCTGGCATTTGTTGTCGAATACTAACTTCGACATCCTTGACTAGTCTTCGCTATTGGTACAACTTTGACAAGTTTCAATGCGGCATGAATTCGACAACTTCATCACCTTCGACATGTTCAGCGTCGTCACTGTTTGCAACATTGACATGCGACCAATGACTGTCGAACCTCAATAGACTGTCTCTCTGTCTTCCAGTCGACTGTAACGGTTGAACAATTGAACCGCTCTAACTTCTTCTTGTAATTGAACGTAACGGGTAGGCACCCAAGCATCTCAGATTTTTTTATAAGCATGTAAACTATTGTAATATACATCTTATATTGACTAATATAGAACAGTTCACATTCCTGCATATTGTCTGTGTGTATTGTGTCATCTGTATTGCATAATCCTGCTTTTGCTCATTCTGTTTATTAAGCTTTCGCCATAACAGAGCTGACTCATTCAGTCCAACTGTTGTCCCCCTTGTGCTTCCTTGACATGATACATATCATTGGTATCAAAGCGTACTCAGGTTTCTTGCTTAAGTTCTGTGTATACACTTCTCTCGAAGTTACTTGAATTATGCCAGTTCAAACTCCCTCGCAATCTTAGCAATCCAAGCAGATGCGATCTCCAGATATGGCAGAAGAAACAAACGATAGATGTGCATCCGACGAGACCACACAGCTTATTGAGCAAGCTCTGGCTTGACAACGAACTGAAATGTTCACCCAGTTCAATGAGATTCTCTTGTGATTCGCTTCGACATCTAGAGGATCCTCGATGAGAACTCACTCCAATAAAATCATCCCCTTCAAAGTGAAAATGAATCTCGACATGCCAAATCTTGAAGGAAAGATTGACACGGAATCTGTCGACAATTGGGTGCAACAATTGGAATCTTATTACGCTATAAATCAAATCTCCAAAGATGAAAAAGTCACCATTGCGTCCTTAAAGATGTCAACCTCTGTGGACTGCTGGTGGGATAACCTCTCGACAAAGATGGAGAAAAATGGAGATCCCATCAACATATGGGATAAATTCGTCGAACACATCTGGAAGGAATTTTACCCATCGAAATACCTCGAGCAGCAGTATAAGAAGTGGCAGCAGCTAAGGCAATGGAAAGACCAATTAGTATAGAGTTACATCGACGAGTTCTACCGACTCATGGCAAGACTTGGTGTCCAAAAAGAAGAGAAATTGCTTGTTCTAAAATACACCAGCGGATTGTCTCATTACATCTAGTAGGAGATGGAATATTTGACTGTCCATACTATTGCAGATGCTTTCCACTACACCAGCAAACTGGAAACCAAGCAGAAAGGAAAAGCACGTTTCGCGATAAAGCCGAGATCAGGAAGACCACCCGATAAGAGGACACCAGCCGATTATGACAAGTCGAGATCTTCTTAGCCGACACCACCAAATCCTGACAACAGTAAGAAGCCTTTTCACAAAAGGGAACGTAACAAAAAACTGCCGATCAGAAAATGGTGCGATTACCACCACTCATCTTGGCATGATACATCTGAATGCAAAGCTCGGAGGACATTTTTGTCAAAAGTGTCGACCTCCGACGCGTTCGACAAGACGGTGGAAGAATTTGATCCAGACACGACAACTCTTTTGACCTCGACAACTCAAGCAGCCTCGACTATTATCGACGAGGAGGAATGAGAGCGCCTGTTCCATACACGGATATGGGTCAAGAGAAACCCATTGCATCTGATCGTGGACAATGGGAGCCAAAAGAATTTCATTTTTGAAGAACTAGTGAAGAAATTAGGTCTTGTTACCACTTCGCATCCTCATCCTTACAATAGCGGTTGGATGAAGGATGGAAAATAATTACATATCACTCGACAATGCAAACTTGCCTGCTTCATAAGGCCTTTTGAAGATGAAGTACTCTGTGACATGGCACCACTCTTCGTAGCCGACGCCCTGTTTGGGAAACCTTACATTTGGGATAGACATGGAATTTATCAGTCACGGCCTGAGAAGGTGATTGTCAAAATCTGAGATCAATGGTTCAGCATACCAGAGCGTCAACCTACACCGACGGTTGCACTGATATCTGTCAAACAGATGAAGAAGCTCATCAATCATGCTCAGAAATTTGCATTAATCATGATCAAGCCGCAACATTGTAAGAAGACTACAGCAACGAGTCAAGTCAACGACCAATGCAGCTCTCGACAGAGGCAACAATTCAATCATATTCTTGATGAGTACCAGAACCTCTTTCAAGCTCCAAACGGAGTACCTCAGCATTGCCAGGTAAAACACTCCATTGAACTTGTTCATGGTTCTTCTTTGCTTAACGCATCTGTTTACAGAGATCCATTCTCGAAAATGAAGAGATTCACAGACAAATCCAAGAGTCAATCGACAAAGGTCATATCCAACCCAGCTCCTCTCCTTGTGGAATTCCAGTCGTCCTAGTTCCAAAGAAAGACGAGACTTGGCGCATGTGCATCGACTACAGAGCTCTCAACAAAATATTGGTGAAGAATCGATACCCTATGCCACTGATAGATGAGGTTATCGACTGTCTGAAAGGTGCTAAATTCTTTACTAAGCTTGACCTCAAGTTGGGATACCATCGGATTCCAATCGAGCCCTCAGATGTGTGGAAAACTGCTTTCAAGACCAAGGAAGGATTGTTCGAATGGTTAGTCATGCCTTTCGGCTTAAGCAATGCACCTGCGACCTTCATGCGACATATGGATAACCTTCTCTGACCTTTCATCGGCAAATGGGTTATTTTCTATCTAGATGACATATTGATTTTCAGTCGATCATGGGAACATCTTTGACTCTCCAGCAACATCAGCTCTATTTGAACGTGGACAAGTGCTCTTTTGTGATGACCAGCATCAAATATTTGGGGTATGTAATTGACTCTACAGGCATTCGCGTTGATCTAGACAAAGTAAAGATCCTCAAAGATTGGTCCATTCCTAGAAGCATTCAAGAACTAGGAAGTTTTCTTGGTTTGCGAATTTATATTGACGATTCATACTCGGCTTCAGTCACATAGCCTAGCCCTTGAATCAGTTGATGAAGGGAAATGGGAAAACTGTCTTCCAATGGACAGAAACACATCAAGCAGGTTTTGAATAGCTCAAACACAGGCTCTACACTGCACCAGTACTTGTTTTACCTGATTTGCATCAGCCCTTTGAGATTGAGACGGATGCATCAGACTGTGCCTTGGGCGTAGTGATCACTCAGTCTGGTCACCCATTCGCTTTTCATTTTGATACTTTTAACGACACGGTTAGAAGATACTCGACGTATGAAAAAGAACTGTATGCCATTGTGCAAGCTCTCAAGCAATGGAGGCATTACATCCTTGGCAAGGAAACCATCATTCTTACTGATCACAAGCCTCTATAGTTTGCTCTGACATAATCAAAGTTGTAGAAAAACCGATAACTCAAGTGGATTAATTAACTACAACTATTTTAGTTGGTGATTAAGTGTCGAAAAGGCAAGGCTAATGTTGTTGCAGATTTCCTCAGTCAACCACCCATTACTCTCCTCTTAATAGTGATGAGTATGCAGGGTTATGACATGACCACTTGGCAACAGTTGTACGAGAACAACAACAACTTCTCAGCAGTCTACCGATGGTTACAGACTAACAAGTCGTTGACCACAAACTCTGACTCTTCCTGAAAGATACCTTGCTATGAAAGCTTGGACAACTTTGTGTACCGACAGGTGAGCAACGACAACAGCTCATTTGGGATACGCACTACAGCAAGACCGCAGGACACTTTGGAGTAGCAAAGAATCTTGCTATTCTGCAGAAGTATTTCTTTTGGCCTACACTTAAATCTAATGTCAACAAGTATATTCAATCATGCGTGGTTTGTGCCACTGCTAAACTGCCTAATCGACGACAGGGATTGTACACACCTCTTCCAGTTCCTAGCTGACCATGGGAATCTATTTCTATGGACTACTTGATGGGTTATCCTACTACCAAACATCAGCATGACGCGATATTAGTAGTAGTCGACCGATTTTCCAAGATGGCCATTCTCATACCATGTAAGAAGACCACGACAGCACAGCAGACTACTCAGCTCTTATTTACACATGTTTGGAAACACTTTGGTTTACGCACAACCATCATTTTCGATCGAGATACCAGATTCGTTAGCATCTTTTGGAAGACCCTCTAGAAACAGCTAGACATGCAACTATCATTGTGGATAGCTTTCCATCCTCAGACCGACGGACATATGAAAGTTGTGAATCGCTTGGTAGTACAAATGCTTCGCATGTACAATCACCAGCATTGACGCACATCAGATGAAAGTCTTCCATAGATTCAGCATAGCTACAATCGTGCTCAGCACATCTCTACAGGAAAGAGTCCCTTTCAAGTCTGTTACAGATTTCAACCCTCGGTGCCTATCAACTTGATCAGGTCCTCGACACAGCCAAACTCTAACACAGATCGCAGTCAGCGAGAAATTGATAAAGCAGTCATGTTTCGAGAATAGATTTGAGACATTCAATGACAAGCACATGATATGCTGCATAGAGCAAATGAGAAAGCTAAGGCTCGACACGACAAGCATCACATTCCTCATACATTTCGCATCGGGGATAAGGTCTGGCTACATATTAAGAAGGAGTGCTTCACAGGTCCTTTCAATAATTCAAAACCCTTGCGATATGGTCCATATAGTATTCTTCGTCATATTGGCAAGAATGCTTTCTAGCTCGACATTCCTACTTGCCTAGGTCTGCATCCAGTCTTTAATGCGGAACTACTTCGACCATACCATGCACCCTTGTTGGAACAGAATGACTTCTCAACAGTATAACTTGAAGACATCCATCCAGATGTTAAGGAGTCTCTTTTTTGCGACACCATTGTGGGATGACGGGTACGCCTTACAAGGACGAACACAATTCCCTTGTTTCAGGTTGCCAAAGATGGCCAGATCCCATCTCAAGGAAAATGGTGCTCTGCAACTGAAGTGATCGACAAGTTTCCTCACCTTCGTGAGCAAACAATGGGGTCCATTGTTTCTTAAGGAAGGAGGTCTGATCCACATCGCAGTTGGAATTTATTGTCGGATACTAACTTCAACATCCTCGACTAGTCTTCGATGTTGATACAACTTCGACAAGTTTCGACGCGACATAACTTTGACAACTTCATCACCTTCGAAATGTTCAGAGAACTCATAGTTCGTGACATCGACATGCGACCAGCGACTATCGAACCTCGACAGACTGTCTCTCTGTCTTCCAGTCAACTGTAACGGTTGAACAGTTGAACTACTCTAACTTCTTCTTGTAACTAAACGTAACGGGCAGGCACCCAAGCGTCTCAGATTTCTTTATAAGCATGTAAACTATTGTAATATAGATCTTAGCTTGATCAATCTAGAACAGTTCGCATTCCTGCATATTGTCTGTGTGTATTGTGTCATCTATATTGCGTAATCCTGCGTTTGCTCATTTTGTTTATTAAGCTTCCACCATAACAGAGCCGACTCATTCAATCGAACTGTTGTCCCCCTCGTGCTTCCTGGACATGATACAGATCAATGTAACTATGAATAATTCTGATCACTTCCTTCCACTGTGGTTTAAAATTCTTTATATGCACACCTTTACTCCAGTCTAGTTCTCCAACTCCTAGTATTAGAAACATGCCAGGGTTAAAATCAAAAGCAGATATTTTAAGCCATAATTCGCCCTTTGAGGGTACACTGACTGCTTCAGCAACTAAGGCTTCGGTCAATTCAAACTTCAGGGTATCAAATTTCACATTACTGTCAACAAGGTGTTGGGAGAAAGCCTGAGTTACCTTGACATTGAACCCTGTAATCTTCTCGAAAAACACAAACCATGCCACCGACTTGAAAATTGCAGCACATTCAGGAAATTCCGCTGCCCAAGTGATGTCAGTTTGTTCAAACCAACTAAGCTCGCCACTCCTGCCACTCTTGCCCATATTTTCAATGTATTCTGCAAATACACTATCCTATTCTCCTGCAACTGAAATAAGGGTGAGATTTTTCAAAATTTATGTGTCTTCAGCTACTAAACTTGAAACCCCCAAATTAGAGATTGTGGCATCTCAAACCCTGAAATTACGGGATGATAATCACCATAATTTCATACATGTGTCATAATGAGGCGAATAGGTGCCTAGAAGCTCCTCTTCCATCATCAAAATACATTGGATATGTCTTGTCATCGCAAATCCACCAATTTTCATAATTTTGGGATTCCTACAGCGCGCTAGAGTATTGAATTTGAGACTTGCACTGCGGGAATCACTCAATGTGCAATTTGATATATAAACTCAAAGGTATAAGTTAGACTTTGGATAATTTTTTTAGAAAACAGCTAGGTAAGTATTTTTTGAAGACTTCAAAATGAAATATTACATAAAATAAGCCATCAAGGGTAAGTCAAATCAATTAAAACCATCACTATAGAATAAACGATTAGAAAACAATAAAAATAGTTTAAAATTTAAAATGAAATAAAATGAAAAAGAAGATAAAATATAAACATTAAAGAAAAACACACAAAAAGCTAAAGACAATTTCAATGTTAACATAACTTTGGTGTAAGACTAATTTCGTACTTAAATTTAATTAGTTTTAATATTTTAATTTTTTTTCTAATTTATTATTATTTATCATATAATCTTTTTAATAATCTAATTACATCAAATCATATATATATTGATTAAAAAATTATTAAAAACTTAAAGTTTATATACTTTTACTTTTAACTAATTATTAAACAATTGATAAAATATTATATTGATATATAAAAGGAAAATAAAACAAACAAACACATTGACATGTTCATTGTTATCTTAATGCTATATAATGAAAATATATTTATTTGTTTAAGACATAAATGAATGGTAAGGGGAATTATATATATGAGAATATTTTATATAAACTAATGGTAATTAGTTAAATAAATACAAAGTTATTAATGTATATGATTTTTAAAATAAGTCAGAAAATGGATAATTTATATAATTTCAGAAACTAATTATAATATTTAATGGATTTTTCTTTTTTTAACAGAAACATTTAACTAGCTTTGATTATATAAAAAGGTGGAGAATACATAGCAGAAAATGGATAGATTGCTCCCATAAGAGGAAAACATCCATCATCCCAAGTTCATCTTGCTCAATCTTATAGCTAACATGGTATCTTCCTATTCTATGTAAACTATAACATCTAACGAACTTCCCTAGCAGGAGTATACAAAAGTAAAACATTACTAGTGAACTGCCTTATACAAAATTTGGAAGCTGAAGCATTCTAAGTTGCCAAGTCTGCAGCCGGTTCCTATTCTATGAGTTTCAGTTACTCTATACATATAATTTAAAAACAAAAATGTAAACAGAGGAGAACCAAAATGAGAGACCAACTGACGAGCTGCTACTAAAGTCCCATATACATAACAGCGTCTGCAGAGCCCGCTACCCCATTCTTTTCAGAACTCAGATCCACGAAATTCCCAGCATGTGCCATAAATTTCTTCAGCTTCTCCATTTTCCTGTCAATGTATTTCCTTAGACGGTCCAAAAACTCCACTTCAAACTTAGTAATTCCTTGTTTCCCTGCTTTCCCTTGTGAATTCGCAACCCCAGAATGCCTTCGACCGCGACCAAGCTTGGGGAAGTTGTTACTCTCCTTGCCCACCGAGCTTCCCATCATTTCTTCCAACTGAAACCCCCAATTACATCTGCCATTAGGACCTCTAACAGGCTTGCAGCATCTATCACACTTAAAAAACACCTCGCCCCCTCCCTGAGGATGCCCAGCAACATGATGCTCCATATTTCTCCCTAAATGATGGCCCACAAAAAGCCAGCAAAAGCAAACAACCAAGACCATCAAATACGAGCAGCTGCTGCTAGCAAGGGAATGAATGCTAAAGTAAATCCTTTTGCCCTGATTTAAACCATAGCTATCAGCTCGCATGCCGACCAACTGGCATACTAACTGAATTTCATTAATTCGAGCAAGAGTGAGAATCCATCAAAGATTTGGATGATCGACGAAATGCCTTGAGGCATTTCCCAATAAAAGAATTTTTAATTTTTCTATAATTTAGAGCCAAAGAAATATGAAGGGGGCAAATAGAAAAAAGATGAGCACAAGCTCTATCGAGGAGCCATAGGCTAGGGAATCCAAGAATTTTCACAAATGACATTGTCGTAGCTTAGAGAGCCATATGAGAGCTCGACTCCTGAATTAGCAATTTCGTCAACTTGCCCATTTAAACCTCTCAGAATATAAAGAAAGGTGAGCTCTTGAAAGTATTTACTAATGTTGATTAAGAGATGATGCATTTTTCAGGAGGGGTCTTTCCTGTTGTCAACGATGCGCATGGCTTGCCTGATGACATTTAGGGAATCTCCAAAGACCATCAAGTTCTTTATTTTCAGGTTTATAGCAATCTCTAGCCCATTGATGAGACTGAGCCATTCCGCTTCATTGTTGGTCGTTCTACCAATGCCCCAAGCAAACTCTCTCTACTTGTTCCCCTTGGAGTCGAATATTACTCGCCAACCCATGAATATTTAATAGAAATTAAAAAAATTATAAACTTTATAATTTTGTAATTTAGAATATAAAATAAATAAATATATGCTTTTTATATTTAAATGTTTGAGCTAAATGTTAAAAAGTAAAAGTAATAAAAATGTATAATTTATTTATTTAATAAATGAATATATTTATAAAAAAAATATAATAATTTATATATGAGATCATTATCTATATAACAATGAACGATATAACTTGTTAGCTAGATATAAAACTAGTTGTATGCTTATAAGTAGATTAAAACCAAAACAATTTTTATAGATATAAAATTAGTTGTATGTTTATAAGTACATTAAAACAAAATTTATTTTTATTAATGTTTAATAAATTTATTTGTAAAAGAAAATAAGTGACTAAATATCAAATTAATTTATCTAAACTTATGGTTATGTTTCTTAACTAGTGGTTGGTGAACACTGATAGGTCACAAGTTATCTCGTATGAGTTATTCATGCATCTTTTTATAATTGTTTATTTAGAATTTTGAACAATGACTACATTATCAATCTACACATTAAACTTGTCACATCCTCCTTCAATTTAGGAAAAACATAAATAGTAATTCATCCCAAATTCTAAGATATAAACATAAACATACACATATATATAATTTCTCAAAACACTCATTATATATACAGTTATAATATGATCAAATAGTTATATTTTGAAAAAGGAAATAGTTGAGCACAAATCAATGAATCACATAAGAAGTGGTTTGTCATTAAATATACTTTACACAAAAATACAATGTAAATTGGCTTCTAAGAAGATAATTTAAATTGGTAGTTAAGAAGATAATACAAATAGATGATGTCACATAAAAGATAAATAATATTTTGAAAATAATATGGTTTATTTTTTTGTTTCTTACTTTTACATATTGGTTGTCCTTAGATTGTGTATATTGGTAAAATGAAAATCAAACATATTTAACATTTTAGAAGAGGATTTAAATTGGTATTAAAAAGGTAATATAAATAGATGACATGGTATAGATTTAGTGGCAAATATTTCGAAAAAAAGTATTTATAGTTTTTTTTTATTTTTTCTTAATTTCTAATTTTTACATATTAGTTGGTATTGATTTGTGCTTATTTATTTATTTATAATCTAGAGAAAGTGGTAACAATTGAGATTCTTTCATTAGAAATTTAAACAGTGATAAAGAAAACACATACTTTATACAATTTTATATTTGATAATTTGAAAGCAATATTTATATATAAAAATTGCTTCAACTTCATGATCATCAAAAAGTAAACTACAAATTTTTATTGGATATTTTTAAAGCAATAGTTTTATATAAAAATTACTTCAAAGTTTGAATAATTTTAGATTTTCTTAAAAATTTAAAAAAAGTAAATTACAATTTTCTATTGGATAATTTTAAAGCAATAGCTATATATAAAAATTACTTCAAAATTTGAATAATTTTAGGTTTTCTTAAAAATTTCTTAATTTTGAGTAACCATTGTTTAATATGCTTTTATAATCTAAAATACACTAATATTTTTCCATCAGAAAAAAATCGTACTATTGTTATTTCATTGAATCAAATAGTACAAAGATAGTATGAATATCATAGAACAAGATATCCAAACCAAAATTTGTTCTCAAAAAGAACATCAGCATAGCTGCTATACATAATTATAATCGCCCATCATAAGAAATATATATATTACTTTCACCTATGTTATCCATAAAATTAGGGGCCTCGATTTATGGAGGAGCCTTTAAAATATTTGATTTCTTAAATATCTATATCAATATTTATAAGTATTGATATTTAAACAATCAAATATTTTAAAATAAAAAATCTTAAAATATTGATTATATATATATATTAGTTCTATAGTGAATGAAAGGTGTAAATTGTATAAAGCTTATAAAGGGTCCAAACATGACTCAATATATCTCGAAAACGAGAAGCGCGTGGCCATTATAAAAGAAAATATGAATCTCATCTCCTTTACAACTATTTAGAAACCTTGATAACAAAAGTGGGCTCCTTAAATATTTACAACATGTGTTGTTTGGTGGAAGAAATTAAAATATATTAAACTTTAAACATTTAAGCTTTTTCATAACTTCACTATGGAAATTAAGCGTGTGATAACGGGTTTACACTAATCGCTCAATGTCGGGGGCAAGAAATTTTGGGGAGCCACAGTTACACATTTTCTTGTTATTTTTTGGAATTTTGATGATTTGGATTGTTTTAAAATGATTCTTTTGGAATTTTGATGATCTGGATTTTTTTAAGATGGGCCAAAATCTTTAAAGATGTCCACAGTTTCATGGCATAGTTCCAAAGTAAATAGAGTGGATCTATAAATCTGCAATTTTTTATAACCGGATCTAGAGAACAAATCACTGAAAAGCGAGGCAATTTGAGTGCCAATTATCCCACACTTGGAAATTAACTTTCTTGCATTGGATTGACGACCACTTTATAGCACATCTACTCCTACACAATGATGAAGAACATGATCCGATATTCATTACAACATAGAATTTTTTCAGAGAGCCACTTTATAATACCCCACCATGATGAAGAACATAACATATATTGATCATTATAACACACAACTCTTTCTCTTTGTTTCTTTAAATGGTGTTTGTGTAATTGGATACACATTGTCGACACTCCGCGAACAACATGTTGGAGAAATGTACTTACGAGTTGAATGCGCATCTAGTTTGCGTCAGCTCTGTCAGTCGCCCCGTCAGATGTTTTGTCAGTCCGTTGTATCGCAGAGATGTCAGACAGTCTGTCAATCTGTCAGAAGGCATCGTGCACTCTTCCTAGTATTTAATCAGTCGCGCTTGTATTCCGCAAGTTGAAATTCTTAGGTAGAAAGTTATTACAGTCTTTAATGAAGTTCAATAGCTTCCAGGCGAAGCGTTCCTAAGTTTATGTATAAATGTAAATCACTCGCTTTAGATTAAGTAGAGATGTAAGAGGAGTGGAAGAAAAAGAAGAATTTCATCGTGAAATATATGAGCAGCCCAAGCTCTGTGTAAAATGGTGAAAGATTGAGGTATTTACCATCTCTCTGTATTGCGGCAATGTCACTTGTTTTACTACGGTAATATATAAATCAATAATTACTTTGTGTTCCTTCTCAAGAATGGTGATTAATGCATGTCACACATCTCCTTCTTATTCACCTACATAAATGTTTTCTACATTTACTGTCAGTAAAAGAAATCAAGAATCTCAAGAATTTCACAGCGGTAAAGCTTTAGTTTAATGTGGAGTAAATTCGGCATAATCTCTATTCTTCCGCTCTTATGTTTTAGCAAGAAAATACTTTATTATAATGTTTGCATAAGAATAGGTTTGTCAAAGTCAAGAAGTCCACTATGTTACGAAGTGACGCGGAGTAAAAAGTATTTTCATGAAGTCCGCAACGTATTGCTTGTCACAAGATTAAGCATATCGCATATCGCATAAGTTTGAGTTTTGCATAAAGTGCAAAATCAATTTACTGCGAATCAAATTTAGTGCGATTCATTTTTAGTGCAAAGTAAAATTTGGTGCGACATCAAGTGTTGTGAAGTAAAGTTTCGTGAAGGCAATATTCACAAGTAATTGCTCGACAAAGTGAAAGTCATTCGCAAAGTCAAAGTTCGGGTTTCTGTCAAAATCCGCAACGAAAGAAAAGTTTGTGTACTACGCAGTTAATTTTAAATTGATTGTCATGGTATTGTAGTACTGCGGTGCTCTCTTCCCTTCATCTGGTATCAGAGCCTGGTTTACGGCGAGAAAGATTTCTATTTACATAAGGGAAGAGTGATTAAAATATGGCTTCCACTTCTGGTAATTTGCAAAATCCAATATTTTCTGGTAAAAATTATGAATATTGGTCGCTAACAATGATAGCTTTGTTCAAAGGTCAACATGTATGGGACATAGTCCAGACTGGTTATGCAGAACCAACAAATACAGTAGCGTACAACAATCTCACTCAAGCTGAGAAGGATTTTCTAAGGGAACAAAGGAAGAAAGACGGAAAGGCGTTGTTTCACATACATAAAGCGACACATGAATCAATACTCCCAAGAGTAGCAGCAGCACACTCAGCCAAAGAACCGTGGGATACATTGGAAACTGCATATGAAGTTTTGAACAAGGTAAAGACTGTGAAACTTCAAATTCTTAGAAGAGATTTGGAATCTCTGTCAATGAAAAACACAGAGTCAGTAGACTCATTCTATACTCGTGTTATTGGTTTAGTTAATCAAAAAAAGTCTCATGGAGAAACTCTAATTGATCAAAGAGTTGTTGAAAAGGTTCTTAGAGTTCTTCCAAAGAAATTTGAATCTTTGGTTGTAACCCTGGAGGAAAACAAAGATCTGTCCACATTTACTATTGATGAGTTGCAAGCCTCATTACTCAATCATGAACATATAATCAGTGGTTCAGATACATCGCTGGAAGGTGCATTCACAACACAGTCATCCATAAGTCGTGGAAGAGGCAGAGGAAGATCAAGCTCTAGAGGCAGAGGATGAAGTTCATTCAAAGGAGGTCGCAGTAGCAGCCCTGCGCATGTCACTGGTAGTGACCAAAATCAGACTCCCAATCAGCCAAGTGGGAAAAGGTATGATAAATAAAAAAATTCAATGTCATTACTGCAAGAAGTATGGACACTTCGCATATGAATGCAGGAAGAAGCAGTATGACCAAGGAAAACAAGGTGAAGCGTAGTCAAGCAACAAAAGCGCTCCAAACAGCTCAATGTTCTTAGCATGCGCATCTCCACTGGAATGCAATGCTATCCAAGAAAGTCCAAATGGCATATGGTATTTAGACTCAAGCTGTAGCAATCATATGACTGGTAATTTAAGTTTATTTTCCAGTCTAGATAAATCAGTTCAAACTGATGTAACACTTGGAAACAAAATTTAAGTTACTCTTTTGCGAAAGGGTACTGTAGATATTCTAACAAAATAGGGGGAGCATAAATATATGTCTGATGTGTATTATGTTCAAGGTTTGAAGCACAACTTGATGAGCATTGGTCAACTGATGGAAAAAGGTTACAGAGTTCACATAGTAGGTAAGCGCTGTGTGATCAAGGACATATATCCCAATAATCAGTTAATTGCTGAAGTGAAGATGACAAGCAATCACTTGGTTCCTTTGAGGATAAGACCCATCATAAAAGGTAAGACAATTCAAGTTCTTCATGCCAGTTAGAATGAGAATTGTGGATCTGCATTCCGTGCAGAGAGCAAAAAAGCAGAAGTTCGCAGCGACATGGAAGAAAAAGGTAGCACAATTCAAGCTGCATTTCAAACATAAATGAAGGATGAATCTTGGTTATGGCATTTCATATTTGGACATCTAAACTTTGGTGGGCTGAAGATATTGCATATGAAGAACATGGTGAAAGGATTGCCATTGATTGAAAAGACAGAGAGAATTTGTGAAGGATGTATCTTTGGAAAGCAGCATAGAGAGACTTCTCAAGTTGGAAAGTCATATAGAGCTCATGCACCACTTGAAATTGTGCACTCAGATCTTTGTGGACCGATGCAAACACCGTCCATGGGAGGATGCACTTATCTTCTCAGAATCATAGATGATTTCACAAGAAAGACATGGTTTTATTTTCTGAAGCATAAATCTGATGCATTTGGTTGTTTTCAGTAGTTCAAGGCACTCGTGGAAAAGCAGAGTGGTTACAGCATCAAGATATTGAGAACAGATAGAGGTGGTGAGTATGTCTCAAATGATTTATTAAACTTTTGCAAGAATCATGGCATACAGAAGTAGTTCACTGTGTGGTGTACACCACAGCAGAATGGTATCGCAGAGAGAAAGAACAGAACCATCATGGAGATGGCATGCAGTATATTGGAAACTGTGCATCTGTCAAATGAATACTGGGTTGAAGCAGTGGCAATTACAGTATACATCATAAATCAATGTCCAACGAAGAGCGTGAAGAACAAAGTTCCGCAGGAAGCATGGACAGGTATGAAACATAGTGTTTCACATTTAAAAGTTTTTGGTTGTGTAGCATACGCACATGTTCCAGATGATCTAAGAAGGAAATTAGACAAAAAGGGATAGAAATTCATTTTCATTGGGTATTCTGAGGACACAAAAGCATACAAATTGTATGATCCTCTCGCAAGGAAAGTTATCGTCAGTCGCGATGTTCAGTTTGTTGAAAATGAAGCATGGGATGGAACCATAGAGAAGAATGTTAAAATCGTGTTGCATATCGAGCATGATGACATCGCAGAAGATGCGGTTGAGACTCCACATATAAACCAGAATGTTGCAGCTCTGTCTACTCTGAGGACAACGCAACGTGTTTCAGCACAAGGTACTGCAACATCAGTCGCAGCACAAGCAACTCTATCAAGCACACCAAGTGCGCAGCAAACTCCATCAAGCAGTTCACACAGTTCGACACCAGCAACTCCCCCAAGGACAAGAAGTATGCGTGAGATATATGAGACCGGTACATCAAATTCTTTTTCATTTTTTGCATTATTTTCTCAATTTAATGATCCGCTAACATTTGAAGAAGCTGTAGAAGATAAAGTCTGGGCACAAGCCATGAATGAATAAATTGAATGCATTGAGAAAAATCAAACATGGGAATTAGTCGACGTTCCTATCGACAAGGATGTGATAAGCGTCAAATAAATTTATAAGACGAAGAAAGATTCCGAAGGAAATGTGCAGAAGCACAAGACGATATTGGTAGCAAGAGGATTCACACAATAGCCTGGTATAGACTTCAATGAAACTTTTGCACCTGTAGCGCGAATGGACACTGTCAGAACAATTCTGGCTATTGCAGCACAAAAGAAATGGCCTGTTTATCAAATGGATGTTAAGTCCGCATTTCTAAATGGTTATTTAGATGAAGAAGTATGCGTGGAGCAACCACAAGGCTGTGAAGTTCCTGGAGAAGGACATAGAGTATAGAAACTTAAAAAGGAACTGTATGGTTTGAATCAAGCTCCGCGAGCCTGGTACAATCGCATTGACTCTTACCTCATTCAGAATGGATTTCACAGAAGTGAATGTGAGCCAACGCTATACACAAAAATCAACAAGCAAGGTAATAAGCTAATCGTCTGCCTATATGTAGATGATTTAATATTTACTGGTGATTTTGGCATAGAAGAATTTAGAACAGTCATGGAAAGTGAATTTGAAATGACTAATTTGGGGCATATGAACTACTTTCTGGGTATTTAAGTCCAACAAACTGAAAACGGGATATTTATATCTCAGTCGAAGTATGCAAGTGATGTCTTGAACAGATTTAAGATGTTAAATTGTAAGCCAACACCAACACCAGTGATAATAGGTTTGAAATTGAGCAAGGCTGATGACGGATCTAATGTAGATCCTACACTGTTTAAAATAATTGATGGCAACCTTATGTATCTTACAGCAACAAGGCCAGACATCATGTATGGAGTTAGTTTAATCTCAAGATTCATGGAGACACCAAAAGAATCGCATTGGTATGCAGGTAAAAGAATTCTGAGGTATGTAAGTGGAACAAAAGACTTTGGTATTTTGTATTCAACCTTAGAAAATTTCAAACTCATCGGGTACACAAACAGCGACAATGGAGGCAGCATAGATGATAGAAAAAGCACATCTGGAAATACATTTCATGTAGGAACAGGTGTTGTATCATGGGCTTCAAAGAAGCTACCGATCATAACTCTTTCTTTAGCAAAAGCAGAGTATGTCGCAGCTACAAGCGTTGGATGTCAATCCATTTGGATGCGGAGGATGTTAAGTGATCTGTCGCAGCATTAGCAAGAACCTATAGTCATTAATGCGACAACAATTTAGCTATCGCACTGTCAAAGAATCATGTGTACCACAAAAGAACCAAGCACATCGACACAAGGTATCATTTCATCAGAGAATTGATAAACAATAATCAAATCTGTTTAGATTTTTGCAGGTCTAAAGATCAAGTTGCGAACATCTTCACAAAACCATTGGCAAGAGACACATTCCAATATCTGCGAAGTTGTTTATGAGTGACAAGTTCTGCACAGTGAACTTCGTCATGCACAGAGCATGTTGCAGCTCTGAATCATTTTGTAAAATTTTGTCATCAACTCATAATTAAGGGGGAGTCTTGGAGAAATGTACTTATGAGTTGAATGCACATCTAGTTCGCGTCGACTCTGTCACTCACCCTGTCAGACGTTTTGTCAGTTTGCTGTATTGCAGAGATGTCAGACAGTCTGTTAATCTATCAGAAGGCATTGTGCACTCTTCCTAGTATTTAATCAGTCGCATTTGTATTCCGCAAGTTGAAATTCTTAGGTAGAAAGTTATTTCAGTCTTTAATGAAGTTCAATAGCTTCTGGGCGAAGCATTCCTAAGTTTATGTATAAATGTAAATCACTCGCTTTAGATTAAGTAGAGATGTAAGAGGAGTGGAAGAAAAAGAAGAAGTTCATCATGAAATATATGAGGAGCCCAAGCTCTATGTGAAATGGTGAAATATTGAAGTATTTACCATCTCTCTATATTGCGGCAATGTCACTTGTTTTACTACGGTAATATATAAATCAATAGTTACTTTGTGTTCATTCTCAAGAATGGTGGTTAATGCATGTTGCACATCTCCTTCTTATTCACCTATGTAAATGTTGTTTACATTTACTATTAGTAAAAGAAATCAAGAATCTCAAGTATTTGACAGCGGTAAAGCTTTAATTTAGCGCGGAGTAACTTCGGCATAATCTCTATTCTTCCGTTCTTATGTTTTAGCAAGTAAATACTTTATTATAATGTTTGCATAAGAATAGGTTTATCGAAGTCAGGAAGTCCGCGATGTTACGAAGTGACGCGGAGTAAAAAGTATTTTCATGAAGTTTGCAAAGTATTGCTTGTCACAAGATTAAGCATATCGCATATCGCATCAGTTTGAGTTTTGCATAAAGTGTGAAATCAAAGTAAAATTTGGTGCAACATCAAGTGTTGCGACGTAAAGTTTAATGAAGGCAATATTTGCGAAGTAATTGCTCGGCGAAGTGAAAGTCATTTGCAAAGTCAAAGTTGGGGTTTCCATCAAAATCCGCAGCTAAAAAAAAGTTTGTGTACTTTGTAGTTAATTTTAAATTGACTATCGTGGTATTGCAGTATTGCGGGGCTCTCTTCCCTTCACAACAGTGGAATAGAGGGAAAATTTCTGTGTTTTGTCATTGAAGAAGAATACAAAAAATGGCATAATTAATATGCCGGAAAATATGTTACAGACTGACAAACGTTTTGCTGATAAAGAATTACTCATTGATTTGTCACTGAATCATAATACAAACAATGGCATATGCCAGGAATTTTTTACGCCTTCGAACAAACTATTGGTGTTCAATATTGACCTAACGATCAAGTAGACAAATATGGTAAAATTGTCCTCTATGTTTAGAGTCGATCATATCCATGGCAGTTGTTCTCATCATTGCGGAAGATCTAATGGGGGCGACTCGAGACTCAAAAGAGAGTCAGGTCCATTGTTCACCACAAAAACCGTCGCCAATCCCCATGTTATATGCACGTCCAAGTGGCAGTGCATCAGCCAAGCTCCTGCAATACATTATCACAATCTCAAAACGACCAACATCAAGCCATTTAAAATAAGACACAACTCGAAGAGAAAGTGGAAAGAATTGAATTGAATTGGAATCTAATTCATATTGATACAATAAAATATAAAACTCCAAAGCATGTCCGATTAATAAAAAGTCGTTATTACTATTACATGTAGTTTTTTTATTTAAGTTATTACATGTTTTTTTTATTTAAGTTTTATTATATATCATTGTTATTTTAATTTTAAGTTTTAGTATTTATTATTTATCAAAAAGTAAATTTATGTTTTTTTTTAGTTTTCATTTTTTAAGTCATTTTATAGAAAAAACGATTTGTGTAGTTTTAAGTTTTATTTTTAAAGTTTTAATGAAAAATGAATGAGATTTTAAAATTTTAAATGATTATGTATAAATTTTTTTAAAATTAAAATTGCATTTTTTTGTATTTATAAGATGTCTACTCTTGTATTTTAGTCGTACTTAATTATTTTTGTTACATATTCTTTCTGTTTTCGAATCCGTACTCGAATCTTGCTACTATAGTTTAGAATACACTGTCACAAAGTCAAAATCCGAGTGTGTGGTTATTTGAAAATTAATCCATAAACACAACGCCTTGATTGCCAAGTATTAATTAACAATCACATTTGGTAGCAAATAATCATGAATAGGCATGAATGATGATTGTGATATGAGTGACTTTATGATATTATTATTATTATTATTATTATTATTAACTTCCACTTAGACCAATTTTGGTCTATTGAACATTAAGAAAAAAAAAAGGAACTACTGTTTTATTTTCATGTTCAAAAAGCTTGAAGAGTAACATTCCTAAAAAAATTTGAAACTAGGATCTTGTTAGAGTTTTACAATATAACCGTATAATTTCTATAAAATTTGCAATAGAACAAAATCAAGATCATTCATAGAATAAACATGCACAAAAATAAAGATACCCAAAGATTTATCGTGGGAAACCCTTCAAGAGAATAAAACTCAGCAACCTTCCTTACTTAGAAAACCAGTTCAAGATACAAAGAAAATCAAATATACAATAGAAGATAAAAGCCCAAGGAAGTCTTCAACTATCTTCATCTTCTCTGCAAAGAGGATCATATTTTCATCCAATATGAGTGAGGAGTCACTCTATTTATACAAATTTGATGAGTCAACTTGGCACATTTCAAGGAATTAAAAATAATAATAATATTCTTCTTGGGCCGATTACTTTGTGAGGATACCTCAAGAAGCTAGAATCATCAAAAAAATCTTATGTGAATGTATGCATGGCAATCTAAGAAGAAGTGTTAATTTTATATAAATTGTTTAAAATTAAAATTGAAAAAATTGTTAATAATTCTTCATAAAAAGATTTCAAAAATCATTGATATTATTTATTAAAACACACACACATATATATATATTAAAAAATAAATAAAATTTTATATAAAAATATTATTCATGAAATAATAGTGCAAGTTTCAAAATCTTCATTTATATTTAAGAAAAACATCTTATAAAAATAAAAATAAAAATATTATTATTTTATGTAAATTAAAAATTATATATATGTATATATTAATTAATTTGTAAAACTTGTATACATTTAACTTTCGATTAGGGAGGTGTTCGTAAAACTTGTATACATTTAACTTTCGATTAGCGAGGTGTTCGTAAAACTTGTATACATTTAACTTTCGATTAGGGAGGTGTTCGATAGCTAACACTTGAAAGGACCTATGTTTGGTCACTCTTCACAAATATTATAAAACATTAAGATCATAAATTTCAAATCATCCCATGGTTTTTGAATTTACAAAGGCTTTGGTTGATTCAAAGATTGTTGTAATCTTAGTCAATAGTTCCATGCTCCACCGTGAACGAATCTCACAATGATAAAACTATGTAAATGTCAATCTCCATTATTTTTTTTGGCAAAAAAAATAGGCATTCAAAATTGTGAAACTAATAGTATTCAAAATTGTGAGGCATTCAACATGATTGATAAAGCAAAATCCATAAATATCGGTAGACTATCACAACTGACCTAGTAACAATCGACAAGTCAGCCATACACACAAAATTAACTAATAGTAGACTTCAAATGGTTGAAATTTATTTGTTCTCAATTCTCAACCAATCTATGTGTAAGTTAATGTACTAATAATGAATGCAGTCACATACTTCAGAACTAAACATTACAACGGATAATCAAAATGCAATCCTAAAATTGACTAATAGTAGACTTCAAACGGTTGAAATTTATTTGTTCTCAATTCTCAACCAATCTATGTGTAAGTTAATGTACTAATAAAGAATGCAATCACATACTTCAGGACTAAACATTACAACGGATAATCAAAATGCAATCCTAAAATGTGCTTTTCACGGGTTTATAATTAATTCAACCAAGTGGTAGTCAAAATTGGAATTGGGGAATGGAACAATGGTTATTGAAAAAGTTATTATGTGAAAATGGAGTGGTTTTGTTTATCATTAATCCAAATTCTAGAGTATCCAAGTTTGTATTTTGATTAATAATAAAATAATATTTTTTATTGATAATATTCACCCACATGAGTGTGAGTATTTTTCCTCATAGAGTTTTATAAATCTTTTACAAAATAATTGTTGGAGAATATTTCTCAAATAAAAATACTTAATCAAATAATTCAAAAGTCTTGGAGGTATTACATTTCTCCCCCCTTATTTTTTACACCATCCTCGATGTTCTTTATTCAGAGTCTTCTTGCTCATGTTGGAATAGGGAAGGATATGATGCTCATATGCGATCCTCCATTTAACATGTTGCATTCTCACGGATGAAGTTCTTCATTTCCACTTTTACTTGAGCGATGGCTCGGTTCCATAACATAAGCTCCTTCTTGTATAGGATACACAAAGGCTATGTTTGGAACTCAGCCTTGAATCACACCCCAAACGATGACTTGAGTAGCATCATGTATATATATTTTTTGAATAATGGAATATGGAAAACATCATGAACTTTTGTAGAGGGAGGAAGTGCAAGCTCACAGGCTACTAGACCTATCATTGCTAGCACTTCACAAGGTCTGCAATACCTAGGGGCTAACTTGGAATATCTTCCCAAGATTACTGTATTTCCCTTTGGCTTTACATTTAAGTATACATGATCCCTGACATTGAACTCTTTTGGAGTTCTCTTAAGATATGCATAATGTTTTTGTGAATCTTGAGCAACTTTTAAAATATGCTATACTTGTTTAATAGTTTGTTCCATCTGCTTCAACAAGTGAGGTCCTAGAACAATCCTATCAACAAGGTTATCCCATGATATAGCAATGTGGAATTTCCGACCATATAACACTTCAAATAGACTCATCTTAAGATATGCTTGATAACCATTGTGATAAGGAAACTCAACGAAGTGTAAACAATCTTCCCATTTATTAAGCTTGTCCATCACATACATACATAACATATCTTCAAGAATTTGATTAGTCCTTTAAGTTTTGTTTGAGGATGATAAGCAGTACTAAAATCTAACTAAGTTTCTAAACCTTTAAATAAATATTTCCATAAGTTATTTGTAAACTTTGCATTCCTGATAGATATTAAATCTCTAGTAATACCATGGAAGCGAAAAAAATCTTTCATAAAGATTTATACTTTTTTTATTGCTTTAAAAATAGACTTTAATGGTATCAAATGTGCATCTTTACTCAAATTATCAACAATCACCATAATTGAATCATGTTGCTTATAATTTCTAGGCAACTCCGTTATAAAATCCATGCTTATTACTTCCCATTTCTATTCTGGAATGGGTAAAGGTTGAAGTAATCGGTTGGATCCTAATGTGCAATTTTGACTTGTTGACATTCAAGACATCTAGCTAAATAATTAGTAGTGGCATTATTCATATTAGGCGAATAATAATATTGTCTTAGCATCGTTATCATTTTCCGATATCTCGGATGTCCAGAATATGGTTTCCTATGTAATTCATTTAGGATTAAGCGCTTGACGTTTTGAGAGTTGGGTACATATAACCGGTTCTTATATGTTAATAAGTCTTTTGATCCCATAGAAAAATATGTGGATTCACTTCCATCTAGATTTTCCCTCTTTTCCCTTAAATTTTCGATATTCTTCATCATTTTTAGATGCATCCTTAATTATATTTTTCAAATATGTTTTATAAGTACTAATTGTAGCTGAAAATTTTAGAATTTTGTTCCTACTCAAGGCATCTGCCACTCTATTTTCCTTTCCCTTTATATTTTTAATATCAAAATAATACTCTCGCAAGAATGCTAACCACCTAGATTAGAGAGCATTCAGATTTTGTTGGCCAAACAAATAATGTACCTTATGTTATCGGACATTAGGATAAATTTTCTTCCAATCGAGTAGTGTCTCCACATTTTTAAAGAGTGAATCATTGCAACCAATTCTTTATCATGTGTTGCATAATTTCTTTCATGTTCCTTAAGTTTCCTTAATTCATAACTTATTACATAATCATCTTGTAATAATACTCCACCTAGTCCTTCTAAGCACGCATCTGTACATAGGACAAAGTCTTTGTATGGATCCGCTATCCTTCGAATAGGTGTTGTTGTGAGTAGATGTTTCATTTTTTCAAAACATCTTGGCATTTATTAGACCAGACAAATTTTGTTCATTTCTTTTGTAATGAAGTTATTGGATGGGCAATCCTTGAAAACCCTTCAATGAATCTGCAATAGTAACCCGTGATTTCTACTCACTGTCCTTCCATGTTGTTATCTTTTCCACTTGCTAGGTGCTTAACACAGAAATTAAAGTCTTCTAACGAGAAAAAATCTTCCACTGGAAGGAGGGTTTGAATTTTATCTATACATTTGGGGATTTATAAAAAAAAATAAGATATGAATTCATGTCCTTCAAAAGAAACCCTATTATTGTCTTTAGTTTTTCTAGTGAGAATTTGCCTTCAAATTTTCTTATGAGTTTCCTTAGAGAGGTGTACACTATTTTTCTTCTTTTTATTTATATAGTGCATTATTTTATCTTTTAATTAGGGATTTCTATTTATTTATCTGGTCAATTTTTAGAGCATCTTCAATAACTTCCTTGATTTCTCTTCTTGCATTTTTACATTATTTATCGTATCAGGGGTTGGCTCTTCTATTTCTCGTTTTATTTGAAACTTTAATGGAGAACTTGTTGATGGAAGATGAGACAACCATAGTAAAGTTGTGAAAGAGGTATTCTATATCGCCCATACTTGACAGAGGAAATAAGTCATTGTTTAAATCATTTAGAAAAATATCATCCTTATTTATGTCGAAGATCAAATGATTTTGACTATGGTAATTTTCTCCTATGGGATAGTTATTCATGACAAAATTGAGGGTTACAATTAAAGGTTTATGATCTGAGTCCAATTGGTGGTTATTCAATATGTCTAGATTTATCATTTTGTTGTATAAAGGGATATCAGATATGACATAATCTACCACACTACTGCCAAGCCCATGAATACAAGTCACCTGGTTAGAATTTGGCCACCTTGTTAGATCGTTGCATATTATAAGAGCATATTAAGCACTACATGGTTTGACTGGTTGGGAGCCAATAAAACATTCACCTAGATTTTCATAACTTCTTTTGTACTTGCTATCTAGAGCACCGTCTTCGCTAAACAAAAGAGGATTACAATTAGAATAATTGCTTAAAAGAATAACTTGGTTACTTGAAGTTCGAGCATTAAAGTCACCATTTAAAAATATAATACTTTCATTCCTTCGACTATAAATATCATTTCCTAAACAATTGTAAAAACCTTTTATGTCTATATTGTTTTTTAATAAAAATTAGAATTAATAAAAACAAAATAAAATATTACTATATTAATATATATCTTCTTTATTAATGATTTAATATTTTAATTATAAAAATTTCACAATTATTTGATTGTAATTCTAACAATATATAATTTCCTTTTGTCAATATAATAATATTTATTTTCTAATTTCTCTAACAATTTCGTTTCTAATTTCGTCATGTATCAATACAATATTATTCTACTTTTGGAACTTCCAAATTTTCTTAATTTTTTTAACATATAAGAATATCTTTTATATTATTTTTAAAATTTATTTACTTAAATTTGTATTATCAAATTTTATTGGTTTTATCATGAATTCACAGATTCTTGTATATTCTTTGACATATATAAATATCTTTTATATTATTTTTAAATTTTATTTATTCAAATCTTTTTGGTTTTATCATGATTTGATACTTTTCATATTTAAATATTAAATAAAACATCCTTAACAATTTCAATGGTTTTAAATATATGATTTGATTTTTTTTAAATATAAATATATTTTATAGAAAATTATTATTTAACATTGATTAAAACTATTTTTGAATAATATAGAAATTATGATATAATATAATTTTTAATAGTATTTAAAATTTCAGAAGTGAAATATATAAAAGTTTATCAAATGTTGTAATGTTTACTTATAAAATAAAATAAAAAATATTTATTAATATTAATTAACTTTTATTAATGTTTATTTTTAAAATAAATAAATAAATATGTTATTTAGAGGTATCAAGTTAAGATGTATTATGATAATTTTTTCCATCTTCAAAAAAAGAGAAGAATAACAAATGGACAAGAAATAGTCAGAGGCATTAAGGTTCATGGCGCACCAAGATTCTAATACCATGATTTTTTCTCTTTGATTCATCTTCGAAGGTCCCTCCATCTTTGGAGGGGACCATGCCATCACAATGGCTATGCTTCCGGGGGGGAGGGGGTCTCCCTCCTCATTTCATGATGCAATCCATGAAGCCACGGGACGTGGCGAGAACTCATCCAAACCCTCATTTGAGGCCCCTACATAAATACTCTTAGCCGCTCAAGATCAACCAAAATTTCAAGAAGCCTTTGAAAAGGAGAATGCCACCCCAAGCACCTACCATCCAAAGGCGTCTCCAACCTGGATACTTAGAAAATGCATAGCTCAAATAATAACTAAACCTAGGCATGCCATCCAATCAATCAGGTTTGAGCCTAATACATAATTCTTAAAAGATCACGCACTGATTGGTAAGTTTTTAGGATTAGTGTTGGGCCTGGCCCAAGTGGGGCATTTTGAACAAGAAGGAATTTAGGAACTGCGCAGCTGAGCAAAGTTCAGTTGAAGTATTTTTTGTATAAGTTTTGGGATGCCGCGAAGTTGCACGCATCGCAGCATCGGAAGAGCTGCAAAGATCAGTGCTACGAGGAGACAGTGCTGCGGTGTGTCTAGTTTATGTGGATCTGATAAATCAGCGTGTTGGATGGAAGACGACACAGATTCCAGTTAGACCTGCTGTTGACACCTTATCTGAGAGGACCTAAATCCTAGAAAGTTTTGCTAAAATGTCCAAAAGGAGAAGAAATTACCACAAAAAAAGGTTTAAAATACATAAAATACAAAAAACATAGAGGAAAAACCCATATTTGTATAGTCCGATGATAAATATTAAAAGGTTTAAACTCCAGCGAAGATCCGACGATGGAGATGTTACACACAAGGATCAACGGTCATCGCGAGATCCCGCGTCACCAAAAGGAATGATCGCAATGTATTGTAAGTGGTCGCGGACGAAATACCACGGGAGCACGTGGCACGTTATTGTTCATCCGCGTGAACACGACGGTGGTATTATAAACCACCTTCCGCACATGCGGAACCGCCATCCTCGAAGATAAAGCGCCCAATAGCACGTGCTATGTGTTATTAAGAGTTGTGCGCGGTGGGGTATATAAATACCACAATTATTTCTTGCTCAACCAATGTGGGATATATCCCGTAGAGAAAATCAAATGGGATAAGTATAACACGTTTTTTAGAAAATGCCTGTTTTAGTCACCATTTTCTAGAAGCTGTTTCTGCCAAACCGAGAGGAATTTTAGGAAACGGAGAGAGGTTTTTCTTCAGCACGGCCCAATCTTCAAAAATCTCTCTCAGTTTTTACACAGGTGTTATGGTTTAAGAGAAGCGAAGTCATCTTCACGGGGCAATTTTCCAGAATTTCAGTTTACTGTTTTAGTCATTAACTTCAAAGAGCTGTTTCTTCCCAATGAAGATGAATTTTTAGAAACTGAAAGAGGCTTTTTTTCAGCACATGCCCAGTTACAAAAACCTCTCTCAAAATGTACACAGGTATCTCCATTTGAGATATACAGCCAGGTCTTTGAATCCTACTTTTCAGCAAATTTACTTCCTAAAATAAAAAATAAGTTGTAACTGTTTCTATTTTTAGAGTTTCAGTTAGGTTTTGAATTCCGGATTAGGTATAGGCCGTCTTTCTATATATTGATATGTAAAAAACATGTAAGGGGGGGATTTTTCAGAGAAAAAGGATTCCCGTTCTGAGTTTTTGAAGTTTATTCCAGAAGTTAATAAAGATTTCAGAGTTGAGCATATTTTTATCAAAGATTCATGTGTCGTTTTAAAATTACAGTCCGTACTTTTCCTTTCTTTACATGTGCATGTCAATATTCTTTGTCATTCTTGCCATTATGTCTTTCTTCTATGCTTGAATGAAAGTCTAAAATAAATTGAGATTCATATTTTCCATGCCTCAGTTTATCGCATTCAAGTATCCACCTGCTTCTCTAAAATTAACGGTAGATTCATCTGAAAATTGATGCCCGCTGTTAATGGATTGTCTTTATTTCTTTCCCTATCACCTGCAAAAATCTTATTGACTGTAATAAGACAGCTATCTTGCCTTTGTATGAAAATATTTGTTTAACTGCTGGTCCATATTTTTCTATTTTCTCGACTCCATTGCCCAATGGTATCCTGTTCATGTTGATCTAGCCACCTCATTTAAAACCTACAAAGTTTTTGTTATTATAATTTTACAATTTGGCCATTGAATTTATTGTCAAGCTGCTGTCGTGGTGACATTGGATGGCAGATTTGCTGAGAGAGCCCTCTCTGACTGAAAGAGGCCAACTTTCGGTCTAAAGATTGGTTTGAAATAGGTTACCTCGGGGTTTCTTTGATACAGCCCAAGGAAAATCCGAGTGCTAACATTTTCGCGCCGTTGCCGGGGACCGAAGGTTTTATTTTCCCTGGGTATGAACGACAAAGTTGCAGATTTGATTGTTGATGGTGAACAACGGTCAGATATCAAACAGGCTGTGCATCTTTCACCTGGCGACTCCATCTTCAAAGAATCTAGTTTTCAGAAATTTCATGGCGACTCCACATTAAAGAAATCCAGTTTTGCATGGGTTCACAGGCTAGTCTCCTCAGTTTTCATATCAGAATTTACAGCTCCAGTATTTCGAGATGGCCTCATTATTAAGAAGGTATGCTCCTATGAGCAGGTCTCATATTCCCGGTTTTCCGAATCAAATTCCTAAAATAGATTGGCAGTCTTATTTGCCTAAATTCAGAGATGAAAATAGTGATAATGCTGCTTTACATTTAATCAAATTTCATGCGCATATACACAAGCTGAAGATTAGGTTTCATGAGGACTGTCTTATGAAGATGTTCATGGCTTCTTTAGAAGGAAAAGCAAGGGATTGGTATGAAGGTTTGAGACCTGGCAGTTTGTTTTCTTTAAAAGATTTTCACGTAGCATTTTATGAGCATTATACAGTAGATTTTCCACCCTTGTCTTTAGTGGAAGATTGTTGTGATCAGTTTGAGGGTTTCATACAGTACCTCGAAAGTATTGACGAAGATCTGGAAGGTATGAATGATGAAGACATGTCTGAAATATTTTATCATTTTTTTTCGCAAGTCCATGGCCATGATGAACAAGAGAAGCTAGCTGTAGATAAAATCAATGAAGAAACAATAGTAGATTCCCATGAGCTCTATTCATAAACAAATGATGATTCATCTGCTCCTTCGTATACAAATGATGAATGCATTCAGCATCAATCTGCAGAAGAGAAGGAAAACGATAGTTGTTTGATTCAGAAAATGCACAAGCCACCTCCTCTTTTAACAGAAGAAGAAATAGATCAGCTCCTGCAGAGTCATGTTACAACCCCTACTTATACAGATTTGCGGTCTTCACATAGTCTGGGATATGTAAGTGAAACTTCTTCCATTTTTGGGCATATGAATCTGAAATTAAATGGTGACAGTCATGAGGATCTTTTGAAGGAATCCATTAGTGATGATGATTCTCCACAAGAAAATCAGGTATTAGACACCAGTTTCTTTCATAAAAAAGATAGAGCTATCATATTTAATGATCTTGCAGAGTGTTTGCTATTTGAGGATGCATTAGATTATGAGGATAACCATTCATTTCTGGAAAAGAATATTAAGGAAGAAAGAACATTTCAGCTCTCCTGTCAAATTGCAGAAAATCCGAAGGTACTTCAAATTCAAATAAAATCTATATTCTTTGATCCTATAACTGAGTATATGGAGAGATTTCTCAATTTCGATTTGCAGCTAGGTTTTTATTTTGAGAATAAAGATTATCAATGGTTGCCTATACTGTCATATTTTCTGTTATTGGCTTATTTTGAACACGACAAATGAGTTAGATTGTTTGGAAACCTAATGGATTGGCTTCACTGGTGTTTCCGAATTACTTGATTGATGGAAAGTCTTTGATATTCTAAAAGTAGGGTAGGTAGGAGAAATAAGTTTGCTAGGCAAGCAGTCTTCAGTATGTACAGTATGGTCTTCAGTTCAGTTTCAGCATGTGAGTTTTCAGTTTTCTATAGTTAAAAGATTTTCGGTTACAGTTTTGGATGGAGGACTGGTTACAGGTTACAGGTTGCAGTTTTCAGGATTGGGAGCCGCCCAATGGTCAGGCACATGGTCTACGGTGTTCTTTGCTACCTCACAGGGAGGATAGCATCCCCAGTTCGAGCAAGTTGTTGACACCTTATCTGAGAGGACCTAAATCCTAGAAAGTTTTGCTAAAATGTCCAAAAGGAGAAGAAATTACCACAAAAAAAGGTTTAAAATACATAAAATACAAAAAGCATAGAGGAAAAACCCATATTTGTATAGTCCGATGATAAATATTAAAAGGGTTAAACTCCAGCGAAGATCCGACGGTGGAGATGTTACACGCAAGGATCAACGGTCATCGCGAGATCCCGCGTCACCAAAAGCAAGGATCACAATGTATTGTAAGTGGTCACGGACGAAATACCACGGGAGCACGTGGCACGTTATTGTTCATCCGCGTGAACACGACGGTGGTATTATAAACCACCTTCCGCCCACGCAGAACTGCCATCCTCAAAGATAAAGCGCCCAATAGCACGTGCTATGTGTTATTAAGAGTTGTGCACGGTGGGGTATATAAACACCACAATTATTTCTTGCTCAACCAATGTGGGATATATCCCGTAGAGAAAATCAAATGGGATAAGTATAACACGTTTTTTAGAAAATGCCTGTTTTAGTCACCATTTTCTAGAAGCTGTTTCTGCCAAACCGAGAGGAATTTTAGGAAACGGAGAGAGGTTTTTCTTCAGCACGGGCCAATCTTCAAAAATATCTCTCAGTTTTTACACAGGTGTTATGGTTTAAGAGAATCGAAGTCATCTTCACGGGGCAATTTTCCAGAATTTCAGTTTACTGTTTTAGTCATTAACTTCAAAGAGAATTTTCTTCCAAATGAAGATGAATTTTTAGAAACTGAAAGAGGCTTTTCTTCAGCACATGCCCAGTTACAAAAACCTCTCTCAAAATGTACACAAGTATCTCCATTTGAGATATACAGCCAGGTCTTTGAAGCCTGTTTTTCAGCAAATTTACTTCCTAAAATAAAAAAATAAGTTGTAACTGTTTCTATTTTTAGAGTTTCAGTTAGGTTTTGAATTCACGATTAGGTATAGGCCATCTTTCTATATATTGATATGTAAAAAACATGTAAGGAGGGGGATTTTTCAGAGAAAAAGGATTCCCGTTCTGGGTTTTTGAGGTTTATTCCAAAAGTTAATAAAGATTTCAGAGTTGAGCATATTTTTATCAAAGATTCATGTGTCGTTTTAAAATTACAGTCCATACTTTTCCTTTCTTTACATGTGCATGTCAATCTTCTTTGTCATTCTTGCCATTATGTCTTTCTTCTATGCTTGAATGAAAGTCTAAAATAAATTGAGATTCATATTTTCCATGCCTCAGTTTATCGCATTCAAGTATCCACCTGCTTCTCTAAAATTAACGGTAGATTCATCTTAAAATTGATGCCCACGGTTAATGGATTGTCTTTATTTATTTCCCTATCACCTGCAAAAATCTTATTGACTGTAATAAGACAGCTATCTTGCCTTTGTATGAAAATATTTGTTTAACTGCTGGTCCATATTTTTCTGTTTTCTCGACTCCATTGCCTAATGGTATCCTGTTCATGTTGATCTAGCCACCTCATTTAAAACCTACAAAGTTTTTGTTATTATAATTTTACAATTTGGCCATTGAATTTATTGTCAAGCTGCTGTCGTGGTGACATTGGATGGCAGATTTGCTGAGAGATCCCTCTCTAACTGAAAGAGGCCAACTGTCGGTCTAAAGATTGGTTTGAAATAGGTTACCTCGAGGTTTCTTTGATACAGCCCAAGGAAAATCCGAGTGCTAACACCTGCGGTGGTCTATTTTTGGTAAAGATGCTCCAGGAGTACCAAGCAGTGGGTAGGAGCAAAGAGGAAAGAAAGCAGTTGATCGCACACGCGAAAGAACCACTACCTGAATTTGTCGCACGAGACCGTTAGAGGAACAACGACTCGGTGAAAGCGACCTGTTGGCATGCGTATGACAGGAAGGTCGATAGCGACATGGGCATGCGTTGGAGGTAGGCCAGGATGGAATATTCGCTACCAAAAGCCAGCAAGACTGATGAGCTGGAACTGTAACAGTTTTGTAAACCTAAGGGTTTTGCTTACGGATTGTAAAGACATGACCTACGGGCATGCTCTTAAAATAAGGCATATTTTGTATGGGAAAGGGTTGTTGGGTTATTGAATACCCTCATTTTATATTGTTCTCATTATCGATTTGATAAACATCTATTGAAGAACATTTTGTAAAGGCTTTGCAAGCTGTGTGCACAGAGACCTATCGAGAGAGAAGAGAGTCTGCAGCTGAGTGCGCAGAATAAGAATTGTTGTACCCTTCCCAAAGACTAATACAACAATAGTTCTTGTGGACGTAGCCTCCATCCAGGGGGTGAAGCACATTAAATACTGTGTAGTGTGATTGTTCTGTTTCCGCATTTGTTTCTTTGTTTACATTGGATGCATGGATTCTCATTTATCAGTTGGTATGTTAATACTTTTATATGTATCCGCCATCGAAGAAAGATGGGAATGATATGTTAAGTATTGATGGAATGAATGAATGTTCAATGCTCAGTATTCCAAGTCTGTGAAAGTATCAGGTCATTGAATAATTACATGTCTATGTAACATTCAGATTATATAACCCTTCGATGCGCAACATTGGGTGTGCACAGTAGTGTATGTTTTGTCTACTTGCATTTGGTATAAAGTCAATTAATCTAAGGAAGCAGATGAATGAGTAAGTGTCAAGTAAAGTCTCTAGTGGTTATGTTTGCAAGAGGAAGTGTATAACTCTATTGCGTTGTCCTTTTATTTGTATTATGGCCGAACTGCGTAGCCCTTGGGTGTGCTAGCTGCGCAACCAGTTAGTTAGTGGACGTGAAGACCGCGATGCAGTCTATCGTCGCACAGTCCACAATTCACAACGCAGGTCTGATAGTGCGTTGCACAGTAGTCCTGTCCGAACAACTCATCACACCATTGTGGAAACTTGATTCCGCAGTACCCCCATATCTACACCTCGGGTGAGAACTCAACTTGTTCGCAGGCTGTTGCCAAAAGGGCCGGTGAGAAGGGGTTTTGTTGGTTCTTTGAAACCGTGAAGAACCTAGTTCTACATTGGAAACCTCTAGATCAATACTTAAGCCAAAAAAATGGTTCTGTTTCAGGGACAAGAATCCATGTTGAGTTGAAGTCATGATGTGCGAAGTAGAACAAGTTGAGCTGGGAGTCGACTTCTAGTATCCAGACAAGAAAGAAATCTGGGCGTGGTGTGACAAGATAGAGAGAGACTTCGCACGGAAAGAAAATAGAAACCCATATCTCTATGACATTCAGTGGTTGAATAAATACCCATGGAAAGATGTGCACGAATTGTTTTGGGCATCTTTTGGATACGAGCTACACGAGTAGTTGTCCAGGCTTGTAGAACACAAAAATTGTATCCCACGAAGTGCACTGACCGAGTGGACACCGGAGCTTACTGAACAACTCAAAGCACTAGATAGTCCATTCGTACGAGCAATCAACTTTTGGGTCGATAGTACATTGCAAATTTTTGTGACAGAGTTCACTCTGGACATGCTAAAGTCCTATAGCACAGCTAAAAAAGAATTTTTCAAGGGAATCAGAGGTAACTATCTGAACAACCTCAGTTTATATATTAAAATTCTTCTAGCCGAGAAATTTTTTTTTAGAATGAAGTAAAATTCTTTCATCTGTCATGGTAGACATATAGTGGTTCCTACGAAGAAATTCATAGCCTGAGAAGTGGAAAGAGATACAAGTTTATCCCTAAGCAGACTACTAGTGGACCTAGACTCCGTGTAGACATACATTCAGTAGCTGACCCTGATAGTCAAACCGCACCTCTATCTTCCACCTATTAGCCTAATACATCACAAAATCCGTCGGTTGCACATACCATGCCTCCCTTATCTCAGAACCCATCCGTCCAAAACCCACCGATTGGGAGCACCCCGCAACCCGCATTGTAGAACATTAGTAATAGTAACACCACAAGAGCGGGTGCCCAGGCTATTCCAAATAAACCTAGTTAGTCTCAGGCTATCCCACTTCAGAACGTCCAACCTCAGAATATTATCCCTAACACAACTCAGAGAACTGTGCCACCTCGAAGGAGGATGGATGATGATATCAAACTGTCAATATTCAAAGGAACGGGTCTAGAAGATCCTGATCAAGATTGGTTTCTATGTGAAGCCGTATGGAGTGTAAAGCAAGTACAGGATGACGCTGTGAAGCAAGTGCAGCTCATCACCACATTTAGAGACCGAGCCTTGCACTGGTTCATGAAATATTCATAGGGACACCAAAGAACCTTGGCAGAAATCAAGGCTACACTCTTAGCATAATTTAAGAAGCCGAAGTCAGAGTCACAGTTTATCACAGAGTTGAAAGAGATCAAACAGAAACCTAATGAAACAGTCTGGGAGTTTGATAAGAAATTTAAGACAATACTAGACCAAGTAAGCTTTTATATTCCACCATAGCAGCATAAGGAGTGGTTTATAGCCGCGTTGTTGCCCCATATTAGATAGTCGTTGATGCAACAGAAAGTGGCTTCACAGCCAGAAGCATTGGATGTCGCGATGAATCTACAACCTTCACCTATGGGAGAAACTAGCACTGGGATGTCGCAGATTCACAACCAATTGGCTACTCTAACACTACAATTGCAAGACATAAAGCAAGGAAAGCAAGAGAGAAAAGAAGTCTGGTGTACAGGCTGCAAGGGAGAAGGACAAACTAAGGATCATTGTCCTTTATTCCAGGATTTTCTTAACATGGGCGGACCAAACACATTAAACCCATTCCCGCTGTGTTATGGGCATATAGAACCACATCCAAGAATTTGACTGGACATACACCGTCTAGACTCGCCTATGGACAGGAAGCCATCATGGCTATGGTGGTCTAGAGGAAGACCGCTTCATCACAGGATTTCACCAACAAGTGCAGAAGGAAAGAGAAAAAGCATGGCATGATCACCACATCAAGAACAAGTCTTTCTAGGTAGGTGATCTAGTCCTCCTATATGATAGTAAATTCATGAAATTTCTGGGAAATTTTAAAACGCATTGGCTTGGTCCATATACTGTTTTACATGTAACTAATGATGGCGCAATCCAGTTAGCCACATTAGCAGGAGATAACTTGCCAGGTCTAGTCAATGGAAGCAGACTAAAACCCTAT
Organism: Larix kaempferi; assembly: GCA_027924585.1. Lineage (NCBI taxonomy): Eukaryota > Viridiplantae > Streptophyta > Pinopsida > Pinales > Pinaceae > Larix > Larix kaempferi. Next base: position 20,634,217 of record BSBM01000070.1, on the reverse strand, counting down.
CGGGTTTGTCCTGCTTCGCAGAGTGTAAGCTACAAGGCTTACATGATTATCTTAATAGTGTAAAAATCAAGGAAGTCAATAAAATCAATGTTAACAACAATTATGAGAGAATTGAAGTTGTAGAAGAACGCAATGATGAAAATAAAAGTGTCAAAGATGACGTTAATCATGATATCGTAGAAAAACGAAACCCAGAAGATGCTGCAACAAATGATGAGATGAACATTCTATTAATAGTCGCAACTCAAGATGTCCTAGAATCTAAATATCAAAAGGTTCCCGGGGAACAACTAAAGACAAGCTCGTCATACAATGAAGTAAGTACATTATTAGTAGTTATCGCTACATATACGAAAACCATATCAAAGCATGCAGAAATATTAGAAATCTACATCAAATTAGCAGAGCAAAAGAACACCATCACATTAGAAGCTCAGAATAATACTCCATATAGTTGTTATGCATTTATCTACAAAATTATGTGCATGAAAATATTTGAATGGAAATGCGACCAAATATTTCAGTAACTACTAAATGTTGATGTATATGTAACTTCGGAATTTATTTCACCCATGTATATTGTACTCCTATAGAGATGTTATTATTCCTCTATACAGAAGTGTCATCATTTGTATTGACAAGTGTCGCAAGTGTCGTAACTTGCTGTGATGGGTTATTAGACCACCTAGTGAGGGATGACCTCGGATTAATGTAACCATGGGTTATTATACTGAGTTATACAAGTCATCCCTGCTATTTTATTAGGTAGGTCAGGTCATGTATAAATAGAGTGCAGGAGGCACTCTATTTGATCATCTTATTACTCACATCTACATCACTCAGAAAGTGGTGCATTAGTTGAGGAGGAGGAGTAGCTGCTAGTCGAAGACTATATCTTGTACTTTGAAAGTATCATTGCTCTTTCTATCTCTGAGGAAGTTGTGGGGTTTTTCACCTTTATGGTTTTCCCCAATGAAACTCTGTGTGTCTATTATCTCATGTGATTACTTGGTGTGATTGATACGCATTGTTATACTTGATATGTTGTACATGTTATTCTCTTAGTAAATATCCTAGAGTTTATTGAATTCATGCTCAAAAATTAACATGGTATCAGAGGTAACCTAAGAAGAAGACATTATGCAGTGGCAGAAACTAGGGTTTCTTGTTTATTGGGTTTCTCTCCATAGATTTTGGAAAGGCAGTAAGGTAGATTGACTCTACTCATCAAGGAGAATCTTTCTATCCAATCAAAATTATATTATGGATACTTTTATTTTTAGCCCTAAAAATTAGGGTTTCCAGAAAAATAGGAATTTCTGAAATCTGAAGACATAGATGGATGATCCTTGGAAAAATCCAAGTTTAGAGCTTTGGATCGATATTTTTGGTTGGGTGAAGCTCTGGAAAACTCAAACCCTAATTCAAGGTCCTCCCTAGTGAATCCGAGAAGACTAAAAGGAATTTTTGAAGGGTGAAACTTTGCAGATTTCAAATTCTGAATATACCAGGCTGATCATCTCATCAAGTTACATCTTTCTATCCTTTCATAAATTTCAAATTCACATTTTGAATTTTTAGGGTTTCTCTAACAAACCCTAATCCGGGACTAGATCCAATTTTCAGCAAATCAAGTGGTAAGACCTAAATCTTTCCTATTTCCATTTGAAGTACTCTTTAAGATGTCTCACCACGCCAAGCTTGAAGATAAGCTTGAAGGGGTTGATAACTTCCGAGCATGGAAGTATAGGATTGGGTTAATCCTTGAAGAATATGAGTTGGACACTTACATAAGCTCTAAGGTCCCTATCCCAGAGGGAGAAAAGGCTAAAGCACTTCACAAGAAGAACTTGGTCAAGGCAAAGAGGATCATTGCTGATTCTATCAAGGACCATCTCATTCCACATGTGTCATCTCTGAAGACACCTAAGGAGATGTTTGATTCCCTAACCAAGCTATTTGAAGGTAAGAACATAAATCGGAAGATGACTCTGCGGAACCAATTGAAAGGGGTAAAGCTTCAGAATGGAAAGACCATTCAATCTTATTTTTCTAAGGTCTCTCAGATCAAGGAACAACTCGAAGCTGTGGATAATGGTGAAGTTGTTATGACCACATTGAGTGACCTACCTAGGTCATGGGATTCCTTTATCTAAGGAATCTTTGCAATAAAGAAGTTGGTTTCTTTCAGTAGACTGTGGGAGGAATGTTCACAAGAAGAAGCAAGGCTTGTGGCTCGAGAAGAAAAGATAAGGAATCAATATCAAGCTCTCACAACAGACACCAAAGGAAGCAAGTTAAAGAGGGAGAGATGTCATAACAAGAAACATTCTCACCCTCATCACAAGAAGAAAGATCTATCTCATGTTCGATATTACGATTGTAATGAAATAGGACACTTTGCTTCAAATTGTCCCAAGAAGAAGAAAGACAAGAACTTCAACAAGAAAAAGAAGAACAACAAAAGGAGATATCATGCTCATGCTCCTGAGGATGATGAACCTCCCAGGAAGAAGGCTAGAGCAGAAAGTGATTACTCATCTAGTGAAGATGAATATGTTCTAATCTCATCCCTCACAGGTACTATCTCTCATGGATGTAATGATTGGCTTATTGAAAGTGGGGCTTCTAAACACATTACTGGGTTTAAGGAATCTTTTGTAAATCTATCTGAATATGAATCACCCCATAAGGTGAAACTTGGGGATGATTATCAATATCCTATCAAAGGAAGTGGGGAATCCTCCTACAACCTAGACTCTGAAAAGTCCTTCAAGATGAAAGATGTATTATTTGTACCTGGGCTCAAGAAGAACCTACTCTCCATCTCTGCATTGGATGCAAAAGGCATGAGGGTTGCATTTGTAGATGGCCAAGTCCTAATGTGGCCTAAAGGTAAAACTATAGATGATGCAGTGGTGATTGGAGAGAAAGAGGGAGGATTGTACAAATTAAAGGGACAACCTGAACATTCCATGGTACATGAATCCATGGAACCAAGTGAACTTTGGCATAGAAGGCTTGCACATGTGCACTATAGATCACTACCAATTGCAAGAAAAGCTGTAGAGGGTCTTCGTAAAATCAAGTCAAAGCATGAAGGTGTTTGCAAAGGATATGCAAAAGGAAAGAACATTAAGAAGGCATTTGCAAGCAGTGAAAGCAAAGCAAAAGAAATCTTGGAAATTATCCACTCCGATGTATGCAGTCTGATGTCATCCAGTTCTCTGGGTGGGTATGTATACTATGTCTCTTTCATTGATGATTTATCTAGGAATACTTGGGTCTACTTCTTGAAGAACAAAGATGAAGTATTTGACAAGTTCAAGGAATTCAAAAGCTTGATGGAAAATCAAACTGATAAGAAGATCAAGACATTCAGATCCGACAATGGTGGCGAATTCACTTCAGGTGATTTAAAGAAACTATGCAATGATTCAGGAATTAAGAGGGAGTTGACTGCTCCCTACAATCCACAACAAAATGGAGTTGCAGAAAGAAATAATAAAACAATCATGGAAGCAGCACAGGAAATGTTGCATGACCAGGATCTTCCTATGCATCTATGGGCAGAAGCAGCTGGGACAACTGTATATGTGCAGAACAGAACACCTCACAAGATATTGGACAACAAGACACCAGAAGAGGTCTTCTCTAGTAAGAAACGTGAAGTCAGCCATCTCAGAATATTTAGTTGTCCAGTATATACACATGTTCCAAAGGAAAAGAGAACAAATCTAGATCCTTCAGGAAAGAAGGGTATCTTTATGGGGTACAGTGAAAGATCGAAGGCTTACAGAATATACTTTCCAGTGTTCAAGAAGATTAATGTCACCAGGGATGTCACATTTGAGGAAGACTCAGCTTTCATTAAGTCAAGGAAGGCACCTGTTGAATATCATGAAGAACCAAAGGAAACCAGATTTCAAGATACCACCACGACTGAAGCATTTCCAGAAGCAGATCGGGAAAGTGAAGATCCACAAGAACCTGTAGATACACATCATGAGAAGGACTCTCATAAGAGGAAACCTGCATGGGCTAGAGAGATCATTCAAGATGCAGAAAGGTATGGCATTCCAGAAGAAGAAGACAGAACAAGGAAGAGAACTAGATCACACACTAGTTATGTTGCCTTACTCTGTGACATTATCAACAAAGAACCTTCTAGTTATGAGGAAGCAGCGGAAAAGAAAGAATGGAAGGATGCAATGGTCAAGTAATACCAGTCGATCATGAAGAATGATGTTTGGGATGTAGTCCCAAGACTTGAAGGGAAGTCGGTTGTGAATTCCAAATGGATCTACAAGATCAAGCATGCTGCAGATGGCCGCATAGAGAAATACAAAGCGAGATTTGTAGCTCATGGCTTCTCCAAGAAAGAAGGGATTGATTATGAAGAGACATTTTCTCCTGTAGGCAGGTACACTTCCATCAGATCGGTACTTGCCCTGGTTGCAGTGATGAAATGGAATATGCACCAGATGGATGTCAAGACAGCTTTCTTGAATGGTGTAGTCGAGGAGGAAGTGTATGTGGAGCAACCACATGGTTTTGAGACACATGACAGGGTGTCATATGTGTGCATATTGAAGAAATCCTTGTATGGCTTGAAGCAAGCTCCTAGGACTTGGTATGGTAGGATGGACAACTTTCTATCTAGTTTGGGATTTACCAAGAGTAAAGCAGATTCCAACCTTTACTACAAGGTTGAGGAAGGCAATCCAGTGATACTACTTCTGTATGTGGATGACTTATTTGTTATAGGAGAGGATAGTTTGATTGCTGATACCAAGAGGAAGCTTGCTGCCGAGTTCGAGATGAAGGACTTGGGGGTGATGCACTATTTTCTAGGCATGGAGGTGTTGTAGAGTGTAGATGGAATCTTCCTTCGACAAGGTAAGTATGCAGTAGAGATCTTGAAAAGGTTTGGGATGATGGACTGCAAGGCCATGGCCACACCTATGGCATCGAACCTGAAGCTTCTATGTGATGCTTCCTCTAATCCGGTTGATGTCACGATGTATCGTCAGATTATTGGATCCTTGATGTACCTGATGAACACTAGACCAGATATTTGCTTTGCGGTCAACACATTGAGCTAGTTCCTGATGGATCCTGGAGGTGTTCACCTGGTTGCTGTAAAGCATATTCTGAGGTACCTGAAGGGTACAGTTGATTATGGGCTCAAGTATGATGCGAATCAAAAGTTTAACCTACAAGGTTATGTTGATTCAGACTGGGAAGGCAGTGCTGCAGATAGGAAGAGCACATCTAGGTGCTGCTTCAGTATGGGATCAGGTGTGATCTCTTGGTTTAGCAGGAAGCAGTCCTGCGTAGCACTGAGTACAGTTGAGGCATAGTATGTTGCAGCTTGTTCGGCTAGTTGTGAGGCAGTATGGCCCTAGAAGCTACTGTTTGAGTTATTTGATCTCCCATTGGATGGTACTGGTATCTTTTGTGACAACCAAAGTTGTGTGAAGCTTTTTGAGAATCTAGTGTTCCACGACAGGTCAAAGCACATTGAGATCAAATATCACTATATCAGGGATATGGTGCAGAGAGGAGCAGTGAAGATCCTGTATCTTGCGACGGATGAGAAGGTTGCAGATGTGTTGACGAAACCACTAGCCAGAGTTAAGTTTGAGTACTTCAGAGAGAGGCTTGGTGTTCTTTAGATTCACGATACTTTGAGGAAGAAGTGATGGACACATTTGCAGGATCCATTCCAAGCATGGTGAGAATAGGATCCTTCCCATGGATGTGGATGTAAGCATTGGATGATGAGCATCAGGATTATGCTCTAGTTACTGCTTTGTATATGCATCAGTTGGATGCTTTGATTAGTTTGATCATGTATTTTTTTATGCATCATGTTGGATGCTTTGATTAGTTTGATCATGTATTTTTTTATGCATCATGTTGGATGCCTTATATATTTATATATGCATCATTTTGGATGCTTGATATATTTATATATGCATCATGTTGGATGCTTGATATATTTGTATTTGCATCATGTTGGATGCTTGATATGATCAGGTGGATCATGTATTTATGTACCAGGTGGATACATTATATGATCAGGTGGATCATATATTTTTTTGTATATGTATCAGGTGGATGCATTGTATGATTAGGTAGATCATGTAATTATATGTATCGAGTGGATGCATTTTATGATCAGGTAGATCATGTACTTATATGTATCAGGTGGATTCAAGGTATGATCAGGTAGATCATGTACTTATGTATGTATCAAGTGGATGCATTATATGATCAGGTAGATCATGTATCATGATATGTATCAGGTAGATACTTTATATTCATCAGATGGATATATTGTTTGATCAGGATGATCACAGATGACGAGCTTTAGGATGTTGCTCCAGATGATATGCATTAGGTTGATGCTATGATGATGGTCAAGATGATCACAGATGACGAGCTTCAGGATGTAGCTCTAGATGATATGCATCAGGTTGATGCTATGATGATGATTAGGTTGATCGTGTGATGATGTACATCAGGATGATGTATGGTGAGTATCAGGTTGATACTCTATGGCCGTGGACAGGTTGTGAAGGTAGCATAGAAAATATTCTTTAAAATATAAATAGGTAGAGCGTTGTGCTCGTAACAGCCTAGGATGCTCTATCGCGATCCAGACAGGTAGAGTGGTATGCTCATAACATCCTGGGATGCTCTGAGTAGGTTTTCTACAGTTTCACATAGAAAATATCCTTTAAAATCTGGATAGGTAGAGTGGTGTGCTAGTAATAGCTTGGGATGCTCTATCAAGATCGAGACAGGTAGAGCGGTGTGCTCGTAACATCCTGGGATGCTCTGAGTAGGTTTTGCGAAAGTTCACATAGAAAATATCCTTTAAAATCCGGACAGGTAGAGCGGTGTGCTCCTAATAGCCTGGAATGCTCTATCGAGATCTCAATAGGTAGAGCGGTGTGCTTGTAACATCCTAGGATGCTCTATGTAGTTTTTTTGAAGGTCAACATGTAAAAGATCCTGGGAGATCTGATAGGTTGAGAAGTGAGATCATAATCAGTCCTGGGATGCTCTTTCGAGGTTTTGTTGATGCACGTAATAAGTCCTGAGGATTCGACAGTATGGCGAGTGATGATGAAGACCTATAGGTGGTGGGCCTACATCCAGTATGAAAAAGGACTGGCTCTGTAGAAGTTCCTATGATGAGTAGATTAGAGATTGATTGAGATAGAAGCAGCAGTGATGATGATGATCTGTGTCGAGAAATACCTTCCTAGTTAAAAGGGAGTGTTGATGTATATGTAACCTCAGAATGTATTTCACCCATGTATATTGCACTCCTATAGAGATGTTATTATTCCCCTATACGGAAGTGTCGTCATGTGTATTGACAAGTGTCGCAAGTGTTGTAGCTTGCTGTGATGGGTTATTAAACCACCTAGTGAGAGGTCGGCTCGGATTAATATAACCATGGGTTATTAGACTAAGTTATACTTGATGGGTTATTAGACCACCTTGTTGGGGTCGGCCATGCACAAGTCATGTGGGTCAAAAGGTTATTAGACCACCCTATTGGCGGTCGGCCATGTGGGTCAAAGGGTTATTAGACCACCAAGTGTGGGGTCGACCTGGATTAAGTTAACCATGGGTTAAGCTAGACATGTAGGCCCCATTAGTTTATTGGGCAGGACAAAACAAGTATAAATAGAGATCGGGATATCTCTATTTGATCATTCATTCACACACTTCCCTTATTCGTAAAGTGGCGCACCTACGAGGAGGAGGCTCTGCTGCTAGGAGAAGACTATCTCTTGTATTCTGGTTGTATCTCTGAGGAATTTATTGGGGTTTTTCAAATTTATGGTTTTCCCCAAGTAAAATCTATGTCTCTTGTGTGCTTGCATTATTGTGTCCATGATTGATATGTTGTAGATTTGATGTACATGTTGTTCTCTCAGTTAAGATCCTAGATCAGATTGAAGTAAATTCTGAAAATTTAGCAGTTAGCACTATTGTATGAAAATTACAAGGAAGGAAATCAAACACATTACCCTTTAAATGATAGCCGTAGAAGCAATGAATGCCGAGACATTTCAAATTGGAATGAAAACCGTACTTCGTCAAATGCTGGTATAGCCGAAGATAACACAAAACCATCAACTACTTTAACACAGTAACATAGCGCTGAGGAATGTAGCATCTTCAGTGAGGCCCTGGTCCATTCTTTTCAAACCAAATCTTAATAGGAACAAGCCCTCAACAAGTCGGGGTATCGAATCACCCAAAGAAAAACTCTAAGACTGTCAAATGAGACTTTCACTACTGTACAAGAACTGGAGAGAGCTCGGCTCTATAAATTTACATAGGTTACTAGTTCAAGACTGAGGAGAAACACCTCCATAGACCAAAATAACAGGACTACAAACCCTCAGCCTATCAGCCACGCAGAGCTACCACCTCCAAATGACAATGAACACAATAAACTCATCGAATGCAGCAAAGGTAGGGTCTAACCACATCATTGAAATCTCTGCCAAGATCAACGGTGTAGATCATCGGTGGGATTTACGAAATCACAAACCAACTATCACATTTAATGAGCCATCACAACCACATCCATGAAGGAGCCAGCTCGGCAATGTTTAAACCTTTGTCAATTTACAACTCAACACTCCATTGTTACACCAAGATGCATTCACGTGAGTCAAGCATATTAAGCCATCTATGAGGGAATCCCTCTATTCTCATTGGCTGTAAGCATTCAATGCTTAAGATACAATCACATCCTCCAACCTGTAAACCATAATAACATTTATGTCCAACAACGTGGATATGGTTATGGTATGGTCATGTTATATCACCCTTGTAATAATAAGTCAAGGATTGGATAGGATTTTCACCAAGGTTGTATAAGTGTTACTTAGGATCACGAAAAGTGCACACAAACCACAAAGGATTTCACCAAAGTTTATATAGTAACAATAGAGCCACGACGTTGCACATACACATATATTATATATAAACCATTTATATAATAGTTGATTATTATTTCAACACTATGCAAAAATAATCTAGTGAAATGATCCAAGGAAAAGCATACAATATAAATAGCACAGAGTTATTGTTGCTTAAGGGGTCAATTACATTACAAAAAGACTTTAGCCAAATTACATACATTCTAATGCATAGTGAAGTATAAGACTTGTCGTTAAAACCAAGCTATTTTGACCATGGTAGAGTATAGTCCCTAGGCTTTATCACAATGACTATACTTAGAACTTTTTCAATGACTTTGGGAAAAAGATCGAGAGTCACGTATAACTACACATGAAAATAAAATGGAAATTATTTATAAATCCGAGTATAGAGCTGAGATACGATCAATATAGACCTTGTTATGATTTATTTACAAGCTTACAAATTACAAAAGGGAAAGATGCAATGTTTACATCAACAATCATTGTAAGACATTTTCAACTTGATTATTTAGTCTCGGACCAAGATTCTCACCGGTAGAGTGTCCACTTTTTATCTCTTCAACTATTGACAAAAGAGATTCACAGAAAACTGTTTGACTACTTGTCGCAACTTTAAACTCTTACCTGTAAATTGTCACAAGTACGAAATCATATGCTTTAGCACGAATGCTAAGTAAGCCTCGGGCAGTCTGAAGGACCCCTTCGTCAATCAAACAAAAGTACATTAGTCAAAGCAGATAACTCATCTTCCATAAACGACAACAATAGAAGTTTGTAACATTGCAGCTGAATAATATCAAGACATCTTCTGAAAATCATTTAGTCGAAATTCTTACATAATAAACGAGCATGGCATTTAGTACAGAAAGATAACATTTCATGCATCGTTCTATTTCCACATTCATTAAATAAGTAATAAATGTCATGCAGAAAATTTTTAAATTTTTTGTGATTTTTCCAGGATGTTACATCTGGTATCAGAGCGCAAGTTCAAACTCTAGGCCTGAATGAGGCTCATGCACGCAAACAGAAAAATAAATCAGAAAGTTTATGTTACTAACTTTTGTAATTTTATTTTATTTTTGCATAGAACAGATTGACCTTTAATTGTAGGTATGGAAATACCAGAGGAATCAACAAAGTACAGATCTCCTCATAATGAACGTATTAATCATAATAACACTGAAGGAATTTATGTTGAGTTAAACAACCAATCTTCTGAAATTTTACGCACTGTATAGAATTTGAAATCTGAGTTAAAAGCTGTTAAAGAAGAAAATGAATGGATCCTAAAGGTACAGGATGAGTTACAACAAAATTTAAGAGGAAACTGTCACAGTGATGAAAGAGGCAGAAAATCAGAATTAAGGGTTGATTCTGAAATAATGTCCCACCAACATAAGCATAAGAAAACAAGAAATGATAAAAGGAACAGTTACTCATCCTCTAAATCTTATTCAAGTAATGAATACATAAATTATGACAACAATAACAGTGAATGCTGCTCTAAAAAGAGAAAACATAAGCATCATGAGAAGATTACTGGGGAATTTAAAAAGATTAAGCCACCTACTTTTAATGGCGAAAGTGAGAAGGGTGAGACAACAAAAGCTTCACTGTCTGGAATGAAAAAGTACTTTAATATTTATGACTACTCTTCTCAAGTGAAAGCCAAGATGTCTATTTACAATCAGATTGGGAAGGAAGATATCTGGTGGTAGGATCTTAAAAGAATCAAGAGCATCAAATAAAAAAAAGTAACTTGGACTATGTTTAAAAGTTTGTTTAAAAATAATTTTTTGTCGGAACAATACTTTGAAGATAAGTCAAGAGAATTTTACAATTTAAAGTTGGGTACAATGAACATGAAAGAACTATGCAGCAAGTTCCTTAGCTTGCTGAGGTATGCACTCTACATGGTTGAGGAAAAGCCTAAAGAGCAAAGGTTTCTCAGTTGTTTACCTTTTAATATAAAAGATCGTATTGAGTATGATAATCCTTCCACTTTGGAAGAAGCCATGAGGAAGGCAAATTTTTGTTTTGACCAAAACAGAAAAAGATAATGAACAACTGGCTGGAAGAACAGTAAGACTAATCAATATGATTATAAAAAGAAGAATTTTAATCAGAATGCTGGAGGTTTTAAGAAAAAATTTAATAACAGAAATTTTCTTAATAATTATCGGAATAATACATCTCAGAACTCTAATGCTGCAATAAATGTACCTAATAATAATAATCACAACAATAACAATAACAATAACAACAGGTATGCTAAACAAAAAGGACCCGTAAAGTGCTATGAATGTGGTGGACCACATAAGAGAGCATATTTCCCACGCAACAAGAGGACAACCAACAACATACATACTATGCAAGCAGAGACTATAATTGGAGATATCGCAAGAGAAATGCCCAAGATAAATGCAGCATTGGAGAACCATCAAGCGGACCATCAAACATCCATGGTCGAAATTGAAGGTATGATACAAAACAAGTCAATTTCTATTTTAATAGATCCAGGTGAAAATCTAATTTATATTTCAACTACTTTAGTAAACCGTTGCAAGCTAAAAATAGAAAAATTTGATAATGCATGGTTAGTTCAGCTTGCAACAGGAACTAAAAGAAAAGTTACAGATTATGTCCAGAATTGTGAACTATTTTTAAGTCAGCTAAAAACGCAAATTAATCAGAATGTTTTACCCTTGGGTTCATATGATTTGTTTATTGGCATGGATTTGCTTGAACAACATAGAGTTATATTGAATTGTTATGATAAATCTTTTACTTGTATAAATAACGAAGGTAATTCAAAAACAGTAAAAGGAATTCATAGGAAGATTTCAGTAAGGCAGATTTTTTCCTTACAAGTAAAGAGAGCTGCCAGAAAAGGTTGTAAATTGTTTACTCTTAATTTTGTTAATGATGAATGTACATCTAAAGAAGACAAGTTAAAACTAGAGGATATTCCCATCCTTAGGGACTTTTCTGATGTATTCCTAGAAGAAATTCCAGGACTACCTCTGAAAAGAGAACTTGATTTCATCATTGAGTTAGTACCCGGTGCGGTACCAAACTCAAAGGCCCCCTATAGGATGAATATTCTAGAGTTAAATGAGTTAAAATCTCAGCTGAAAGAATTAGTAGATAAAAACTATATAAGACCTAGTGTGACCCCTTAGGGAGCACCAGTAATATTTGTTAAAAAAAGGACAGTACCATGCGTTTGTGCGTTGCCTACCGTCAGCTTAATAAAATGACAATTAAGAACCGGTATCCCTTACCCCGCATAGATGATCTATTTGATCAAGTACGCAGAGCAGATATATTCATTAAAATTGACTTAAGGTCGGGTTATCATCAAGTCCGGATAAAAGACGAGAACATATTCAAAACTACATTTAGAACGCGTTATGGACACTATGAGTTCGTAGTTATGCCTTTTGGGCTAACCAACGCACCGGCAGAGTTTAATGAACAACGTTCTGCATAAATATTTGGATAAGTTCATGGTGGTATTCATTGATGATATCCTAGTCTACTCAAAAACTAAAGAAGAGCATGACGAACATTTAAAAATAATTTTACAAGTACTTAGAGATCATCAGCTTTACGCTAAGTTCAGTAAGTTTGATTTCTATAAAGATAACATTCAGTATTTGGGTCATATAATTTATAAAGATGGTATTTATGTTGATCCTGATAAAATTAAAGAAATTAATGAGTGGCCTATCCCAAAAGATGTAACTGATGTACGGTCATTCATGAGAATAACAGGTTATTATAGAAAGTTTATTGAAGGGTTCTCTAGAATTGCTAACTCCATCACTTGTTTGCAGAAGAAAGGGAAGAAATTCATTTGGGATCAAAAGTGTCAAGATAGTTTTAATAAGTTAAAAGAATTGTTAACTAATGCACCCATCTTAAAAGTTGCAGATCCTAATAAGGATTTCGTCGTATGCACAAATGCATGCAATGAAGGACTTGGAGGGGTCTTAAGTCAGGAAGGTCATACAATTGCTTTTTAGTCAAGAAAGTTAAAAATACATGAAAAAAATTATGCAACGTATGATCTTGAGTTGGAAGCCATGATACATGCTTTAAAAATGTGGCGCCATCACTTGATCGGAAGAAAATTCATTTTAATGACTGATAATAAGGGCTTAAAGTATCTTTTGGATCAAACAGATCTTAACGCAAGGCAAGCCAGGTGGTTAGCTTTCCTTAGCGAGTATGATTTTGAGATCCATCACATTAACGAAAAGGAGAATAAGGTTGTTGATGCATTGAGCAGAAATGCTAGATTGAGTTTTGTGGCAGCAATCAGTACTTTTAAAACTGATCTGGAAAATCAGATCGAAGAAGGAATTAAGCAAGACAAAAGTTATCAAAAATTACATGATAAAGTGGCTGAAAATTCATCTTAAAATGTTATAACATATTACAAAATTAATGAAAAAGGCTTCTTAACTTATAAAAATAGAATTTATGTGCCTAGTTTTTCAAAGGTTAAGTTGCTGATTTTAGATGAAGTCCACAACAGTCTTTATTCAGGGCATCTTGGTTATCAGAAAATGATAACTATGTTAAGAAAAGAGTATTTTTGGCCCAACATAAAGAGTGAAGTTGCTGAATATATAGCTAGATGCTTTGACTGTCAGACTATTAAAGCCGAACATCAACATCTAGCTGGGCTATTGCATCCCTTACCAATTCTAGAATGGAAATGGGAAATTAGAAGCATTGACTTTATTACAAGTTTGCCTAAAAATCAGAAGCAGAATGACTCAATTATGGTTGTTGCTGATAAACTTAGTAAGGCTGCTCATTTTATTCCTGTTAAAACTAGTTTCAAGGATTCTAACTGTTAGCTCTCCAGGAAACTACCTAGGGTTATAAGCTAGGTATGCCTGGTAACTTAAGAAAATATGTTTTTTTGTGTCTTTTGAAAAAAGGTGGATCAATGGGATGACTAAATCAGAGTACAGTATTCAGACATTCAGCATGTAAACAGATGAAACAGTGCCCTCAAGAATCGATTGATCAGCATATAACATCAAAGGTGGATGAAGAAAACATGTAACCAAACTAGTACAAAGTAAGGCTCGAGAGACATTCAAGGAACTGGAATCAAGCTGTGAGCTAAACAATGTAAAGAGAACATTCACATTCAAAGCTAGACAACACTGATGCAGTGAAAGAGAAAATGGAAACTGATATCGAAGCTGAAGGAAACCTGTGATCTATATTAGCATAGGAAAACCGAATACAGTAGCCAATTATTCCATCCAAAATCGAACCATCAAAATGTCTTGGTTCTCAGACTTTATAGCCTTTGCAAAGCAATTTCCAGATCCTAAAAACGTGGATCTGTTTGAGTCAACTAAAACAGTGTAAATGCAAGAGATAGATGTGATTGCTTGAATCAAGGAATGATGAGTGTGATCTCCTCCTTTAGTGCTTGGTGTTTGATGAAGTGAAGTAGCCTCCTAAGGCTCGGTGAACTTCAATTAAGTGCATGTAGATTCGACCTTAGTGATGTGGCACGAGATCTTCAACTTGTCTCCTCAAAAGATGCCAAAAACAAAGCAAAATGACCACTTAACTGAGATCTCGTTTGAAACTCCTTTAGATACTGATAGCATAATTCATAACTCATTTGTTTTGACCGGTCTCCTGTCATTCCAACTAGAAAATCCGCGATCTGGGCGAAAATAGAGAAAACTGGCAAAAAACAGGCTTTCGGCAGTTAACTCTTCTGCTGATTTCGTGCCTTAGCCGCCGGAAGTCAGACCTTTCGGCAGCTAATGAGCTCTGTGGGGCTCGCCTAAGCTGCCGAAAGCTGTAACTGTTTCAAAAATTAAAAACCAAAAACGCTGCCTTCTGCTGATTTCGTGCCTTAGCCGCCGGAAGTCAGACCTTTCGGCAGCTAATGAGCTCTGTGGGGCTCGTCTAAGCTGCCGAAACCTGTAGAATTCCTGAAAAAACTGCCTTTGGAAAAAATCGATTTTCTCAACCGTCCGATGTCCGTTTTGCATGTTGGAATAGTCGATTTTGATATACAGATCATAAGCTATCCATTGGTGCCTTTAGATTTGGATTTGGAGCTCGGGAAGGCCGTCGAAATTGCCCCACAACATCACGCGATTTCAGCAGAAAATTCCTCTTTGCCGATCTTTGTTGTTCTTCGAAAACACTTGCAGACTTGAAAAACTCGGCCACTTGTGGGCGAGACTTAAGGTACCAGACCCCTTATAACTCTGTCCTCAGTGGGAGATTTGTTTTCACCATGGAATGATGAACTGTCACTTAATACCTGGAGATGATCTGTGCAACCAGAAGATATGTTTCCTCTGTAAGTTGAGTCACAGGCAGTGTACAACAAATGTTTTATGAGTCACACACTAGCTGGAGTTTAACTCAATGAATGGATAGAGGCAAGGTTTAATCTAACTGATCCTCTCCACAAGACTGGCTGTTCTTCAACTGCAATGATGAATCAGGCTTGCTTGACATTGGAGCGTGCAAAAGCAGGATTTTATTTTTTGCATATTGAAACATTTTCGGCAACTTATGCTTTGTCTGTTAACCCCTTTAGCTGCGGAAACTAATCCTTTTCGGCCATTAAGCAAACTTCCACAGACTCAGTTAACTGCTGAAAGCTTAAATTTTCGAATTTTGAAACCCAAGACTCACAAAAATAAAATTTTTACCCATTCTATCACCCAAAAAGACGGTGGTCAATTTGGGAGATAACACTAACATTGCAGATATTTTCATGAAGCAAGTTTTTCGCTTGCATGTAATTCCAAAGGTAATTATTTCAAACCGAGACTCTAAGTTCACTAGTAACTTTTGGACAACACTGTTTAAAGGATTAAATACTAAATTAAATTTAAGCACTTCTTTCCACCCACAAACTGATGGTCAAACAGAAAGATTAAATCAGATTTTGGAAAACATGTTAAGATTGTATGTTAAAGATCAACCATCTAAGTGGGAAGATTACTTGCACTTAGCAGAATTTGCCTAGAAGAATAATTATCAAGCATTTGCTAACTTAAGTCCATTTGAAATTTTGTATGGAAGGAAATGTTGTACTCCAATTTCTTGGGATAATCCTGTAGACAGATTGATGTTAGAACTAGATTTATTGAAAGAAATGGAGCTAACCGTGAAACAGGTTCAAGGTAACTTAAAGGTTTCCCAAGATCGGTAGAAAAGCTATGCTGATTTGAAACGCACAGAAAGAGAATTTCAGGTAGGAGACCATGCTTTTATAAAGGTAAAGCCCAAGAAAAGTTCTTTGAAGCTTGGGAGTTGTGCTAAACTAGCACTAAGGCATTGTGTACCATTCGAAATCCTATCAAGGATAGGATCTGTTGCATATCAATTGGCATTTCCATACAATTTTAAAATCCACAATGTTTTTCACGTTTCTGTTTTAAAGACGTATGTGCACGATGCTACTCATGTGCTAAATTGGAATGACATATAGGTGTAACCCGAAGGAGATTTTCAGGTTGAACTGGACTGTATTCTAGACCGGAGGGAAATTATGCTTCGGAATCGCACCATAGGGCAGGTAAAGGTGTAATGGAAGCACCTTAGCCCTGATGAAGCTACTTGGGAGCTGGAAAGTAATATGCGGGCAGCATATCCAGTTCTGTTCCATGAGGAACTTGATGATGAATAAGAAACATTGAGGACGATGTTGAGCTTAAGAGGGGGTGTTTGTAACATACCCTATTTGCTGGAAAACATTTTATGTTAAGAAACATTATAATAAATTTTATTGTAAAGTTTTATGTTGGACAGGTGTCCAAGGATGACTGTAATTTGCACAATATATTACTATTTAATAAATAAAATAGGAGACAAACAACTAAGAGGACTGTTGAAAGAGTGGTTACTGATCCACTAGGTGGAATGGAATCTGGGGTAGATGGCAATGGACAAGTGGCAACATCATGATGCAACTAACTAGCTGTTGGTATGGGACAACTCCCTTGAAATGTGGTCATAGTGCCCTGAAAGATGGGATTCGAGCTTGAGGCTCATTTATTCCAAACTAACCACTAAAAGACCTAGGCAGTCTATATAATAGCCATCAATATTGAACTTAGGTTCATCACTTTTCCTGACGAGGAAATTTACCTTGGGGTTTTGCTGTATTTGCACCCAAGGGATTTGATGAGGGGATATGCTATGTTGTTGATCATGTTATGAGTCTGCCAAACTCTTATTGAGTTCAGGAGGTTGATGCTGAGTGGAGAAGGCATTTTATTTCAGGAGTTTGATACCGAGTGGAGAAGGTATTTTTGAGTGCCTTGCTTCTACACAGATTCCACCCACTTACTGGATTAGTAATCAGGCTCAGGGGTTCATTAGAAGTCAGCAGTTGAGCTACTTTTTTTGAAGCAAGTTTGGAGGAAGAGGCCTCCTTGGGCGTTTGTCGACCTATCATCTTTTACAGGTTCTATTGTCTTATCTATTTTTATTTTAAAGTTCTATTATCTATTTCTGTATATTTTAAAGTTATGTTATCTACTAGTTTTACTGTTTATTCCATAAAGTTCATTTTAGTTTTCCTGAATATTTTAATAATTTTGTATAAATCGAAATGATTGAATAAATTAGTCTCTGCATTTTTCCCCATGCAAAAAGGAATAGCATCGTACTCTAGTACAGAGACAGATTAAGTAGAATAGATCAAGATAGGCAAATAGCCAAGTTAATGAGAAGATTAAATTATTATAAATTTTCTCAAGTTTCTACTTACTGTTTAATTCCTGTAAATACATCTACAGTTCCCTCATTATCATTATTTCTGGCTAACTCTTTTCCTAATTTACATGCAATGTTTCCTTGTTTATAAATATCTTTGTTTCAAATAAATAGATTTCTGTTCTAATAGTAAGAATTGTTTTATGCATTTAGTAGTTAAAATGTATATGTTTATATTAGGTTAAATATAGATTTACTTTCAATATACATCAGAATGATAATTCTTCTACAGACAACAAGGGTTTCCAATTATTTCATGTACGTATTTATACATTGTTTTATACCATAAAATACACAATAGAAATCAAAACATTTATCATTTATGTCATAATCCTAAACAGAGTTATCAACTACCAACCTATAGTCAACATTTCCATTTTAAAATAAGTTAAACTTTATTTCCCTTTAACTACATGATTCCAACTACAATATGGAATTATTACAATGTAAATAGAATCGAGATTTAATCTCAACATTTCACAGCAGAAGACCTAGTTTGTATTATCGAATTGGGACAACATTCTAGAGTTCACTTTTCATTTTAACAGTAGACAAATTAAATCCAACAAGAGTACCAAGAAAGGCAAGTTCTAATGCCGAGAATATATCAAGAGAAGAATCACAACAAACAATCCACTTCCATCGATCATTTAGAACAAAAAGGGGCAGCATTATATTTTATCAAATAGCAATATCAGTTTAGTGCCGAGACCTTTTGAAGAGCAACAATAGACTTTACATAACAATGCTTAACAAACCATGTGACATTTTCCTTAGAGATCGAACTTAGAATGTCATTTTATTTATTTCATAACTCGACAGAGTTGAAGACTCGACCTGATAACTAGGAATCAAATCGAGCCATACGTTTCATACATTTCAAACCCTAACTCATAGAACGACATTGCCGAGAACTTCTCTCAACCGATGAACCTTACTCAGCCAAAAACTCTTCTCTAAAATAAAAACGTGTCTCATATGAGTTACAGAAATCAAAGGGTTACCACGATATTCAAGTCTGGAGAGACACACGACAAACCTATACAGTTTCATAGTTATTCT
The DNA here is from genome assembly GCA_027924585.1 of Larix kaempferi. NCBI lineage: Eukaryota > Viridiplantae > Streptophyta > Pinopsida > Pinales > Pinaceae > Larix > Larix kaempferi. Next base: position 20,615,384 of record BSBM01000070.1, on the reverse strand, counting down.
GCAGAAGAGACGTTACAAAGAAGCTTCCATTTCATTCCACAACATTAACTTTTATCCATCAACCATAAAAACACAGAACCATTTTGAGAACGAGATGTATCATAATATTAAGTCTGGAATGAGAATCCCTGTTTTAAAACTATTGTATTCACAATCAACATGGTAGTTTCCTTATGGGTCGAGGTATTATCCTCCCCATACAGTTAAAAGTTTACAAACCCTATCTATACAAAGTTACATATTCTCTGAGTTAAAATACAAACACAAAGAACATCACATAGATGACCACCATATTCTTTTACACAAAGTTCCAACGCAACCGCCGAGGCTTACTGGTTGGTATAGCTAATTCCAACCTTCAACGCCCAGATTTGAGGAGCCATTTCACATTACACCTGCAAGAATATTATGGGCGTGGTTAAAACAGTATCTCAGAAGGAAAAGAGTACAATACCAAAATTTAATAACCATTAGCACTATTGTATGAACATTACAGTGAAGGAAATCAAACACATTACCCTTTAAATGATAGCCGTAGCAGCAATGAATGCCGAGACATTTCAAACTGCAACGAAAAACCTACTTCGTCAAATGCTGGTATAGCCAAAGCTAACACAAAACCATCAACTACTTTAACACAATAACACAGTGCCATGGAATGTAGCAACTTCAGTGAGGCCCTGGGTCATTCTTTTCAAACCAAATCTTAATAGGAACAAACCCTCAACAAGTCGGGGTATCGAATCACCCAAAGACAAAACTCTAAGACTATCAAATGAGACTTTCACTATTGTATAAGAACTGGAGAGAGCTCGGCTCTATACATTTACATAGGTTACTAGTTCAAGACTCAGAAGCAACGCTTCCACAGACCAAAATAACAGGACTACAAACCCTCAGCCTCTCGGCCATGCAGAGCTACCACTACCAAATGACAATGAACACAATAAACTCATCGAATGCAGCAAAGGTAGGGTTTAACCACATCATTGAAATCTCTGCCAAGATCAACAGTGTAGATCATCTGTGGGATTTACAAAATCACAAACCAACTATCACATTTAATGAGCCATCACTACCACAGCCACGAAGGAGCCAGCTCGACAACATTTAAACCTTTGTCAATTTACAACTCAACACTCCGTTGTTACACCAAGATGCATTCACATGAGCCAAGCATATTAATCCATCCACGAGGGAATCCCACTATTCTCGTTGGTTGTAAGCATTCAATGCTTAAGATACAATCACATCCGCCAAACTGTAAACCATAATAACATTTATGTCAAACAACGTGGATATGGTTATGGTATGGTCATGTTATATCACCCTTGTAACTTGAAGTCAAGGGTTGGATAGGATTTTCACCAAGGTTGTATAAGTGTTACTTAGGATCACGAAACGTGCACACAAACCACAAAGGATTTCACCAAAGTTTATATAGTAACAATAGAGCCACGACATTGCACATACACATATATTATATATAAACCATTTATATAATAGTTGATTATTATTTCAACACTATGCAAATAATCTAGTGAAATGATGTAAGGAAAAGCGTACAATATAAATAGCACAGAGTTATTGTTGCTTAAGGGGTCAATTACATTACAAAAAGACTTTAGCCAAATTACATACATTCTAATACATAGTGAAGTATAAGGCTTGTCGTTAAAACTGAGCTATTTTCACCATGGTAGAGTATAGTCCCTAGGATTTATCACAATGACTATACTTAGAACCTTTACAATGACTTTGGGAAAAAGATCGACAATCACGTATAACTACACATGAAAATCAAATGGAAATTATTTATAAATCTGAGTATAGAGCTGAGATACAATCAATATAGACCTTCTTATGATTTATTTACAAGCTTACAAATTACAGAAGGAAAGATGCGCTATTTACATCAACAATCATAGTAAGACATTTTCAACCTGATTATTTAGTCTCGGACCAAGATTCTCACTAGTAGAGTGTACACAGTTTTTATCTCTTCAACTATTGACAAAAGAGATTCACAAAAAATTGTTGGACTACTTGTCGCAACTTTAAACTCTTACTTGTAAACTGTCACAAGTACAAAATCATATGCTTTAGCACGAATGCTAAGTAAGCTTGGGGGTGCCCGAAGGACCCCTTCATCAATCAAACAAAAGGACATTAGTTAAAGGAGATAATTCATCTTCCATAAACGACAACAATAGAATTTTGTAACATTATAGCTGAATAATATCAAGACATCTTCTGAAAATATTTTAGTTGAAATTCTTACATTTTAAACCAGCATGGCATTTTGTACAGAAAGATAACATTTCATGCATCGTTCTATTTCCGCATTCATTAAATAAGCAATAAATGTCACGTAGAAAAAATTTAAATTTTTTGTGATTTTTCCGGGTTGTTACATCTGCATTGCTCGACTTCCGCTTGCTCCAACCCTGTGCCATCCATCTGCTCCCTTCCCTTTATGCGACCTCCCTCCTGTGCTAGTCGTGCACACACACCCTTCCACGTGGCCTCCCTTCTGCCATCTCCTTTAGATGCACTCGACATCCCTATCCACTCATGCGTCCACAACTGCCTCCTCCCCCCATATCCTTCCACCATCATGCTTTCGCTTATCACTTCCACTTTCTCGCCATCACCGTGGGAACATCCCACCAGCGCATGCATACTATGCCCACTCCCTCATCTCTCCATATCCCACAGTTCACCCAATGCTCTTCCTCCCATCCGTTGCTCCTCCATTGCATCCCCTCCCTTCACGCTAGCTCTATCCCTACGCTTCCTCCTACCTCACGCCCAACTGCATTGTACCCACACTCCTCCCATCGCATTTCTCCTCTCTTCCCTACTACATTCTCACTACACCCACATCCATTGCTTACGGTTTTACAACCCTAATTTATTCACACTGTATTCATTTTCAAATAATAATAATATTAATAATAATAATAATAATATTAATACAATAATTAAATTTGCTCAAAAACTATATAAAAATCTATATATATATTTTATATCATTGTATTATTATTTTAATAAAAAAAATATTATTATAATAATATATAAAAATTCAAAAAAGAAAAGAAAAAAGAAATTCAAATTTCTTGAAGAGTTTCACAAGTTGGAATCACTATGTTCTCTTCATTCAACAAGATCATCATTAGCCCATTCCACAAACCTAAAAGAGATGAAAGAATTGAAGTGGAAAATATAAAAAAGATCTAGGCTAGAGAAATAAAAACAAACCAACATGAAGAAATAAAAAGTGGATATGAAGACATTATCAAATTAGTTAAGGAATTGAAGTTGACGATAACACAATGTCAAGAAGACACTGCAGTGAATCCCAAATTCCTAGGTCAAGAAAAGATGGAAACTACATCTACACCCATGTCAGAAGAAGGAACTCTTATAATAAAGCAACAAGATATGTTGACTCCCGAGTTCTCAGGTCAAGTAGAGTTGGGGTTTGCATTGGCACTCACGATAGAAGAAGGGACTACGACCAGAAAGGAAGAATTTATTATGACTTTCGATTTCTTAGGTCAAGAAGTGATGGGATCTAATACACCCATGATAGAAGAAGTAACCGTGACTCTCGATTTACCAATTCAAGAGGAACACGGGACTACTGCGACTTCTACGTTTTCAAGTAAGGATGAATATAAAATCACTACTACCCCTAGGAAGGAAAGGAAGCTTGGCCGATCGACTCCTTATACCCCCCCTCACAAAAGATCCATACCATCACACACCAAGTGGGATAAGAAAATACATCCCAACTACAAACCTCAAAATGCGATACTTAGTAAAAAGTATGCACACCTACCAAAACTTCGTTGTGGCTTCTTACAAGGTAGGGAAGTAAGGCATATTAACACGTGAGCTAAAAAACCTATAAAATTGTCTAGTAAAACTTCAAAACAAGGACTTGTTAAGGAAGTCGATGATAAGGACGATAAAACAGAAGAGGTAGAAGACAAGGATATGGAAGATCAAGATGATATTGACAATCATAATGTCAATATCAATTGTAAGGAAAATAACGATGTTGTAAAAATCAAGGAAGTCAATAAAATCAATGTTAACAACAATTCTTAAGAAATTTAAGTTGTAGAAGAATGAAACGATGAAAATAAAAGTGTCAAATATGACCTTAATCATGATATCGTAGAAAAACGAAACCCAGAAGATGTTGTGACAAATGATGAGATGAACATTCTATGAGTAGTCACAACTCAAGATGTCCTAGAATCTCAATACCAAAAGGTTCCCAGGGAACAACTAAAGACAAGCTCATCATACATTGAAGTAAGTACATTATTAGTAGTTATCGCTACATATAAGAAAACCATATCAAAGCACGCAAAAATATTAGAAATATACATCTAATTAGCAGAGAAAAAGAACACCATCAGATTAGAAACTTATAAAAATACTCCATATAGTTGTTATGCATTTATCTACAAAATTATATGCATGAAAAGATTTGAATGGAAATGTGACCAAATATTTCAAGAATTTCCAAACCGTGGCACTGTTATTCGTGGAAGAAATCCAGTTGCAGCACGCCCATAAGAAGATTCATGGACAAATCTTTTCAAAGCAATATCACTTGTAATATACCTAAATTACATTAGTTATTAATTATTATTAACTAGATTAAGTTAGTTACTAACGGTCAAAGGTCACCACCTTTCAAGGTGTAACCATTCATAAGGTTAGCATGCATATATAATATTAGCATGTCACTGTAATAATCATCAATTCGATTATAAATATATATATATATATATATATATATATATATTTTCTATTGAGATAATCATGTAAGCCTGGTAGCTTACTAGTGGTATCAGAGATTTAAGCTCTCGGCGCCTCATCCGGTTCGGCTCCTCTACCATCTTCGTTCGCTGCAGTCCACATCCCTATCCACTCACACGTCCACCGTTAGTAACTAACTTAATCTAGTTAATAATACTTAATAACTAATGTACTTTAGGTATATTACATAGAGCCTGTGATGATCAGAAAGAAGGAAATTTCTAAGTGCCAAGTACAGTTGAAATTGGGCACTAGAAATGGGAAAGACTCTGTACCCAATGTATGATGAGGAACCTATATGTACAGCACAGAACTGTTAAGATGTGCCACTGCACCAAAAAAAGAAAAAATTAAATGAAAAAGAAGAAAGAAAAATAAAAGATGTACTGTGTCGTTGCGAAGTCTAAAAGAAAACTGCGAAGGTCAAGTTAAGTTAGAAAACGACTAGGTTCAGAAGCAAGAAACCAAGCACCACGAAGTAACTGTGCAGGAGAAAGGATGACATGTCGCGTAGTTCGATGCAACACTCCAGAAAAATAGCCATTACCGTTTCGGTCGAAAATATAGCTGTTACACAGTACTTTGCCAGTGACCGCTTGGGCATTTAACTCACAGATAACCATTCTGAACGAGTTTATGAAGGAAAAGAACGAAGGATCCGCTAGATTTGGCCAAGGAATACCGCCATTAATGCTCATCTAGCCATTAAGGGTTGCGGAGGAGGTCAGCTGCGCCTATAAGTAATGTCGCATTCAGACTCACGGGCGTTATCGAACACTAAGAATTTTCCTGCGCACATGACTGTGTGAGCTATTTTCAGTAAGCTATATAAAACCCTGTGAATTTTAGCTAGTGAATATCTGAGTGGTATTCCATTGAATAAGAATTCACGGTTCAGGAGACTATGAGAATATTCAAACACGGAGGGATTGAAGGGTTAATGAGAACCCCATCCAAGAAGGGCATCTTAGAACCAGTTCAAGCATCTAGACGTTCACTGAGACATGATCTAACGATGCAAGACAAAGGTAAAGATCTAGTGCAACCAAGAATGAAGGTCCCAAAGATGGCTTCGACAGTGCAAAAGCCACCGCTAGTAGATAAAGAGATAGCTCTGACAATGACCCCGAAATATATCTCACTACATGCATAGGATGCACCGGTCTTCAGATTTGGAAAGAATGCAAAATACGACATCCCGCTATCACCCATATCAAAACATGTCGATGTCGATAAAAATCTGTTGGGTAAAATTCCAGAATGTAAATGGGAAGATTATGATTTGCTCCAGATGCAAAAGGAGGAATCTAATGAACCTAGGTTCCCATAGTTCCAACCTGACCAGTACATGTACTAGAAGAAGGATGCAAAGGGCGACCTCAACTTGGTAGCAGAGAGCTGACTATCGGGGGTAGTCACATCCAGACTACTCAATTTGCTCAGACTCCTGCATTTTGACAGATCACCGGAGCTAAATGTGGTGGTGCGAACACTGATGGCGCGCATTCACCAGGGATATTTGTGGCTTGAACGAAATGTTGACCTGACCACTGATATTATCCACTGCATCATTGGGCTGAGTAAACGGGGTAAAGACCCGAAATAGTTTTTCCAAGGAAAAATCAAGGATAAAGAAGCCGTCGCAAAGATGAAGAAGACCCTAACTGTCGTCAAAGGAAAGAGGGGCTTTCAGACATACGACATAGATGATAAAGCGATGAAGTTCATCATGAAGCTGCTATCCATAAACATCTTAAGAAAGTGTAGGGCTCTGGAGGTACCTTCCGGCGCAGTACTGCATGGCGCCGCAGTCGCAGAGGGAGAGTAGTTCAAATCGTGTCAATACCTACTAAACGAGTTCCTGGAGGAACTAAATGACACGCATATCAATGGAGGAAATTTCCATTTCACATGGCTCATAGTGTTGATCGCTTTTGTCGGGTGGAAGGAGCCAAAGGATTACGTCGGCATAAATACTAATACCAATGATTGCAGAGGGCCTCATTATGCAAACCTCTAGGAAAATTTGAACTCGCAGTGACAACATGCAACAGCTGAGGTGTTCTACCAGTATTATAGCCAGCCGTGTGACACAATCATGAGAACCCCATAGATAACAAAGCAGGTAACCAGTAAGTACATTCGCATTATTGATTTTTATGCTGACACACGTAGTATCCACATTTCAGCCAAAGCACAGAAGAGGAACGTCAAATGGTTCGCAAGAAACTACCACATGTATGAAGATGATATTGATTATATCATGAAGGAATGGCCTACCAAGTTTAGAGTGGAAATTATAGATGTCCCAAGCGACTCTGGTGAGGATGAACCTATTCCATGTCCTATTACTGAGGAAAATGAGATAGGGAAAAGAAAGGAGCCTGACAGCCCCGCGCCGAAAAAAGGAGCGTGGAAGAAGCAAAAAGATGATAAGAGCGAGTCAGACGTAGTCCTCCATTATGAGGATTATGAAACAATTGCCGTGAGGGTCACAGATTCAATGGAATATCTGATGACTGGTAAGGAGAAAAAGGACAAGGCAATTTAGGAAAGTCTGCAGAAGAATCTGAACACACTGCAGGAGATTACCGAGAAAATTGAAGAAGTCTGCAAAAGATTACCCCTGCCGTGGGACTCGGCATCTGAAGGGAAGCTACGAGGAACTTCACAACTGAAGGAGCCGCAGTTAACCATGACCATTCCTCCGAAGTCCTGTATCGTCCATCTAGATCCAATAACAGTAAGCTTTCCTATGCCAGAACAACTAGTGTTAGACACAAAGGATGATGATCATGTGGAGCTTGATTTGGAAAAGATACCACTGCCTGGGTTACACTACTTGCATCTGCAAATTGTTGAAGAAATGCATGAGAGAACCACTGACACGCTGAAAGGGAAGGATGAGCAGAAAACAACTAACAGGATGTTGGAGTCTAGCTCATGGAGAGCTATAGAGCTACATGATGAGTATGATTGTCGTTAAAGACTAGAATCCACGATCAATACAGTCACAAATAATATTGAAGAATTCAAGTACAGGTAGACCCCACAGACACTGTCATTAAGATTGGCGAGCTAGTTAACACCCTTAAGACAGAGATGCAATACATGGAGACTCTCCATGAGGCTAACGTTGCTTCCTTGAAGGAACAAATCAATCCATAGACCCCACCATATGAGCAGCAGCTAAGAGAGAAAGAAGTAAAGGCCGCAGTAGAAAGTATTGCTTCCGAAGGGGCTAAGTGCCAGAGTCTGTTGGAAGTAGTGTCGAAGGAATTCACTGCCCACAAGACTCAAGATTGCTGCAAGTAAAGAATGCAGTTAAAGATAAGCAAGTTGCACTAGAGAAGTTGGATGCAGAAGTAAAAGCTCTGCTACCAAGAGGTAGGCTTCAGAAGTACAGAGAAATCAATGTGCTAAAGAAATAAGTGCGAGCTTTAAGAGAAAAAGATACTCAAATGGGCGATAAGTCATAGCCATTACTGGAGGACGCCAGCATGATCTCGCAAGAGATCGAGGAAAAGTTAAAGTAATTGCGTAAAAATCAAGAACAGGTGGAAAGCCAGATCAACGATGAGATACCACCTAAGATGCTGGATACAGTCAAGCAAGTTGAGCAATATACGAAGGAAACAATAGAAAAGTTGATCGACACATACAATGAGTTCGTTGCAAAGCTAGCTCCGTAGGCGGAGGAACAACTTGGAGAAGTTGCAGGTGGCTCGGGGGCAAGCCACAGCTAAGTGTTAGGGGCCTGTTGGGCCTGGCCCAAGTGGGGCATTTTTAAAAAGAAGGATTTTTGGAATTGTGGAGCTGAGCGCAGTTCAGTTGAAGTATTTTTTGTATAAGTTTTGGAATGTTGCAAAGTTGCGTGCAGTGCATTGTCGAAAGAGTTGCGAAGATCAATGTTAGGAGGAGACAGTGATGTGGTGTGTCCAGTCTATGCGGATCCGGAAAAGCAGAGTGTTGGACAAAAGACATCATAGATTCCAGTTAGACCAGTGGTAGTCTATTTTTGGTAAAGATGCTACAAGAGTACCAAGCGACGGGTAGGAGCAAAGAGGAAAGAAAGCGACTGGTCGCACACGTGAAAGAACCACTACCTGAACCAGTCGCACGAGACCGTTAGAGGAAGAACGGCTCAGTGAAAGCGACCTGTTGGCATGCGTATGATAGGAAGGCCGATAGCAACATGGGCATGCGTTGGAGGTAGGCCATGACGAAATATTCACTACCAAAACCTAGCAAGCTTGATGAGCTGGAAACTGTAACAGTTTTGTAAACCTAAGGGTTTTTCCTACGGATTGTAAAGACATGACCTACGGGCATGAACTATAAATAAGGCATATTTTGTATGGGAAAGGGTTGTTGGGTTATTGAATACTCTCATTTTGTATTGTTCTCATTATCGATTTGATAAACATCTGTTGAAGAAAATTTTGTAAAGGCTCTGTAATCTGTGTGTGCAGAGACGTATTGAGAGAGAAGAGAGTCTGCAGCTAAGTGCGCAGACTAAGAACTGTTGTACCCTTCCCAAACACTAATACAACAACAGTTCTTGTGGACTTATCCTCCATCCGGGGGGTGAACCACGTTAAATACTGTGTAGTGTGATTGTTGTGTTTCCGCATTTGTTTCTTTGCTTACATTGGATGCTTGGATTCTCATTTATCAGTTGGTATTTTAATACTTTTATATGTATTCGCCATAGGAGAAATATTGGAATGATATGCTAAGTATTGATGGAATGAATGAATGTTGAATGCTCAGTATTCCAAGTTTGTGAAAGTATCAATTCATTGAATAATTACATGTGTATGTAATGTTCAGATTCTATAACCCTTCGACGTGCAACACTGGGTGTACGCAGTAGTGTATGTTTTGCTACTTGCATTTTCTATAAAGTCAATTAATCTAAGGCTTTAGATGAATGATTAAGTGTCAAGTAAAGTCTCCAATGACTAAGTTTGGAAGAGGAAGCATATACCATTATTGCGCTGTCCTGTTATTTGTATTCTGGTCGAACCACGTAGCCCTTGGGTGCGCTGGTTGTGCAAGTAGTTAGTTAGTGGATGTGCGGACCGCGACGCAGTTTATCGTCGCGCAGTCCTCAGTTCGCAGCATAGGTCTGATAGTGCACTGCGCAGTAGTCCTGTTTGAAAAAAGCATCACACCACTATGGAAACTTGATTCCCTAGTACACCCATAGCTAAATCTCAAGTCAGACCTCAGCCTGTTCACAAGCTATTGCCAAAAGGGCCAGTGAGAAGGGGTTTTGTTGGTTCCTTGAAACCGCAAAGAAACTAGGTGTACATTGGAAACCTATAGATCAGTAATTAATCCAACAAATGGTTCTGTTGCCGGGACAAGAATCCGTGATGAGTTGAAGTTGTGATGTGTGAAGTAGAAGAAGTTGAGCTGGGCCTCGACTTCTGGTATCCAGACAAGAAAGAAATCTGGGTGTGGTGTGACGAGACAGAGAGAGACTTCGCATGGAAAGAAAACATAAACCCACATCTCTATGACATTCAGTGGTTGAATAAATACTTGTGGAAAGACGTGCATGAATTCTTTTGGGAATCTTTTGGATGCAAGCTACACGAGTTGTTGTCCAAGCTCGTAGAACAAGGAAATTGTATCCTGCGAAGCGCACCAACCAAGTGGACACCGTAGCTTATTGAACAACTCAAAGCACTATATAGTCCATTTGTACAAGCAGTCGACTTTTGGGTCGACAATACATTGCAAAGTTTTGTGACAGAGTTTGTTGTGGACATGCTAAAGTCCTATAGCGCAGCTGAAAGAGAATTATTCAAGGGAATCAGAGGTAAGTATCTGAACAACCTCAGTTTATATATTAAAATGCTTCTAGCCAAGACTCGGTGTTTTTAGAATGCAGTAAAATACTTGCATATGTCATGGTAGACAGTACATATAGTGGTTCCTACGAAGAAATTCATAGCCTGAGAAGTGGAAAGAGATACAAGTTCGTCCCTTAGCAAACTACTAGTGGACCTGGACTTCATGTAGACATACATTCAGTAACTGACCGTAATAGTCAAACCACACCTCTATCTTCCACATGTCAGGATAATACACTGCAAAATACCCCAGTTGCACATACCACGCCTCTCTTATCTCAGAACCCATCCATCCAGAACCCACTAGTTGCGAGCACTGGGAAACCCGCACCGCAGAACATTAGTAATGGTAACACTACAAGAGCGGGTTCCCAGGCTATTCCGAATCAACCTAGTTAGTCTCAAGCTATCCCACTTTAGAATGTCCAACCTCATAATATTGTCCCTAGAACCGCTCAAAGAAATGTGCCACCTCGAAGGAGGATGGCTGATGATATAAAACTATCGATATTCAAAGGAAAGGGTCTAGAAGACCCTGATCAGCATTGGATTCTATGTGAAGCCGTATTGAGTGTAAAGCAAGTAAAGGACGACACTGTGAAGCAAGCGCAGCTCGTCACCACATTTAGAGACCGATCCTTGCACTGGCTCATGAAATATTCATAGGGACACTAAAGAACCCTAGCAGAAATCAAGGCTGCACTCTTAGTAGAATTTAAGAAGCCGAAGTCAGAGTCACGGTGTATCATAGAGTTGAAAGAGATCAAAGAGAAATCTAATGAAACAGTCTGGGAGTTTGATCATAAATTTAAGACACTACTGGACCAAGTAAGCTTTGATATTCCACCGCAGAAGCATAAGGAGTGGTTTATAGCCGCATTGTTGCCCCATATTAGACAATCGTTGATGGAGCAGAAAGTGGCTTCGCAGCGAGAAGCATTGGAGATCGGGATGAAGCTGGAAGCTTCACCTATGGGATAAAGTAGTAATGGGATGTCTCAAATTCAGAACCAGTTGGCTACCCTAACACTACAATTGCAAGACATAAAGTAAGGAAAGCAAGAGAGAAAGGAAGTCTAGTGTACAGGCTGCAAGGGAGAAGGACACATTAAGGATGATTGTCCTTTATTCAAGGATTTCTTTAACATGGGTCGACCAAACCCATTAAACCCACATCTAGGGCCATGGTGTGAAATTTGTAGAACTAGAGGATATCGGCTAGAATACTGCCATATGATACAGAAATACGTGAGAACACCTAAAAACTTCTATTGTAATTTTTATAAGTCAGTAGGGCACGACGAATCCAACTGCCACACATATCAGCTCATGCTAGAAAGAAATAAAGACATTAGGCATATGTATGAAGGAATGTGTAGAGTCCAAGAAGAGACTCCGCATAAACAAGAAAATGCACAGCAAGATCAGGGAGTATATAGAGGTCGTAGAGGATACCGTGGGAGGGGAAGGAATAATGGCCCGGCGCAGGGACAAGGCCGAGGCCAAATAATCTATTATAATTGTGTCCAAGCAGGCCATGTGTCTCAATATTGTCAACCTATGGAATACATGTAGCTATTGTAGCTCTTCTCATCATGTTATAGAAGACTTCCCAGTGTTGGAGGTAGAATGCAGAAAAGAAAATGGCCAAAGGCACCGACCCCAAATATCCATTTGATCACAGCACAAAGGAGACCTCCGGATCAAAGTATCAACGTAGTGATGCGAAGTGGCACTACGACAGGGAGAGATAGAAGCGCAGAAGCTTAGAATTCTGGATATTTTAACACGAAACAGACACCCCTTGAGACAATATGGATTCAGAAAACTGCTGGAAAAGTACCTCCCTTTGACTTGAAGAAAAGCAAAAAAATCTTTGAAGAAGAACAGGATATCTTCAAAGGATCAGAACCAAAATCACCAAAGATCTCATTGCGCAGCGAAATACCGCATATGCAAGATATGCCGGCTGCGTATGACGAAACGAGCACCGCAGTAGAGACATGCACCTCTGTTACGCAGTTCCTTGGGAGCTGAATGAATTTCCTAAAGAGTCCAAATGCTATATTGGAATTGTAAAAATTGGTAGACTAGTATGAACCGCGCAGTGAAAACAAAACTATTGATAGCGCACAGATAGGAGATTATGAAATGGATGATATCATTCTTGATATGGGATCCGAAGTAAATCTCTTAAACAAGTAGACATGGAAACAGATGGGGAGACCAAAGTTTTCATGGTCACCTATCCAATTGAGAATGACCAATAAGGAAAAATACATACCCTTTGGACGGTTATCCAGCGTGGTTGTTGAGATTGATAGAGTACAAAGTCACGCATATTTCAAGGTTATCGAGGTTGTCGATGATAGTCATCATTTTCTTGCGCTGTTGGGAATTGATTGACCTATCAATAACCTCTCCATTATCAACCTAAAAACAAAGAAGATGATCTTTGAAGGAAAGCATCTCAGGGTCATCGCACCATTGGACCCTGCTAATGGAGACAGATACAGCGAGCCGATTCAGAAGGAATCCAGGGCTCAAGATTTGGACTGACTATATAAGATGACTACCAACAAGGACGATTACATTAATCCTACTGCTGATGGAATACTCAGTTGGAGATGTGATAGTTCTTGCATTTCATACTCTAATGCAGGACTAGATAACTGGCAAAGTCGCATGCATGAAGTATCTACGAGGAGATGCGTGCAAGTTACAAAGTCACTACGTTGGATTGGAAAGGAGGTAATCCCAATCCCTACATATGATGGTTCAACTAATATTTATTCCTTTATCAAAGACTATATTGCAGCAATTGCAGATGAACATCACTTACCAGCATTAGACATGGCACTGCGTGAGACACCTGCCAGATGGTGGGTTGCGCATAACTAGACATTGACCACATGGGATCAATGTAGAATTAAAATGCAGATCAGGTTTTCTTACAAGGTGACACTATCCTTTGAGAAATACAATGGAAAAACAGACCCAAGGAAGCATATTGAGGTATGTTCACAAGCATGGAAGGAGAGACCAAAGACAGAATGGGTGCATTTGTTTGTGCACACACTGGAGGAAGAAATTCCAAATAAATGGTACTTAGACATGGAGTTGCGCAGACAAACCACGGATTGGGACATGGTGACTGCGAACTTCTAGAGGAGATTTAGTTTTGAAGATGAGAACCCTAGCATAAACGATGCGCTACAAATGATTGAAGAAAGAATATTTAGGCCAGAATGTCCACACATAGATATGACCCTAAAGGAATTCTTTGGAACTGACAATGTACCGGAATTCCTACAGACAGAATGGAAGGAACAGGCAGAACATGCCATGGAATGTTATAACTTAGCTGAAGAAGCTGATGAAAAAGAAGACAGTGACGAGGAGGACTCGCGCAACATTAAGATACCTGAGTCCGAAGGTGCGTGCAAGGTTGAGGGACCTCCCTTGGAAATTCCAGATATGAGCGGACCTGCGAAAACAAAGAAAGTAAATATTGGCACCAACGAAGAGCCAAATTTCGTGTCTATTGGAGACTATTGGGATGATCATACTATGATGGAGATCGCGAATATATTGCAAGAATATCAGGATTTATTCCCAACGAAATTTACAGAGATGAAGGGCATCTTGGGGGACTTAGGAGTTATGAAAATACCCCTTAAGCCAGGTGCAAAGCCCGTTAAGCAAAGACTATATCGCTTGAACCCACGATAAAAAGAAAGAGTGAAAGCAGAGCTAGATAAGATGCTCAATGCGGGGATCATTGAGCCAGTTGAAGAGTCTGAGTGGATAAGCCCTATGGTTGTCCAGGATAAGAAGAGAAAAGGTGAGATCAAGATTTGTGTGGGTCTCAGAAAGTTGAACAATGCTTCAATGCATGACCCATTTCCTACACCCTTCACGGATGAAGTGCTTGATAATGTTGGAGGAAATGAGGCCTACTCCTTTACTGATGGTTTTTTGGGATATCATCAAATAAGAATTGATCCCGCAGACTGACATCAGACCACTTTTTCCACAGAATGGGGGTCATTCTAGTACACGGTGATTCCATTCGGTCTAAAGAAGGCGCCTTCCATCTTTTCCAGAGTTTTCATCGCAGTGTTTAAAGATTTTATGCATAAATTTTTAGAAGCCTATTTTGATGATCGGACAATATTCGGGTTGCTGAAGAACCATGGTGCAAACCTCAGACTCATGCTAGAAAAGTGCAGACAACACTAGATTTCTTTGAACTTAAGGAAGTGTGTTTTATGTATTCTTTATAGGATTCTATTGGGACACATTGTCTGTAAATAGGGTCTGATGGTTGATCCTACGAAGATCGCAGTTATTGTGAACTTTCCAACGCCAAATTTAGTCAAGCAGCTATGCACTACATTGGGGCATATTGGTTATTAGAAGAAGTTCATAAAGGGGTATGTGCAGATAACCATAGCCATGGAGAAGCTGCTAAAGAAAGATGCACCATTCATTTGGAACGTAGAGTGTGAGCAAGGTTTTGACACCTTGAAAGAAAAAATGGTCACTGCGCCGATCCTAGTTTTTCCACACTGGTGGAAGCCATTTCATGTACATGTGGATGCATCATGTATAGCATTGGGAGTTGTCTTAGCACAACCAAGAGAGGGAGGTATTGACCATCCCATTGCATTTTCGAGCAGAAACCTCTCATCTGCAGAAAAAAAAAATTACACCACTACTAAGAGAGAAGGCCTCGCGATGGTCATTTTGAGTTACCTATGGGTTCAAAGGGATTCCTCATGGCCATCTTTCATAATCTTGAGGACACAAACATGGTTTTTGAGAATGGACCTTATTGTTTCAATTCGGCTGGTCTATTCTTGAAATAATGGGTTGAAAAATTTATTCCAGAGAAAGAAGATTTCTCCCACACCCCAATTTGGATCATATTATACTCACTCCCTCAAGAATTCTAGCTAGAGGAAATCCTAGAAGGCATTGGTAACACTTTAGAGTGCTTTGTCAAAATCACAGAAGATACCAAGAGAATACTTTACACCTCCTATGCCCGCATATGCGTCTATATGAACATAGCTACCCCCCTCCCTGAATCTATTAACCTAGACTACTAGGATGAAGAATGGGAGCAAACCTTGGACTATGAACACATACCCTTCCACTGCAAAAAATGCCATGTTCATGGCCACCTTTTTTGCAACTGTTCATTAAACACCAATCCCACACCATCTCTTTTTAACCATCCAGATAATCATGTTGTAGGATTCACCTAGATGCATAACCAAAAAATGAAAGAATCCTAAAAAGTAGTCTATTCCTTAGCAAATTCTGCCCTCTACCAGTAATTCCTTTGCCTCTCTCTCACAACAAGATAAACAGGGAGATCAAACCATGGAAACTCATGAAGACCTCAATACCCCCAACTCTCCACTAGCAAATCCCAGCAAGGACCAAGTCCATATAGTGGATACATGTTCTCCCAGCTCTCCTAAATCTATGAATGGCCCCCAAATCATGCAAGAATATTATATCATGGAAATCAATGATAATGATCTGGAGGGTGTTGATATGGATAATATTGAGCAAGCCTTCAGGAAAAAAGATTTGTATTCCATACCTATTGATCAACTCAGAAAGGTTCATAAATTTTTCATTAAGTCATTTGCAGGAGTAGCAGTCAAATCAACAAATCCTCTAGGCATATCCAAATATCTAGAAATAGACAACAGAAAAGGCATGAAGGAAAAAAACAAACCAGGTAGAAAATTGACGCAACAACTAATTCAAGAAGTTGGTAGCTACATGGTAGATTTAGGACAAACCAATTTGATAACATATAGTTATCAACCGCTCCCCAATTGTTCTTAATTGTGAAAATCATCTCCTAGAACATCAAATGATTGAAAGGTAGGAGCAAACATAGGCTCCTACAAAAAACAATTAAAGTAGATAATCCTGACATTTTAATCCTCCAAGAAACAAAGTGTGCAGGGAAGGAAGCAAATTCCATTCTCTTAGCCAGCTGGAGGCAGAGTAACCACACCATCATTGATGCACGGGGTAGTGCAAGAGGACTAGAGATCCTTTGGAACCCAACCTTGGTTATCATATATCATTCCCTCTCTACCACTTGGTCTCTAACATCCATAGCAATAATGATCGGTTCAGATAAATACTTCGTCATAACCAATGTCTATGGACCATCTACTCATCAAGGAAAAATGGCTTTTCTAAATAGCTTGGAAATAATTCATCATAATATTCACCATGATAGATGGATAGTTGAATGGGACTTCAATTTTACCCTGACTTTGGTTGAAAAATTGGAGGCACACAACAACTGGAAGAGGACAACAAGCTTTTCCAGACCGTAAATGATCAACTTCACCTGATTGATATTGAACTTATCGTTGGAGACTTCACTTTGTCCAATTGACATTCTAGACAAAAAATGTTGCTTGTGGAATTGATAGATTCCTCATCTATAAACAACTAATGTTGGAATCCCTCTCCCTTAAGTCATTAATTTTTCCAATAGCAAGTTCCGATCATTGGCCAATACAACTGTGGATGGATCTGGCTGGAATCACTCAAAATAGACCTTTTAGATTTGAAAAATTATGTCTCTAGCACCCTGACTTCAAGATAAATATCAAGCAATGGTGGACAGAAATCAACATCCCTCATGGCATGCTCATGTATAAATTCCAGCAGAAACTCAAAGCCCTCTAACAAAAACTAAAAGACTAGAACAAAAATACTTTTGGTAATATCTTTCAAGCCTAGAGAATGCTAGAGAATCACCTCTAGGAAATTCAAATTATCTACAGGAAGCACGAACACAATAATCAGCTCAAGGATGAGGAAGCTTAAGTCAAACAACATCTTGACGAAAGATACACTCAAGAGGAAATTCTCTAGAGACAAAAATATAGAGTACAATGGCTTAAAGATGGAGAACAAAACTAAAGATTCTTTCATCATTCGATGATCCATCGATGACATATCAATCAGATTAAAATTATGGATGATGATCAAGGAAATACTCTCACTAACCATGTGGATATCGAAAGAGAGATTAACCACTAATACATGGACATTCTTTCGGAATCAGTAATGGATAGATCTCAGGATATTGACAAAATCACCAGACATATACCTACCATAGTCTTAGAGAAGCAAAACGATGCACTAATGAGACTTATCACCCAAGATGAAGTTAATATTACGATCCATGACATGAAGGATGGAAAGGATCCAAGACCGGATGGATGCACAACAAATTTCTTCCATAACTACTAGGATCTCCTAAAAGATGAAGTCTTCCATATTATTGAAGATTCTCAAAAGTCAAGGAAGGGTCTCTCTACATTCAATGCTACTTTATTAACATTGATCCCTAAGGAGGAGCGAGTCTCAAATCCCAATAATTACCGACCCATCGCACTCTGCAATGCCATTTACAAGATCATAAATAAATTTATTGCTACCATATTAAAATCTATCCTCCCTCACATTCTCCTGCCTAAACAAATTGGTTATGTTGAAGGACGAAAAAACATGGATAGAATTCTCCTGGTCCATTAAGTGATTGACTCCCTCAAGTCAACCAAAAGGAAAGGTATGCTTCTAAAACTCAATCTATCAAATTGTTTTGATAAAATTAGCTCGAAATACATGCAGAACAATCTAAAAGCATTTGGACTGGATGAGAATTGGATCTCTTGGATTGAAAATCTCAAATCCTCGTCCATTTTATCTATTCTCATTAATAGAATGCTTACGTCCCCTTTCAAACCCTCAAGAGGAATCCGTCAAGGGGACCCACTCTCTCCATTCCTATTTGTCATTATGGCAGAAGGACTCAGTAGATCAATCAAAGCATCCATCACTGAGGGAAAATTGGATGGACTTCCTATTCATGGTATTAATCCCCCAATATCGCACAATCAATTTGTGGATAATACCATGATGATGGGAATCCCAACTCCTAAGGAATCCTGTAAGGATTAATCCTCACATATTTATCATAATTGATAATATATATATTTTTATAATTGAATTGGTGATTTTACAATAGGAATGGTCGATATTAAATATGGCCTAAAGGGAATAGACATGTCTATTGATAAATAGACATGTCAATTGATAAATAGACATGTCATTTAATAGTTAATAATTAATTATCCTAATCTAATAATAAATACATTTGTAATAACCAATTAGGTTTATTACATGTCATCCCTCTCTGAAAAGATTCAACCACGAACCTTCTACGAGCATGCTACAGCTGGAATTCATGCCACAAATAACTGTGCCACGGTTTAGCAGTTCTTGGAATAATTTCTCACATTTCCAGTCAAATATTATCATGCTTATGATTTTGTAAGTGAACTCATAACAACTAATCGGCGTATATTTCGGATCTGCTAATCTGATGGTGTTCCTTTGCTCTTCTAATTTTATGTGGATCTTTGATAATTCTTGATGTTTTGATATGGTTTTCTTATCTGTAGAGGAAACTATTAGTAATGTACTTCCTTCTTTGTCTGACATGTTTGTTGTTAGTTGTTCCCTTGGATCCTTTCCATATTGAGATTCTCGAATATATTGACTTGCGATAATTTGTAGAACTTTTTCCTTTTCAAGTGTCACCTTATCTTTGAAGTTTCCTTTTTTATTAGGATCATTTTTAGTTTTTATATTTTCATCATTGTATTGTTCTACAACTTTAATTCTTTCATAACTGTTTTTAATATCGAGATCACTTCCAACAATATTTGGTGTTTTATAATCTATGGCATCATCATTTTCTTTACCATTGATATTGACATTTTGATTGTCAATATCATCTTGATCTTTCCCATTCTTGTCTTATTTTGTTCCATCATCTTTGATATTGTCTCCCTTATCATACACTTTGCTTTGACTGGGAATCCCAATGTGCTCTCTGGTTTGTCCATGTTCTTGAGTTCTGTCGGACATATTAATAGAATTTTCGACTGGCACATTAATGTGATTTACTTCCTAACCTTCGAAGAAGCCGCAACGAAATTCCAGAAGATGTGCATATTTCTGACTGAGTATCATATTCTGCGGTTTATTTTTGTGATGTATTTTCTTATCCTTCCTAGTGGCTAGTGGTTTGGATCTTTTGTGAGGAGGGATATAAGGAAGTGGTCGGCCTGGATTCCCTTCTTTCTTGGGGGTAGTAGTGACCTTGAATTCCTCCTTACTAGAGTACATAGCTTCTTCCTTGGTAGTCCTTTCTTTTGTTATATGTGTAGAGGTAGTTCCCCGCCATACTTGTGTTGAGAACTCAGGAGTTGTGATACATTTTTCTTTAATGGTCGTAGTCGCAATAGATTTCATAGTCTCTTCTTCTCACGTGAGTGTTGATGCATACCTCAAGACAGCTTCTTCCTTAATGGTTATAGTCACAATATCTTTCGTAGCTCTTCTTTGCTTGGAAACCTAGGAGACACAGTTGCTCCTTCCATTGTGATTTCAACCACTTCCTCCGTTGTGGGTGCATATGCAGTTTCCAGCTCTTGTTGACCTAGTAATTTAGGAGTCACTACAACTTCTTCCTTTGCACTCATCCTTACACTGAATGTAGGAAACAAAGTTGCAACGCCAATATGATTAGTCACAGGTCAATTATGGGATTGTTGAACAGTTGAATTGTCTGAACAATTGAGTGTACATCCTAGAGAAGAAAAACAAATAATTAGGGATGAGTTGTATTCACTTCGGTTACAACATTCTGAACAAGATTCGTCTGTTACATTATCGGAGGGTTGTAGGGAGGTGAGTAGTAGAGGGCGTGGATAGGGGTGTAGGGAAGGAGAGATCAAGGGCGTATGGGTAGAGGAGTGTAACGTTCGGGAGGGAGGTGCAGTAGCTTGAGCACGGCGTGGAGTGTGGGAGTAGGTGGGGTTAAAGGAGTAATGTGCGTGGAGTGCAACAGATAGGAGATGCAGAGTAGGATTGCTAGGAATCAATGTGAATAGGGGATAAGTGTGGATGGGAGTGGGATATGGAAGTGATAGGGTGTAGAGAGGTGGCTAAAAGGGATCTTGCGGAGGGAATGTGAGTCGAGAGGATGGAAATACGGTGCGAGGAGCACAAAGGTGGTGGCTGGGTATAGTTGGATGTCGGGATATAGATGGGGTAGGAGATGGAGAGTGAGTGCATGGCATAGGTGGATGAGAGTTGGTGGGCATGGAGGATAGGGAAAGATGTAGAGGAGTAGGTACAAGCATGGAGTGGCAAGGAGTGTGGAGGTGAGGAGAATGGGAAGTATGAGGGAAGGGGGGGACATCCAGGCATAGGAGAACGTGTGCAGGAGTGGATCACAGATGATAAGAGTGAGTCGAGGAGCAAGTAATGTGTGGAGGGGTATCGATGGGAGCAACGTAAGTGGAGATGACCGGTCGAGTGGAGGAGATGAAGATGGAAGATGAGTGTGTCACAGGGTTAGAGGAGCCGAACTAGAGGAGATGAGTGTGAGAAACGAGATATTAAAGTTTTGATACCACTTGTAAGGATTCATCCTTACATATTTATCATAATCGATAATGTATATATTTTTATAATTGAATTGATGATTTTACAATAGGAATGGACAATATTAAATATCGCCTAACAAGAATATACATGTCATTTAATAATTAATAATTAATTATCCTAATCTAATAATAAATACATTTGTAATAACCAAATAGGTTTATTACAAAGCCAAAGCAATTAATTCCATTTTGGAGGATTTTAGTGCAGCCTTAGGTACCTCTATTAACCCTGACAAATCCCAAATTTTATTTTTTAACACTCCCAGAGCGATTCAGTTAAACATTTCTAGAATTCTATGTTTCCAAAGGAGATCCCTTCCTTACAAATACCTGGGCATCCCCCCGTCAGAAAATATACTTCGAAAATGCACTTAGGAATCTCTTCTAAGCTATCTCAACAAGCGTCTCTCTTCTTGTACCTTCAGATCCCTAAACCTAGTAGGCTGTCTAATTCTTCTTAAATATGTACTCCAAGCCATCTCTATTTACATCTTCTCTGCCCTTGCGGTTTTGAATAATGATTCTAAAAAAAATCAAGTACATCCAAAGAAAATTTCTTTGGAAGGGTACCAAAGAAGGAAAAAAATAAGCCATGGTGAATTGGATAGAACTTCGCAAACCTATGTTAAAAGGTGGCCTCATCCTAATACTGTCAACTCCTAAATAAAGTATTGGGAGCCAAAATTTGGTGGAGATGGATGAACAACCCTAAGGAGGTCTGGGAAAAACTTTGGAGGAGAAAATATGCTCTAGGAGCAAATGAGGAACAACTAATACGATGGAATGAACATCATTTGGGCTCTGCTATTTGCATTGCAGCATGGAGCAAGATAATGATTATTCAAGATCATGCCTTTTGGGAAATTCAAAATGGCCTAAATTCCAACTTCTGGCAAGATTCATAGTAGCAGATCCCTCCCCTAATCGAAAACCATCAATTAGAGGAGATTCATTTCCATTTAATCCACATTGTTTTGCTCAAAGTGGCAGACTATTGGTAGGATAACCCTAGTATTGAGAGATGGAGAAACTGGAAATGTAGTGCTCTAGTTTTTACAGCAGAGCACTAAGTAAATTTCTAAGTTAATTTCCTATGTATTAATTCATTCAGGTATGTGTGAGTAAATTTCTGAAGAAAATTCTATGCTTTTAAATGATGTTTAGCATTTTGTGTTGCCTCCAATAATCATACATTCGTATTTAAAAGCATAACTAACATATCAATATTTTCCTTCAACAATTTGTGGTTTTCGCATAAGAATATGTTCACAGTAATAAATCAGTAAGAAGGTATATGCAGGTTTGAGAGTACGTTTCCACATAATAATTAAATAAAATAAATAATCAAGGAAATTACCTGATACTGATGCTAGTATACCGTAGGTTGTAGCAGGTTGTATATCCTCTTAGTCAGCCAAAATGAAGTGTCCACCCTACCAACCAACTATTATCTTGCTGGCCCTTGGAAATCAAAGGATTTCCAAGCCCCCGAGCTCACAATCTGATAATCCCGAGAGCAGTCTTCACTTACCTTCTCCAAACTTTTCTGTTCTCAAACCTCCTTTCTGTTCCAAAACCTTTCCTTCCACTTCAATCTCTCCCCCTACCTTAACCTCTCTCCCCCTTTATATACAATTCCTTCCTCGAGAAGACCTTGGGCTTACTCCATCACCCCAAACTCCCCCTCTCGAGCCCCTCAAACATTTACTCCTTTCCTTAGTTTGTTCATAAACGTTTCATTATAAAATGTATTTTTCACACTCAATGTACCGAATAATTATTTATACTCATGGTAAATTTATTTGACTTTGATTGACGATTGTAAGTATTTATTACGATGGGATTCATTACCCAAAGGTTATCCATTCAGGACAAGGTTTATTAATTACAAGTCTATTCACCATCCTTGGTATTTAATGTTATTAATGTAATTAATAAAATATTATATAAATAGTTTGACCTTTTCAACTTGGTCATGGTGTGTCTTAATGGTCTATCTCATCTGTCAAGCTAACTTATCTTGAGATTTAAATTCTAAGATTCGTATTGAATAATTAAATAGTAATAACCAAGTTCCATCACATCACATCCATTCAAGAATTGTTATCCTATTATTTTTAACTTAGTAATGGAAATAATCACACTTTAATCATTTATTAATCAATATTTACATTTTTACCTATATTGCAATTGTTATGACATGGGTAGTAATATTATTAGAATAACATTAATTAAGTAATAACATTAATTAAATCACCACAAAGTAATAATAAATGGTGAATTTAATAAAAATGTATGTTAAATCATTTGTTTATCACATGAGTACCCAAACATCTACATAGTATCGTCGTTCTTCTAAACAAAGCACCCTTAAGTGCTTAAACAATCTTACTAATTAATTAGATAGTACCATTACCTTATTTACAAAAATTCTCAGACGACAATGTTAACTGATGACACTTGTCTCAATTGTATATCACAATGTTTACCAACGAGTAATACATAGCTTAATTGACTTGTTTTACACATCTTAAATAACTTTATATTCATTATCTGAATTCGGTTAATGCATGATTAACCTAATTAATTATGACAACTTATACATTTATTCAATATGTTAAGTGTTTGTATATCGATACTAGTGTACATGTGCAAGGTGTGCATGCGTGGCCAGCGTATGCACAGATCATAAATGTACTATAGACAAACCCCATCCTGCCTATGCATACCTGCTAACTAATAGTAGTATTTACCCCCATGTAGAAGAACAAACATAATATAAATAGTACAATTACTTCAGCATTCTCAGTTATTTAACAGTTAATTCTTTATAATTTCACATCATTATCTTTATCTTTACATTAGTTTAATCAATCATGTACAAGGAAGGGTACCTACTACCACTAACTCAGAATCAAGGAATACTAAACCGTCAACAGTACTAACTAACACATCCTCCCATCATAACCTACGTCCAGCATCCTCCCTATCCTTCCTCTGCTAGTACAAAAGTGGATGTCAGACTCACCGATCTGACAACATAGAACTTGAGAGCGATAGCGTCGGCTGAACAACGGACCTATCCTCCCCTAGCAGGCATCCAACCATCGTCATCACAACTACATGGGGAGCGTGTCTCAGCACGGGCCTCCCACGACCTCGGGTATCATGGAAACATAGGGTGGGAAACACATCCATCCCTCTCAACATACTGGGCCTACGCCCTTATCGACTCATACTCTGCTGCTATTGGGATTATCAGTTTGTGTTATCGTATCATCATTTTGGCTGCTAAGGTTTACTCTATGAACATGTTTTTACTTTCCAATATATATCAGATCAAGTAACTGGCTATCCCATAGCCCTTGTGTCCTGTAGCTTAGTATTTTGCAAAATAGAAATTTATAGAAAGCATTTTCCATTGATCGCCAATTGATCCATGTTATCAAAAATCATTTTATTTCATGTAACCTTTTTAGCTCATCATAGATGCGTATGACATATAACACTTCAGTAATTCATATAAGAAGATGGTATCCACATACCAAATCATATATTTCACATTTCATTAATGAAAACATATAAATATATACTGTAATCGTAAAATAAAGAAATCATATGATAATCGTGACATCATAACCGCATAACATAGTAACATCATAATCATGGTGAAATCATAAAACAGAGTAACATCATATAATAAGGTCCATCATATCGTAATGTAGTTTACTCAGTCGAGTTGAGTTCAACAGAATATATAAGAAAATAAAGTATGGTGTGTCTAACTGATAAATATGCCTAATCAAAATATGGGCGTTACATACACCCACCCTTCGGGAAACTTCATCCCGAAGTTATGGTCAAAATAGTGAGCGAAAATCTCGACGCATGGTCTCTGCATCCTCCCAGGTATCAGACCCTGGGCTATACTTGTCCCATTGGACCCTAACATGGTCCACATGGCGACTACGGAGCTGCTGAAAACTACGATCAAGTATACGTAATGGTTCGACCCTGAAGGTTCCCTCGTCCGAAACCTGCAATTCCTTCCAATGAATTTTGTGAGTCTCATCAGCTATGTAATGTAGTAATACAGAAACATGAAATACATTATGAGTTTTATGCAAGTGGGGTGACAGCGCAAGACGATAAGCAACTCGTCCGATTTTCTCAAGGATCTCAAATGGACCTATAAATCGAGGTGACAACTTGGTACCCTTCCCAAACCAAATGGTACTTTTTTTTGGTCTGATGCGAATAAATACACGATCCCCTACTTCATAAGTTCTATGTGATCTGTGTGCATCAGCATAACTCTTTTGCCTATCCTGTGATTCCTTCAGCCGCTGCCAAATATGTAACACTTGCTCCTCCATTTCCTGAATCAATTCAGGCCCAACTAAAACTCAATCCTCTAACCTGTCCCAACTAAGTGGTGTCCTGCACGGCCTCCCATACAATGCTTGATATGGTGGCATACCAATGGAGCTGTGATGACTATTGTTGTATGCAAATTCCACTAAAGGAAGATATTTTTCCCACTATGTCTGTTGATCCATAACATACATCCTAAGCATGTCCTCCATCACTTGATTCACCCTCTCTGTTTGTCCATCTGTCTCGGGGTGATAAGCTGAGCTTAAGTTCAATTGTGTCCCTAATGCTGACTGCATGCTTGTCCAAAATATGGAGGTGAACTTAGGGTCTCTGTCAGAGATTATCTTTTTAGGAACTCCATGAAGACGTACAATCTCATTTATGAATACCCTTGCCACATCTGTCACATCATAGGTGTCTCTGACTGGAATGAAGTGAGCGCTTTTGGTCAGTTTTCCGACTACCACCAAAATAGCATTATGTCTCACAGATGTGAGTGGTAATCCTACAACGAAGTCCGTGGAAATGAATTCCCATTTAGTCATAGGAATATCATGTGGTTGTAGGAGACTGGCCGAGTGATGATGATATGCCTTAACTTGTTGACACTCAAGGCACTTCGAAACAAAATCCACTACATCCATCTTCATACCTGGCCAGAAGAAGAGTTGCTTCATGTCAGTATACATCTTCTTCACCCCTGGGTGCGCACAGTAATGCGATCTATGGGCCTCTCTAAGGATTGTTTCCCTGATATCACCTTCCTTAGGAACATACATCCTTCCCTGATACCGCAACAATCCATCTTCCTCAAGATGGTACCCATCATACTTCAATTCCTGTTCCTTTCCATTCTGAATAGTTGAGGTTACTTTTAGGTACCAACTATTGCCCAATAGTTGTTTTAGTACTCTTTTCCTCAAGTCCACCTTCAAGGGAATTAAGGAGAAAAGTCTCGGCCTTCGGCTTAGAGCGTCTGCCACCACATTCGCCTTTCCTTTGATGTAAGAGATACCAAAGTCATACTCACTCATGAACTCACTCCATCGCCTTTTCCTAGCATTCAAATCCCTTTGGGTAAAGATGTACTGCAAGCTATGATGGTCTGTTTTAAGGGTGAAGCTTCTACCAACTAGGTAGTGCCTACATAATTTTAGTGCCAACATTACTGCTGCCAATTCCAGATCATGCGTGGCATACTGCTCCTCATGAGGTTTCAACTTTTGAGATGCATAAGCTATTACCCCACCTTCATGCATCAACACTGCTCCTAGTCCTTGCTTCGAGGCATCGATGCATACCATGAAATCTTTATCCATGTCTGGTACTCGCAAGATTGGTGCACTTGCCAACAATCTCTTTAACTCTGTAAAACAGGCATCGCATTCACTGATCCATTCATACCGGATTCCCTTGCGTTGCAAGGTGGTAATGGGTTTTGCAATTTTAGAAAATCCTTCCACAAACCTCCGGTAATAGCCTGCTAACCCCATGAAGCTGCACACCTCATGAGCATTCCTTGGAATTGGCCAATCTTCAATGGCCTTTACCTTTTCCGGGTCTAAAGAGATCCCTTCACCTGAGATGATGTGCCCCAAGTAGTGAATCTCTTTTTGGAAGAAGGAATACTTTGATAATTTACCATAAAGTTTATGTTCCCTTAAGCATGTCAAGACTAACCGCAAGTGTTCCTCATGCTCCTTCTCATTCTTAGAATAGATAAGAATATCATCTAATAAGACCTGGACAAAGCGGTCCAAGTATTTTCGGAAGACACCATTCATGAGGCTCATGAATACAGCTGGAGCATTGGTCAAACCAAATGGTACCACTACAAACTCGTAATGCCCAAATCGAGTTCGAAAGGAAGTCTTAGGAATGTCGCCTTCCTTGATCCTCTACTGGTGATACCCTGATTGTAAATCAATCTTTGAGAAGACTGACGCACCTTTCATCTGATCAAAAAGGTCATCAATTCTTGGTATGGGATACCTATTCTTCACTGTGGCTTTGTTCAAATCTCTGTAATCTATGCACAGTCGCAGAGATCCATCCTTCTTCTTGACGAAGATCACTGGTGCTCCCCACGGCAAGATACTAGGTCTAATCAGTCCCAAATCTATCAACTCTTTTAACTGGATCTGTAACTCATGGAGCTCTGGAGTTGTCATTCTATAAGGTGTTTTTGAGATAGGCTCTGCACCAGGTTTTAGTTCGATTGTAAAATCGAGCTCTCTTTCTGGAGGTAGTCCTAGCAATTCCTTCAGAAAGACATCCTTGAACTTGAAAAGTACTGGGTAAGAAGTCAAGCAAGGTCCTTTACTATCGCTCACGGCCTCCACTACGAACAACTGGCATCCTTGTCTTAGGCACCGCTTAACTTTCACCATAGAGATGAAACAGAGGGATACCTTCCTCTTCAAGCCTTGGATTTGAATTGTCCTTCTCTCGTCATCGACGCACAACACCTTCTTCTCATAGCAGTCTAAGAAAACTCTATGGCCTTCTAACCAATCCATGCCAATAATGAGGTCATAAGTCCCCAAATTGGTGACATAAGCATCCAACTTAGTGGTGCATACTCCTAAGTCAACCTCACAACTTCTCACTTTAAGACCTACTGTTTGCTTAGCTCCTGAAGCCATTTCAACCAGTTTGAAATCATCGTGCTCGTAGGCTGCCAACCCACATTTATCTAATGCAAATGGTGAAATAAAACTATCAGTTTCTCCTAGATCAAACAAAATTTTATGTTTCACATTGTTTACTTTACCAGTGGATTCTACTACAGTAGATTGATGTTCTACTTTGTGGTTATGAACCGCTGCATGAATCCGATGATTGTTACCTGAACTATCCATGGGTGCCTTTCCTTCCCTGTGCCTGCTGCTAGACTGACCCTTGGGACAGTCTCGCCGAAAATGAGGACCTCCGCATCCCCAACAAGAGATATTGGGAGGGGCTTTCATGTTCCTCGGAGGAATCCTCTGAGATGAATTCCTTCCCCTGGGTCCTCTAAAACCCCTTGATCCTCTATAGGAACTTCCTTGTGTACGTCCCTGGCTTTGGTGGGTTGCAGACGATGCCTGCGAGATTGAGTTAACTGAAGTATTACCCCTCGGTGTGAACCTGTTACTGTAAGGAGGGGGTCTAGATTGTCCTCCCCTGAAGTAAGGATGTGAGGCCTTCCCTGAAACATATTGATTGGTTCCTGTCAACTTATTACCCCCTTTTCCATCTGACATATCAGCTGCATAACGAGCATACTCAACTGCCATGGCAACTAAAGTTGACTTCCACATCCGCACAGCAGCTCTAATCTTGTAGTTAAGCCCATACACAAAACGCTCTACCTGACAATCATCTGCATCTAGGTAAGGAACATATTTTACCAGTTCCATAAACCGAGATTCATACTCCTCCACCATCTTATCTCCCTGTACTAAGGCATGGAGTGCACCTGCATGTTCTTCCTTGTAATAATTTGGCAAATACTTCTTATGGAACCTCTCCTCGAACAGTTCCCAAGAAGTTGTAAGAGGAGTAAGGTGCAATTGCTTCTCGAGATCTGACCACCAATTCAAAGCATCACCTTTAAGCTAAAAGAAGGCCATCCTAGCCTTGGAACTAGATGTGTACTGGTGTTTTTGCAGAGTCTGTACAAAAGAAGGTAGGTTGTTGGTCTGGGCACTTGGGCGGTGAAAGATTTAGCACAAAAGGAGGTTCAATGTTCCCTCAGCACTTCGGTTTGATACTGACGCTGAGATGGTTGCTGCTGAGCCCATGCATAATTTTAATTAAAAGAAAGCTGCGCTCTTGGGCTGAGCGTTTGAACTCCAATAAAGCGCGTGGGTTCGCTTGGACTTGGCAGCTGGTTGTCTCGGTGTTGAGCGCATGGGTCAGGAACAAAGAAAGCCTGGGCTATTTGCTGTAGTGATGTTCGGGTGGTGGATGGCTGTGTTTTTGGTCATGTATCTTCTTGGTGCTGGGCGCTTGGGCTTAGCCCATTATTTCTTTTCTGAAGCTGCGCTAGGGTTTCACCTTTTTCTATTTTTATCAAAAAATAATCACTCTCTAAGGCGTTTTCACCGTCGTTCTGGCTTAGTGGTTGTTTTGGCTTCGTGGTTAAGGTGTGTTCCTGCTAATATTTCATTTTCGTTTTCTGCTGACCAATATGAATGCAGACTAGCATGAAACCAAAATTCCAACGAAAGGAATAGATTACAATGAATTGCTAAAAAAAAAAAATCGTAAAATCCTTGCATTTTCAGCATGATATTCATGCTGGAATAGCTCAGTTGGTTAGAGCGTGTGGCTGTTAAGTACATGGGGTTTCCCCTTTTCTATTTTATCAAAAAAAAAAAAATTATTTATTTATTTTTTTTACAACTTCATTCATTACAGCTACAGGGTTCTCCCTGGAATGGGCCAATTCTATTGTTTACACTGCGATCGGTACTTCGCTAATATTTCAATCAGAGACGAGCACTTTCAAACCAAACGCCACAAGAAATGGGTAAAGCAAATGTAAGGGCCTGCACCTCATACACAGCTGGATGCTGACCTTGCTCCAGGTATGGGTATGCCTGACAATGGACAAAAATTGCAGGACACTATTTTCTCTATGTCAAATTGACTGTGGGTAAGCATCTGTGTGAGGCAACACTTTGCCAGCTATAATAAAAATCTCGCCTAAATATTAGTGTTCTATGCACTTATCCTAAACCAAAAAATGCTATTCTTGATATTTTGTATGTCAACAGAAGTGACTTGAGTGGACCTGATTTTATGCATTAGATGGAAATAGGGCATGTGTGTGTGTAACATTTAAATGCATATATTAATTTGAAATGCCTATGTATACAATAGCAGTCGTCATATTTTAGGTAGCCCAAATGTGAGGCAAAATCAAAGATTAACCATCAGAAACATAATGAGCCTTTGCATAGGTTTTATATATTTCTGCTGCTGCTACCTCCATTTGAGTTAGTGGGGGTATCAAGCAAAGCATCCATTCCCATCTATCCTCTTTCCTGCTCGTTGCTGAACTACACCTTCAAACTTCATTTCTATGAGTGCTATCTGCTGTCCTTAACTCGAGTTCTTCATTTTCTGCACTGATGGCTTTTTCAGTGTTTATCTCAATATCGAACCTCAGTTGAACAATAAAGTAATTTTCTGTTTACGTTTTTTTTTTTTTCCTATTTGTTGTTGTTTACTGAATTGCACTTTATTTGTTTTCTATAAGTGCTTTCTACTACCCTTCACTCCAGTTCTTGCTTTATGGTTGGGTTTTTTTTGCTTAGGATTTATTTCAGTAGGTAAAATATTAAAATAAAGTTATGTTTTAGGATTTTCGCATGTGAATGGTGGCCACTCGAATGAGACTTTGCCCAAAAAAAAGATGAATCTTGTGACATTCCATGCAACTATATGCAGTCCATAAGTTTAAGAATATCTAGTGTAATGCCCATATTTTTTTATTTTCTTTTTTAACTATAGATTTTCTGTCTTAAATTTCTTGCTACCTAAATGTTGAGGCTCCTTGATTTTCGTTTGCACAAATTTTAATGAAATTTATCACTTCTAATTTTCTCGGATAGTTTATTAATTTTAACCCAAGCTGTACTAAAAAATACTGCTAGCTCGTGTTATTTTTATTTCTAAATATATTTCAAATATGTATCTATACAAACACATATGTATAAATATGCAGTTTTCTAACATATCCAGATTTTCTAATGGTGTTCCAATTTGTGTTCGTGCAGGTAAAAGAGGTTGAAGTTTGGTGTTGTTCATACCTCAATTCTATCCAGGTTTATGTCCTAAGTTCTAAGTTTTTGTAGGATTTAACATCTTGAATCTTCATGGTGGTTTTCCCGAAAGGTCTAAAGTGTCTGAGCCTTAAGCTCTGATAACATCTCTAGTGCTCTGGTTTTTATAGCAGAGCACTAAGTAAATTTCTAAGTTAATTTCCTATGTATTAATTCATTTAGGTATGTGTGAGTAAATTTCTGAAGAAAATTCTATGCTTTGAAATGATGTTTACCATTCTGTGTTGTCTCCAATAATCATACATTCGTATTTAAATGAATAACTAACATATCAATATTTTCCTTCAACAATTTATGGTTTTCGCATAAGAATATGTTCACTGTAATAAATCAGTAAGAAGGTATATGTAGGTTTAAGAGTACGTTTCCACATAATAATTAAATAAAATAAATAATCAAGGAAATTACCTGATACTGATGCTAGTAGACCGTAGGTTGTAGCAGGTTGTATATCCTCTTAGTTAGCAAAAATGAAGTGTCCACCCTACCGACCAGCTATTATATTGTTCTCCCTTGGAAATCAAAGGATTTCCAAGCTCCCGAGCTCAGAATATGATAATCCCGAGAGCAGTCTTCACTTACATTCTCCAAACTTTTATGTTCTCAAACCTCCGTTCTGTTCCAAAACCTTTCCTTCCACTTCAAGCTCTCCCCCTACCTTCAACTCTCTCCCCCTCTATATACAGTTCCTTCCTCGAGAAGACCTTGGGCTTACTCCACCGCCCCAAACTCCCCCTCTCGAGCCCCTCAAACATTTACTCCTTTCCTTAGTTTGTTCATACAAGTTTCATTATAAAATGTATTTTTCACACTCAATGTACCAAATAATTATTTACACTCATGGTAAATTTATTTGACTTTGATTGACGGTTCTAAGTATTTATTACGATGGGATTCATTACCCAAAGGTTCTCCATTCGGGACAAGGTTTATTAATTACAATTCTATTCACCATCCTTGGTATTTAATGTTATTAATGTAATTAATAAAATATTATATAAATAGTTTGACTTTTTCAACTTGGTCATGGTGTGTCTTAATGGTCTATCTCATCCGTCAAGCTAACTTATCTTGAGATTTAAATTCTAAGATTCGTATTGAATAATTAAGTAGTAATAACCAATTTTCATCACATCACATCCATTCAAGAATTGTTATCCTATTATTTTTAATTTAGTAATGGAAATAATCAAACTTTAATAATTTATTAATCAATATTTACATTTTTACCTATATTGCAATTGTTATGACATGGGTAGTAATATTATTAGAATAACATTAATTAAGTAATAACATTAATTAAATCACCACAAAGTAATAATAAATGGTGAACTTAATAAAAATGTCTGTTAAATCATTTGTTTATCACATGAGTACCCAAACATCTACATAGTAGTGTCGTTCTTCTAAACAAAGCACCCTTAATTGCTTAAACAATCTTACTAATTAATTAGACAATACCATTACCTTATTTACAACAATTCTCAGTTGACAATGTTAACTGATGACACTTGTCTCAATTGTATATCACAATGTTTACCAACGAGTAATACATAGCTTAATTGACTTGTTTTACACATCTTAAATAACTTTATATTCATTATCTGAATTCGGTCAATGCATGATTAACCTAATTACTTATGACAACTTATACATTTATTCAATATGTTAAGTGTTTGTATATCGATACTAGTGTACATGTGCAAGGTGTGCATGCGTGGCCAGCGTATGCACAGATCATAAATGTACTATAGACAAACCCCATCCCGCCTATGCATACCTGCTAACTAATAGTTGTATTTACCCCCATGTAGAAGAACAAACATAATATAAATAGTAAAATTACTTAAACATTCTCAGTTATTTAACAGTTAATTCTTTACGATTTCACATCATTATCTTTATCTTTACATTAGTTTAATCAATCATGTACAAGGAAGGGTACCTACTACCACTAACTCGGAATCAAGGAATACTAAACCCTCAACAGTACTAACTAACACATCCTCCCATCATAACCTACGTCCAACATCCTCCCTATCTTTCCTCTTCTAGTACAAAAGTGATGTCGGACTCACCGATCTGACCACATAGAACTTGAGAGCGATAGTGTCAGCTGAACAGCGAACCTATCCTCCCCTAATAGGCATTCGACAATCGTCATCATAACTACATGGGGAGCGTGTCTCAGCACGGCCCTCCCACGACCTCGGGTCTCATGGAAACATAGGGTGCGAAACACATCCATCCCTCTCAACATACTAGGCCTACGCCCTTATCGCCTCATACTTTGTTGCTATCGGGATTATCAGTTTGTGTTATCGTATCATCATTTTGGCTGCTAAGGTTTACTGTATGAACATGTTTTTCCTTAACAATATATATCAGATCAAGTAACTGGCTATCCCATAGTCCTTGTGTCTTGTAGGTTAGTATTTTGCAAAATACAAATTTATAGAAAGCATTTTCCATTGATCGCCAATTGATCCATGTTATCAAAAATCATTTTATTTCATGTAACCGTTTTAGCTCATCATAGATGCGTATGACATATAACACTTCAATAATTCATATAAGAAGATGGTATCCACGTACCGAATCATATATTTCACATTTCATTAACGAAAACATATAAACATATACTGTAATCGTAAAATAAAGAAATCATATGATAATCATGACATCATAACTGCATAACATAGTAACATCATAATCATGGTGAAATCATAAAACAGAGTAACATCATATAATGAGTTCCATCATATCGTAATGTAAATTACTCAGTCGAGCTGAGTTCAACATAATATATAAGAAAATAAAGTATGGTGTGTCTAACTGATAAATATGCCTAATCAAAATATGGGCGTTACATACACCCACCCTTCGGGAAACTTCATCCCGAAGTTATGGTTAAAATAGTGAGGGAAAATCTCGACGCATGGTCCCTGCATCCTCCCAGGTATCAGACCCTGGGCTACACTTGTCCAAATGGACCTTAACTTGGTCCACATGGCGACTACGGAGCTGTCGAACCCTACGATCAAGTATACGTAATGGTTCGACCCCTAAGGTTCCCTCGTCCGAGACCTACGATTCCTTCCAATAAATTTTGTGAGTCTCATCAGATATGTAATGTCGTAATACAGAAACATGAAATACATTATGAGTTTTATTCAAGTGGGGTGGCAGTGCAAGACGATAATCAACTGGTCCGATTTTCTCAAGGATCTCAAATGGACCTATAAAGCGAGGTGACAACCTGGTACCCTTCCCAAACCGAATGGTACTTTTATTTGGTCTGATGCAAATAAATACACGATCCCCTACTTCATAAGTTCTATCTGATCTGTGTGCATCATCATAACTCTTTTTCCTATCCTGTGCTTCCTTCAGCCGCTGCCTAATCTGTAACACTTGCTCCTCCATTTCCTGAATCAATTCAGGGACAATTAAAACTCGATCCTCTAATCTGTCCCAACTGAGAGGTGTCCTGCACGGCCTCCCATACAATGCTTGACATCGCGGCATACCAATGGAGCTGTGATGACTATTGTTGTATGCAAATTCCACTAAAGGAATATATTTTTCCCACTATGTCTGTTGATCCATAACATACATCCTAAGCATGTCCTCCATCACTTGATTCACCCTCTCTGTTTGTCCATCTGTCTCGGGGTGATAAGCTGAGCTTAAGTTCAATTGTGTCCCTAATGTTGACTGCATGCTTGTCCAAAATATGGAGGTGAACTTAGGGTCTCTTTCAGAGATATCTTTTTAGGAACTCCATGAAGACGTACAATCTCATTTATGAATACCCTTGCCACATCTGTCACATCATAGGTGTCTCTGACTGGAATGGAGTGAGCGCTTTTGGTCAGTCTGTCGACTACCACCAAAATAGCATTATGTCTCATAGATGTGAGTAGTAATCCTACAACAAAGTCCATGGAAATGACTTCCCATTTAGTCATAGGAATATCATATGGTTGTAGGAGACTGGCCGGGTGATGATGATCTGCCTTAACTTGTTGACACTCAAGGCACTTCGAAACAAAATCCACTACATCCATCCTAATACCTGGCCAGAAGAAGAGTTGCTTCATGTCAGTATACATCTTCTTCACCCCTGGGTGCGCACAGTAATGCGATCTATGGGCCTCTAAGGATTGTTTCCCTGATATCACCTTCCTTAGGAACATACATCCTTCCCTGATACCGCAACAATCCATCTTCCTCAAGATGGTACCCATCATACTTCAATTCTTGTTCCTTTCCATTCTGAATATTTGAGGTTACTTTTAGGTATGAACTATCGCCCAATAGTTTTCCTAGTACTCTTTCCCTCAAGTCCACCTTCAAGGGAATTAAGGAGAAAAGTCTCATCCTTCGGCTTAGAGCGTCTGCCACCACATTATCCTTTCCTTTGATGTAAGAGATACCAAAGTCATACTCACTCATGAACTCACTCCATCGCCTTTTCCTAGCATTCAAATCCCTTTGGGTAAAGATGTACTGCAAGCTCTGATGGTCCATTTTAAGGGTGAAGCTTCTACCAACTAGGTAGTGCCTCCATAATTTTAGTGCCAACATTACTGCTGCCAATGCTAGATCATGCGTGGCATACTGCTCCTCATGAGGTTTCAACTTTCGAGATGCATAAGCTATTACCCCACCTTCCTGCATCAACACCGCTCCTAGTCCTTGCTTCGAGGCGTCGATGCATACCATGAAATCTTTATCCATGTCTGGTACCCACAAGATCGGTGCACTTGTCAACAATCTCTTTAACTCTGTAAAAGAGGCATCGCATTCACTAGTCCATTCATACCGGATTCCCTTGTGTTGCAAGGTGGTAATGGGTTTTGCAATTTTAGAAAATCCTTCCACAAACCTCGGGTAATAGCCTGCTAACCCCATGAAGCTGCGCACCTCATGAGGATTCCTTGGAATTTGCCAATCTTCAATGGCCTTTACCTTTTCCGGGTCTACAGAGATCCCTTCACCAGAGATGATGTGCCCCAAGTAGTGAATCTTATTTTGGAAGAAGGAACACTTTGATAATTTACCATAAATTTTATGTTCCCTTAAGCATGTCAAGACTAACCGCAAGTGTTCCTCATGCTCCTTCTCATTCTTAGAATAGATAAGAATATCATCTAAGAAGACCTGGACAAAGCGGTCCAAGTATTTTTGGAAGACACCATTCATGAGGCTCATGAATACAGCTGGAGCATTGTTCAAACCAAATGGTACCACTACAAACTCGTAATTCCCAAATCGAGTTCAAAAGGCAGTCTTAGGAATGTCGCCTTCCTTGATCCTCATTTGGTGATACCCTGATCGTAAATCAATCTTTGAGAAGACTGACGCACCTTTCATCTGATAAAAAAGGTCATCAATTCTTGGTATGGGATACCTGTTCTTCACTGTGGCTTTGTTCAAATCTCTGTAATCTATGCACAGTCGCAGAGATCCATCCTTCTTCTTGACGAAGATCACTGGTGCTCCCCACGGTGAGATACTAGGTCTAATCAGTCCCAAATCTAGAAACTCTTTTAACTGGACCTGTAACTCACGGAGCTCTGGAGTTGTCATTCTATAAGGAGTTTTTGAGATAGGCTCTGTACCAGGTTTTAGTTTGATTGTAAAGTCGAGCTCTCTTTCTGGAGGTAGTCCTGGCAATTCCTTCGGAAAGACATCCTTGAACTCGGAAAGTACTGGGTAAGAAGTCAAGGAAGGTCCTTCACTATCGCTCACAGCCTCCACTACGAACAACTGGCATCCTTGTCTTAGGCACCGCTTAGCTTTCACCATTGAGATGAAACGGAGGGATACGTTCCTTGTCAAGCCTTGGATTTGAATTGTCCTTCCCTCGTCATCGAGGAACAACACCTTCTTCGCATAGCAGTCTAAGAAAGCTCTATGGCCTTCTAACCAATCCATGCCAATAATGAGGTCATAAGTACCCAAATTGGTGACATAAGCATCCAACTTAGTGGTGCATACTCCTAAGTCATCCTCACAACTTCTCACTTTAAGACCTACGGTTTGCTTAGCTCCTGAAGCCATTTCAACCAGTTTGAAATCATCGTGCTCATAGGCTGCCAACCCACATTTATCTAATGCAAATGGTGAAATACAACTATCAGTTGCTCCTGGATCAAACAAAATTTTATGTTTCACATTGTTTACTTTACCAGTGGATTCTACTACTGTAGATTGATGTTCTGCTTGGTGGTTATGAACCGCTGCATGAATCCGATGACTGTTACCCGAACTATCCATGGGTGCCTTTCCTTCCCTGTGCCTGTTGCTTAACTGACCCTTGGGACAGTCTCGCTGGAAATGAGGACCTCCACATCCCCAACAAGAGAGATTGGGAGGGGCTTGCATGTTGCTCATAGGAATCCTCTGAGATGAATTCCTTCCCTTGGGTCCTCTAAAACCCCTTGATCCTCTATAGGAACTTCCTTGTGTACGTCCCTGGCTTTGGTGGGTTGCAGATGATGCCTGCGAGATTGAGTTAACTGAAGTATTACCCCTCGGTGTGAACCTGTTACCATAAGGAGGGGGTCTAGATTGTCCTCCCCTGACGTAAGGACGTGAGGCATTCCCTGAAACATACTGATTGGTTCTTGTCAACTTATTACCCCCTTTTACATCTGAAATATCAGTTGCATAACGAGCATACTCAACTACCATGGCAACTGAAGTTGGCTTCCACATCCGCATAGCAGCTCTAATCTTGTAGTTAAGACCATACACAAAACACTCTACCTGACAATTATCTGCATCTAGGTAAGGAACATATTTTACCAGTTCCATAAACCGAGATTCATACTCCTCCACCATCTTGTCTCTCTGTACTAAGGCATGGAGTGCACCTGCCTGTTCTTCCTTGTAATAATTTGGCAAATACTTCTTGTGGAACCTCTCCTCGAACAGTTCCCAAGAAGTTGTAAGAGGAGTAATGTGCAATTGCTTCTCGAGATCTGACCACCAATTCAAAGCATCACCTTTAAGCTGAAAGATGGCCATCCTAGCCTTGGAACTAGATGTGTACTCATTCAATGTGAAGCATCTCTTCATGCCTTCCAGCCATGATTCGGCATGCTTACCGGGTCGTCCTCCTGAAAACTTTGGAACCTTTATCTTTTCCAACTCCCTCGATATGTGCTGAAGCGGTTCCAGTCTTGGGTCATGTGCCCTTTCAAAGTTCTCTCGACTCACTTGAGTGGTTTCCACCTCAACGGCCCTTTCCGACTGCCTATTCATCATGGTCATAATAGCCTCGAAATACCTCATTATGATCTGCATTTCTGGTGTTGAGGTTGGTCGTGGCGGTGTTGGCAGTGATGACGGTGGTGGAGGTGGCGATGACGGTGGTCGACCTTGACCCCGACCTCGACCTCTGCGTGTTGTTACCATGATAGTTCCTGTGTTATTGAAATAAAACCATATCCTTACTTGTTCAATCAAATACATGCAGAACTAAAATGTAGGTATTCATACTTTATACTTATGCGTAAGGAATAACTTGCATCATGGGATAACAAATTGTCAAGATTAGCGCAGTAAAATCTACAGTCGATTTTACTAAACAATTTTTGTCATGGTGTTCAGCTCGTCATGCTTATCTTAACGGTGTCTTGTTTTTGAGATTTCAGGTCTCTCTCATCTCTTCGACTAGGAGTTGAAATCTCGGCAGAAGGAATTTTTTTTTTTTATTATTATAAGAAATCAAATAAATAACTAGAATTTTACTAATCCTAACATGAGATGTAAACCCTAATTAATTAAACTATAATTCATATTAATAATTTTTTTTTTTAATTCTAATTATAATTCATGTAATAGTCACTAAAGTAGAATTTTAAATTTTAAATAATTGATAATTGTGCTAAAGGAAATTTAACCGAATTTAATTTCAACAAAAAAATGACTTTAAATCATTAGAGTTTCAAATAATTGACACATCGAATTATAATAATTAAATTAAATTTTTAACAATTAAAAAATTTGGATAATTATAATTTGTTCAAATATTAATAACCTACCCCGTAAGATCTTAATGGGCCCATCGCGCCCTTGCATGAGGCCCACACGTCCTCCTACTGCCATGAGAAGAAGCATGAAGGCGCGTGGTCTCTCCACGTAACCCAACACCCTCGAAAAGTGGGGGAAACCCTAAATAGGGTCAATCCCCAAGACGCAGCCATTTTGCCTTCTCTTTCTGAGTTTTTAGCTCTGCAACTCCGCCATGGAAAGTGGTTGAAGCTCCGTCTGATTTCATGTATAATCTCTACTTTGGTATTTTTCCTCTCAATTCCTTACCTGCCCGCGACCATTCGTTGAAATAGGATGTTGAATTTGAAAACTGGCTATGCATGGTCGTAACACCTTTTTGCAGAACTCTGTGGGATGGTGTTTTTGCAGAGTCTGTACAAAAGAAGGTATGTTGTTGGTATGGGCGCTTGGGCGTTGAAGAGATTTAGCACAAAAGGAGGTTCAATGTTCCCTCAACACTTCGGTTTGATACTGACACTGAGATGGTTGCTGCTGAGCCCATGCATAATTTTAATTAAAAGAAAGCTGCGCTCTTGGTCTGGGCGTTTGAACTGCAATAAAGCGCGTGGGTTCGCTTGGAATTGGCAGCTGGTTGTCTCGGTATTGAGCGCATGGGTTAGGAACAAAGAAAGCATGGGCTATCGGCTGTAGTGATGTTCGAGTGCTGGATGGCTGGGTTTTTGGTCATGTATCTTCTCGGTGCTGGGCGCTTGGGCTTAGCCCATTATTTCTTTTCTGAAGCTGCGCTAGGGTTTCACCTTTTTCTATTTTTATCAAAAAATAATCACACTCTAAGGCGTTTTCACCATCGCTCTGGCTTAGTGGTCATTCTGGCTTAGTGGTTAAGGCGTGTTCCTGCTAATATTTCATTTTCGTTTTCGGCAGACCAATATGAATGCAGACTAGCATGAAACCAAAATGCCAATGAAAGGAATAGATTACCATCAATTGCTATAAAAAAAAATCGTAAAAGCCTTGCATTTTCAGCATGATATTCATGGTGGAATAGCTCAGTTGGTTAGAGCGTGTGGCTGTTAAGTACATGGGGTTTCCACTTTTCTATTTTATAAAAAAAAAAAAAACTTATTTAATTTTTTTTTTTTTTTTTTTACAACTTCATTCATTACAGCTGCAGGGTTCTCCCTGGAATGGGCCAATTCTACTGTTTACACTGCGATCGGTACTTCGCTAATATTTCAATAAGAGACGAGCACTTTCAAACCAAACTCCACAAGAAACGGTTAAAGCAAATGCAAGGGCTTGCACCTCATACACAGATGGATGTTGACCTTGCTCCAGGTATGGTTATGCCTGACAATGGACCAAAATTGCAGGATACTATTTTCTCTATGTCAAATTGATTGTGGGTAAGCATCTGTGTGAGGCAACACTTTGCTAGCTATAATAAAAATCTCGTCTAAATATTAGTGTTCTATGCACTTATCCTAAACCAAAAAATGTTATTCTTGATATTTTGTATGTCAAGAGAAGTACCTTGAGTGGACCTAATTTTATGCATTAGATGGAAATAGGGCATGTGTGTGCGTAACATTTAAATGCATATATTAATTTGAAATGCCTATGTATACAAAAGCAGTCGTCATATTTGAGGTAGCCCAAATGTGAGGCAAAATCAAAGATTAACCATCAGAAACATAATGAGCCTTTGCATAGGTTTTATATATTTCTGCTGGTGCTACCTCCATTTGAGTTAGTGGGGGTATCAAGCACAGCATCCATTCCCATCTAGCCTCTTTCCTTCTTGTTGCTGAACTACACCTTCAAACGTCATTTCTATGAGTGCTATCTGCTGTCCTTAACTCGAGTTCTTCATTTTCTGCACTGATGGCTTTTTCAGTGTTTATCTCAATATCGAACCTCAGCTGAACAATAAAGTAATTTTCTGTTTACATTTTTTTTTTTTCCTATTTGATGTTGTTTACTGAATTGCACTTTATTTGTTTTCTATAAGTGCTTTCTACTACCCTTCACTTCAGTTCTTGCTTTATGGTTGGGTTTTTTTTGCATAGGCTTTATTTCAGTAGGTAAAATATTAAAATAAAGTTATGTTCTAGGATTTTCGCATGTGAATGGTGGCCACTGGAATGAGACTTTGCCCAAAAAAATGATGAATCTTGTGACATTGCATGCAACTATATGCAGTCCATAAGTTTAAGAATATCTAGTGTAATGCCCATATTTTTTTATTTTTTTTTTAACTATAGATTTTCTGTCTTAAATTTCTTGCTACCTAAATATTTAGGCTCCTTGATTTTCGTTCGCACAAATTTTGCCGAAATTTATCACTTCTAATTTGCTTGGATAGTTTATTAATTTTAACCCAAGCTGTACTAAAAAATACTGCTAGCTCGTGTTATTTTTATTTCTAAATATATTTCAAAAATGTATCTATACAAGCACATATGTATATATATGAAGTTTTCTAACATATCCAGATTTTCTAATGGTGTTCCAATTTGTGTTCGTGCAGGTAAAAGAGGCTGAAGTTTGGTGTTGTTCATACCTCAATTCTATCCAGGTTTATGTCCTAAGTTCTAATTTTTTGTAGGATTTAACATCTTGAATCTTCATGGTGGTTTGCCCGAAAGGTCTAAAGTGTCTAAGCCTTAAGCTCTGATACCATCTCTAGTGCTCTGGTTTTTACAGCAGAGCAATAAGTAAATTTCTAAGTTAATTTCCTATGTATTAATTCATTCAGGTATGTGTGAGTAATTTTCTGAAGAAAATTCTATGCTTTTAAATGATGTTTAGCATTCTGTGTTGTCTCCAATAATCATACATTCGTATTTAAAAGAATAACTAGCATATCAATATTTTCCTTCAACAATTTGTGGTTTTCGTATAAGAATATGTTCACAGTAATAAATCAGTAAGAAGGTATATGCAGGTTTCAGAGTATGTTTCCACATAATAATTAAATAAAATAAATAATCAAGGAAATTACCTGATACTGATGCTAGCAGATCGTAGGTTGTAGCAGGTTGTATATCCTCTTAGTCAGCCAGAATGAAGTGTCCACCCTACCGACCAGCTATTATCTTGCTGGCCCTTGGAAATCAAAGGATTTCCAAGCCCCCGAGCTAAGAATCTGATAATCCCGAGAGCAGTCTTCACTTACGTTCTCCAAACTTTTCTGTTCTCAAACCTCTTTTCTATTCCAAAACCTTTCCCTCCACTTCAAGCTCTCCCCCTACCTTCAACTCTCTCCCCCTCTATATACAGTTCCTTCCTCGAGAAGACCTTGGGCTTACTCCACCGCCCCAAACTCCCCCTCTTGAGCCCCTCAAACATTTACTCCTTTCCTTAGTTTGTTCATACATCTTTCATTATAAAATGTATTTTTCACACTCAATGTACCGAATAATTATTTACAGTCATGGTAAATTTATTTGACTTTGATTGACAGTTGTAAGTATTTATTACGATGGGATTCATTACCCAAAGGTTATCCATTCGGGAAAATGTTTATTAATTACAAGTCTATTCACCATCCTTGGTATTTAATGTTATTAATGTAATTGATAAAATATTATATAAATAGTTTGACCTTTTCAACTTGGTCATGGTGTCTCTTAATGGTCTATCTCATCCGTCAAGCTAACTTATCTCGAGATTTAAATTCTAAGATTCGTATTGAATAATTAAATAGTAATAACCAATTTCCATCACATCACATCCATTCAAGAATTGTTATCCTATTATTTTTAACTTAGTAATAGAAATAATCACACTTTAATCATTTATTAATCAATATTTACATTTTTACCTATATTGCAATTGTTATGACATGGGTAGTAATATTATTAGAATAACATTAATTAAGTAATAATATTAATTCAATC
Organism: Larix kaempferi; assembly: GCA_027924585.1. Classification (NCBI taxonomy): domain Eukaryota; kingdom Viridiplantae; phylum Streptophyta; class Pinopsida; order Pinales; family Pinaceae; genus Larix; species Larix kaempferi. The sequence goes on along the minus strand of BSBM01000070.1, from coordinate 20,571,969 downwards.
ACCACAAAGTAATAATAAATGGTGAACTTAATAAAAATATATGTTAAATCATTTGTTTATCACATGAGTACCCAAACATCTACATAGTATCGTCGTTCTTCTAAACAAAGCACCCTTAAGTGCTTAAACAATCTTACTAATTAATTAGACAGTACCATTACCTTATTTACAACAATTCTCAGTTGACAATGTTAACTAATGACACTTGTCTCAATTGTATATCACAATGTTTACCAACGAGTAATACATAGCTTAATTGACTTGTTTTACACATCTTAAATAACTTTATATTCATTATCTGAATTCGGTCAATGCATGATTAACCTAATTACTTATGACAACTTATACATTTATTCAATATGTTAATTGTTTGTATATTGATACTAGTGTACATGTGCAAGGTGTGCATGCGTGGCCAGCGTATGCACAGATCATAAATGTACTATAGACAAACCCCATCCCGCCTATGCATACCTGCTAACTAATAGTAGTATTTACCCCCATGTAGAAGAATAAACATAATATAAATAGTACAATTATTTCAACATTCTCAGTTATTTAATAGTTAATTCTTTACAATTTCACATCATTATCTTTATCTTTATATTAGTTTAATCAATCATGTGCAAGGAAGGGTACCTACTACCACTAACTCGGAATCAAGGAATACTAAACCCTCAACAGTACTAACTAACACATCCTCCCATCATAACCTACGTCTAGCATCCTCCCTATCCTTCCTCTTCTAGTACAAAAGTGGATGTCGGACTCAGCGATCTGACCACATAGAACTTGAGAGCGATAGCGTCGGCTGAACAGTGGACCTATCCTCCCCTAGCAGGCATCCGACCATCGTCATCACAACTACATGGGGAGCGTGTCTCAGCACGGCCCTCCCACGACCTCGGGTCTCATGGAAACATAGGGTGGGAAACACATCCATCCCTCTCAACATACTGGGCCTACGCCCTTATCGACTCATACTCTGCTGCTATCGGGATTATCAGTTTGTGTTATCGTATCATCATTTTGGCTGCTAAGGTTTACTGTATGAACATGTTTTTCCTTTCCAATATATATCAGAATAAGTAACTGGCTATCCCATAGCCCTTGTGTCCTGTAGGTTAGTATTTTGCAAAATACAAATTTATAGGAAGCATTTTCCATTGATCGCCAATTGATCCATGTTATCAAAAATCATTTTATTTCATGTAACCTTTTTAGCTCATCATAGATGCGTATGACATATAACACTTCAATAATTCATATAAGAAGATGGTATCCACGTACCAAATCATAAATTTCACATTTCATTAATGAAAACATATAAACATATACTATAATCGTAAAATAAATAAATCATATGATAATCATCACATGATAACCGCATAACATAGTAACATCATAATCATGGTGAAATCATAAAACAGAGTAACATCATATAATGAGGTCCATCATATCGTAATGTAGTTTACTCAGTCGAGTTGAGTTCAACAGAATATATAAGAAAATAAAGTATGGTGTGTCTAACTGATAAATATGCCTAATCAAAATATGGGTGTTACATACACCCACCCCTCGGGAAACTTCGTCCCGAAGTTATCGTCAAAATAGTGAGGGAAAATCTCGACGCATGGTCTCTGCATCCTCCCAGGTATTAGACCCTAGGCTATACTTGTCCCATTGGACCTTAACTTGGTCCACATGGCGACTACGGAGATGTCGAACCCTACGATCAAGTATACGTAATGGTTCGACCCTGAAGGTTCCCTCGTCCGAGACATGCAATTCCTTCCAATGAATTTTGTGAGTCTCATCAGCTATGTAATGTCGTAATACAGAAACATGAAATACATTATGAGTTTTATGCAAGTGGGGTGGCAGTGCAAGACGATAAGCAACTGGTCCGATTTTCTCAAGGATCTCAAATGGACCTATAAAGCGAGGTGACAACTTGGTACCCTTCCCAAACCGAATGGTACTTTTATTTGGTCTGATGCGAATAAATACACGATCCCCTACTTCATAAGTTCTATCTGATCTTTGTGCATCAGCATAACTCTTTTGCCTATCTTGTGCTTCCTTCATCCGCTGCCTAATCTATAACACTTGCTCCTCCATTTCCTGAATCAATTCAGGCCCAATTAAAACTCGATCCTCTAACCTGTCCCAACTGAGTGGTGTCCTCCACGGCCTCCCATACATTGCTTGATATGGCGGCATACCAATGGAGCTGTGATGACTATTGTTGTATGCAAATTCCACTAAAGGAAGATATTTTTCCCACTGTGTCTGTTGATACATAACATACATCCTAAGCATTTCCTCCATCACTTGATTCACCCTCTCCGTTTGTCCATCTGTTTCGGGGTGATAAGTTGAGTTTAAGTTCAATTGTGTCCCTAATGCTGACTGCATGCTTGTCCAAAATCTGGAGGTGAACTTAGGGTCTCTGTCAGAGATTATTTTTTTAGGAACTCCATGAAGACGTACAATGTCATTTATGAATACCCTTGCCACATCTGTCACATCATAGGTGTCTCTGACTGGAATGAAGTGAGCGATTTTGGTCAGTTTGTCGACTACCACCAAAATAGAATTATGTCTCATAGATGTGAGTGGTAATCCTACAACGAAGTCCATGGAAATGACTTCCCATTTAGTCATAGGAATATCATGCCGTTGTAGGAGACCGACCGGGTGATGATGATCTTCCTTAACTTGTTGACACGCAAGGCACTTCGAAACAAAATCCACTACATCCATCTTCATACCTGGCTAGAAGAAGAGTTGCTTCATGTTAGTATACATCTTCTTCACCCCTAGGTGTGCATAGTAATGCGATCTATGGGCCTCTCTAAGGATTGTTTCCCTGATCTCACCTTCCTTAGCAACATACATCCTTCCCTGATACCGCAACAATCCATCTTCCTCGAGATGGTACCCATCATACTTCAATTCCTGTTCCTTTCCATTCTGAATAGTTGAGGTTACTTTTAGGTACCAACTATCGCCCAATAGTTGTCCTAGTACTCTTTCCCTCAAATCCACCTTCAAGAGAATTAAGGAGAAAAGTCTCGGCCTTCGGCTTAGAGCATCTGCCACCACATTCTCCTTTCCTTTGATGTAAGAGATACCAAAGTCATACTCACTCATGAACTCACTCCATCGCCATTTCCTAGCATTCAAATCCCTTTGGGTAAAGATGTACTGCAAGCTCTGATGGTCTGTTTTAAGGGTGAAGCTTCTACCAACTAGGTAGTGCCTCCATAATTTTAGTGCCAACATTACTGCTGCCAATTCTAGATCATGCGTGGCATACTGCTCCTCATGAGGTTTCAACTTTCGAGATGCATAAGCTATTACCCCACCTTCCTGCATCAACACCGCTCCTAGTCCTTGCTTCGAGGCATCGTTGCATACCATGAAATCTTTATCCGTGTCTGGTGCCCGCAAGATTGGTGCACTTGTCAACAATCTCTTTAACTTTGTAAAAGCGGCATCGCATTCACTGGTCCATTCATACCGGATTCCCTTGCGTTCCAAGGTGGTAATGGGTTTTGCAATTTTAGAAAATCCTTCCACAAACCTCGGGTAATAGCCTGCTAACCCCATGAAGCTGCGCACCTCATGAGGATTTCTTGGAATTGGCCAATCTTCAATGGCCTTTACCTTTTCCGGGTCTACAGAGATCCCTTCACCTGAGATGATGTGCCCCAAGTAGTGAATCTCTTTTTGGAAGAAGGAACACTTTGATAATTTACCATAAAGTTTATGTTCCCTTAAGCATGTCAAGACGAACCGCAAGTGTTCCTCATGCTCCTTCTCATTCTTAGAATAGATAAGAATATCATCTAAGAAGACCTGGACAAAGCAGTCCAAGTATTTTCGGAAGACACCATTCATGAGGGTCATGAATACAGCTCGAGCATTGGTCAAACCAAATGGTACCACTACAAACTCGTAATGCCCAAATCAAGTTCGTAAGGCTGTCTTAGGAATGTTGCCTTCCTTGATCCTCAACTGGTGATACCCTGATCGTAAATCAATCTTTGAGAATACTGACGCACCTTTCATCTGATCAAAAGGGTCATCAATTCTTGGTATGGGATACATGTTCTTCACTATGGCTTTGTTCAAATCTCTGCAATCTATGCACAGTCGCAGAGAATCATCCTTCTTCTTGACGAAGATCACTGGTGCTCCCCACGGCAAGATACTAGGTCTAATCAGTCCCAAATCTAGCAACTCTTTTAACTGGATCTGTAACTCACGGAGCTCTGGAGTTGTCATTCTATAAGGAGTTTTTGAAATAGGCTCTGCACCAGGTTTTAGTTCGATTGTAAAATCGAGCTCTCTTTCTGGAGGTAGTCCTGGCAATTCCTTCGGAAAGACATCCTTGAACTTGGAAAGTACTGGGTAAGAAGTCAAGGAAGTTCCTTTACTATCGCTCACGGCCTCCACTACGAACAACTGGCATCCTTGTCTTAGGAACTGCTTAGCTTTCACCATAGAGATGAAACGGAGGGATACCTTCCTCGTCAAGCCTTGGATTTGAATTGTCCTTCCCTCGTCATCGAGGCACAACACCTTCTTCGCATAGCAGTCTAAGAAAGATCTATGGCCTTCTAACCAATCCATGCCAATAATGAGGTCATAAGTCCCTAAATTGGTGACATAAGCATCCAACTTAGTGGTGCATACTCCTAAGTCATCCTCACAACTTCTCACTTTAAGACCTACTATTTGCTTAGCTCCTGAAGCCATTTCAACCAGTTTGAAATCATCGTGCTCGTAGGATGCCAACCCACATTTATCTAAAGCAAATGGTGAAATAAAACTATCAGTTGCTCCTGGATCAAACAAAATTTTATGTTTGACATTGTTTACTTTACCAGTGGATTCTACTACGGTAGATTGATGTTCTGCTTTGTGGTTATGAACCACTGCATGAATCCGATGACTGTTACCCGAACTATCCATGGCTGCCTTTCCTTCCATGTGCCTGCTTCTTGACTGACCCTTGGGACAGTCTCGTTGGAAATGAGGACCTCCGCATCCCCAACAAGAGAGATTGGGAGGGGCTTGCATGTTGCTCGGAGGAATCCTCTGAGATGAGTTCCTTCCCCTAGGTCCTCTATAACCCCTTGATCCTCTATAGGAACTTCCTTGTGTACGTCCCTGGATTTGGTGGGTTGCGGACGATGCCTGCGAGATTGAGTTAACTGAAGTATTACCCCTCGGTGTTAACCTGTTACCGTAAGGAGGGGGTTAGATTGTCCTCCCCTAAAGTAAGGACATGAGGCATTCCCTGAAACATACTGATTGGTTCCTGTCAACTTACTACCCCCTTTTCCATCTGACATATCAGCTGCCTAACGAGCATACTAAACTGCCATGGCAACTGAAGTTGGATTCCACATCCGCACAGCAGCTCTAATATTGTAGTTAAGTCCATACACAAAACGCTCTACCTGACAATCATCTGCATCTAGGTAAGGAACATATTTTACCAATTCCATAAACCGAGATTCATACTTTTCCACCGTCTTGTCTCCCTGTACTAAGGCATGGAGTGCACCTGCCTGTTCTTCCTTGTAATAATTTGGCAAATACTTCTTCTGGAACCTCTCCTCGAACAGTTCCCAAGAAGTTGTAAGACGAGTAAGGTGCAATTGCTTCTCGAGATCTGACCACCAATTCAAACCATCACCTTTAAGCTGAAAGATGGCCATCCTAGCCTTGGAACTAGATGTGTACTCATTCAATGCGAAGCATCTCTTCATGCCTTCCAGCCATGCTTCAACATGCTTACCGGGTCATCCTCCTGAAAACTCTGGAACCTTTATCTTTTGCAACTCCCTCGATATGTCCTGAAGCGGTACCAGTCTTGGGCCATGTGCCCTTTCAGAGTTCTCTCGACTCACTTGTGTGGTTTCCACCTCGACGGCCCTTTCCGATTTCCTGTTCATCGTGGTCATAATAGCCTCCAAAGACCTCATTATGATCTGCATTTCTGGTGTTGAGGTTGGTCGTGGCGGTGTTGGCAGTGATGACGGTGGCAAAGGTGGCGATGACGTTGTTCGACCTTAACCCCGACCTGGACCTCTGCGTGTTGTTACCATGATAGTTCCTGTGTTATTGAAATAAAACCATATCCTTAGTTGTTCAGTCAAATACACGTGGAACTAAAATGTAGGTATTCATACTTTATACTTATGCGTAAGGAATAACTTGCATCATGGGATAACAAATTGTCAGGATTAGCGCAGTAAAATCTACAGTCGATTTTACTAAACAATTTTTGTCATGATGTTCAGCTCGTCATGTTGATCTTAACGGTGTCTTGTTTTTGAGATTTCGGGTCTCTCTCATCCCTTCGACTAGGAGTTGAAATCTGGGCAGAAGGTTTTTTTTTTTAATATTATTATAAGAAATCAAATAAATAACTAGAATTTTACTAATCCTAACATGAGATGTAAATCCTAATTAATTAAACTATAATTCATATTAATGATTTTTTTTTTTAATTCTAATTTTAATTCATGTAATAGTCACTAAAGTAGAATTATAGTTTTGTTAAATTTTAAATAATTGATAATTGTGCTAAAAGAAATTTAACCAAATTTAATTTCAACAAAAAAATGACTTTAAATCATTAGAGTTTCAAATAATTGACACATCGAATTATAATAATTAAATTAAATTTTTAACAATTTTTAAGAATTACAAAATTCAGATAATTATAATTTGTTCAAATATTAATAACCTACCCCTAAGATCTTCATGGGCCCGTCCCTTGAATGAGGCCCACGCGTCCTCCTATTGACATGAGAAGAAGCACGAAGGCGCGTGGTCTCTCCACGTAACCTACCGCCCTGGGAAAGTGGGGGAAACCCTAAATAGGGTCAATCCCCAAGACGCAGCCATTTTGCCTTCTCTTTCTGAGTTTTTAGCTCTGCAACTCCACCATGGAAAGTGGTTCAAGCTCCGTCTGATTTCAGGTATAATCTCTACTTTGGTATTTTTCCTCTCACTTCCTTACCTGCCTACGACCATTCGTTGAAATAGGATGTTGAATTTGAAAACTGGCTATGCATGGTCGTAACACGTTTTTGTAGAACTTTGTGGACTGGTGTTTTTGCAGAGTCTGTACAAAAGAAGATAGGTTGTTGGTCTGGGCACTTGGGCGGTGAAGATATTTAGCACAAAAGGAGGTTCAATGTTCCCTTAGCACTTCGGTTTGATACTGAAGCTGAGATGGTTGCTGCTGAGCCCATGCATAATTTTAATTAAAAGAAAGCTGCGCTCTTGGGCTGGGCGTTTGAACTGTAACAAAGCGCGTGGGTTCGCTTGGACTTGGCAGCTAGTTGTCTCAGTGTTGAGCGCATGGGTTAGGAACAAAGAAAGCATGGGCTATCGGCTGTAGTGATGTTCAGGTGCTGGATGGCTGGGTTTTTGGTCATGTATCTTCTTGGTGCTGGGCACTTGGGCTTAGCCCATTATTTCTTTTCTGAAGCTGCGCTAGGGTTTCACCTTTTTCTATTTTTATCAAAAAATAATCACACTCTAAGGCGTTTTCACCGTCGTTCTGGCTTAATGGTCGTTCTGGCTTAGTGGTTAAGGCGTGTGCGTGCTAATATTTCATTTTCATTTTTAGCAGACCAATATGAATGCAGACTAGCATGAAACCAAAATGCCAACGAAAGGAATAGATTACCATGAATTGCTAAAAAAAAAAAATCGTAAAAGCCTTGCATTTTCAGCATGATATTCATGCTGGAATAGCTCAGTTGGTTAGAGCGTGTGGCTGTTAAGTACACGGGGTTTCCCCTTTTCTATTTTATCAAAAGAAAAAAAAATTATTTTATTTTATTTATTTATTTATTTTACAACTTCATTCATTACAGCTGCAGGGTTCTCCCTTGAATGGGCCAATTCTACTGTTTACACTTTGATCGGTACTTCGCTAATATTTCAATCAGAGACGAGCACTTTCAAACCAAACGCCACCAGAAACGGGTAAAGAAAATGCAAGGGCCTGCACCTCATACACAGCTGGATGCTGACCTCGCTCCAGGTATGGGTATGCCTGAAAATGGACCAAAATTGCAGGATACTATTTTCTCTATGTCAAATTGACTGTGGGCAAGCATCTGTGTGAGGCAACAATTTGCTAGCTATAATAAAAATCTCGCCTAAATATTAGTGTTCTATGCACTTATCCTAAACCAAACAATGTTATTCTTGATATTTTGTATGTCAAGAGAAGTGCCTTGAGTGGACCTGATTTTATGCATTAGATGGAAATAGGGCATGTGTGTGTGTAACACTTAAATGCATATATTAATTTGAAATCCCTATGTATACAATAGCAGTCGTCATATTTGAGGTAGCCCAAATGTGAGGCAAAATCAAAGATTAACCATCAGAAACATAATGAGCCTTTGCATAGGTTTTATATATTTCTGCTGCTGCTACCTCCATTTGAGTTAGTGGGGGTATCAAGCATAGCATCCATTCCCATCTATCCTCTTTCCTGCTTGTTGCTGAACTACACCTTCAAACTTCATTTCTATGAGTGCTATCTGCTGTCCTTAACTCGAGTTCTTCATTTTCTACACTGATGGCTTTTTCAGTGTTTATCTCAATATCGAACCTCAGTTGAACAATAAAGTAATTTTCTGTTTACGTTTTTTTTTTTTCCTATTTGATGTTGTTTACTGAATTGCACTTTATTTGTTTTCTATAAGTGCTTTCTACTACCCTTCACTTCAGTTCTTGCTTTATGGTTGGGTTTTTTTTGCTTAGGCTTTATTTCAGTAGGTAAAATATTAAAATAAAGTTATGTTTTAGGATTTTCGCATGTGAATGGTGGCCACTGGAATGAGACTTTGCCCAAAAAAATGATGAATCTTGTGACATTGCATGCAACTATATGCAGTCCATAGATTTAAGAATATCTAGTGTAATGCCCATATTTTTTTTATTTTTTTTTAACTATAGATTTTCTGTCTTAAATTTCTTGCTACCTAAATATTTAGGCTCCTTGATTTTCATTTGCACAAATTTACCAAAATTTATCACTTCTAATTTGCTCAGATAGTTTATTAATTTTAACCCAAGCTGTACTAAAAAATACTGCTAGCTCGTGTTATTTTTATTTCTAAATATATTTCAAATATTTATCTATACGAACACATATGTATAAATATGCAGTTTTCTAACATATCCATATTTTCTAATGGTGTTTCAATTTGTGTTCGTGTAGGTAAAAGAGGCTGAAGTTTGGTGTTGTTCATACCTCAATTCTTTCCAGGTTTATGTCCTAAGTTCTAAGTTTTTGTAGGATTTAAGATCTTGAATCTTCATGGTGGTTTTCCCGAAAGGTCTAAAGTGTCTGAGACTTAAGCTCTGATACCATCTGTAGTGCTCTGGTTTTTACAGCATAGCACTAAGTAAATTTCTAAGTAAATTTCCTATGTATTAATTCATTCAGGTATGTGTGAGTAAATTTCTGAAGAAAATTCTATGCTTTTAAATGATGTTTAGCATTCTGTGTTGTCTCCAATAATCATACATTCGTATTTAAAAGAATAACTAACATATCAATATTTTCCTTCAACAATTTGTGGTTTTCGCATAAGAATATGTTCACAGCAATAAATCAGTAAGAAGGTATATGCAGGTTTCAGAGTACGTTTCCACATAATAATTAAATAAAATAAATAATCAAGGAAATTACCTGATACTGATGCTAGTAGACCGTAGGTTGTAGCAGGTTGTATATCCTCTTAGTCAGCCAAAATGAAGTGTCCACCCTACCGACCAGCTATTATCTTGCTGGCCCTTGGAAATCAAAGGATTTCCAAGCCCCCGAGCTCACAATCTGATAATCCCGAGAGCAGTATTCACTTACGTTCTCCAAACTTTTCTGTTCTCAAACCTCCTTTCTGTTCCAAAACCTTTCCCTCCACTTCAAGCTCTTCCCCTACCTTCAAATCTCTCCCCCTCTATATACAGTTCCTTCCTCGAGAAGACCTTGGGCTTACTCCACCGCCCCAAACTCCCCCTCTCGAGTCCCTCAAACATTTACTCCTTTCCTTAGTTTGTTCATACACGTTTCATTATAAAATGTATTTTTCACACTCAATGTACCGAATAATTATTTACACTCATGGTAAATTTATTTGACTTTGATTGATGGTTGTAAGTATTTATTACGACGGGATTCATTACCCAAAGGTTATCCATTCGGGACAAGGTTTATTAATTACAAGTCTATTCACCATCCTTGGTATTTAAAGTTATTAATGTAATTAATAAAATATTATATAAATAGTTTGACCTTTTCAACTTGGTCATGGTGTGTCTTAATGGTCTATCTCATCCGTCAAGCTAACTTATCTTGAGATTTAAATTCTAAGATTCGTATTGAATAATTAAATAGTAATAACAAATTTCCATCACATCACATCCATTGAAGAATTTTTATCCTATTATTTTTAACTTAGTAATGGAAATAATCACACTTTAATCATTTATTAATCAATATTTACATTTTTACCTATATTGCAATTTTTATGACATGGGTAGTAATATTATTAGAATAACATTAATTAAGTAATAACATTAATGAAATCTCCACAAAGTAATAATAAACGGTGAATTTAATAAAAATGTATGTTAAATCATTTGTTTATCACATGAGTACCCAAACATCTACATAGTATCGTCGTTCTTCTAAACAAAGCACCCTTAATTGCTTAAACAATCTTATTAATTAATTAGACAATACCATTACCTTATTTACAACAATTCTCAGACGACAATGTTAACTGATGACACTTGTCTCAATTGTATATCACAATGTTTACCAACGAGTAATACATAGCTTAATTGACTTGTTTTACACATCTTAAATAACTTTATATTCATTACCTGAATTCAGTCAATGCATGATCAACCTAATTACTTATGACAACTTATACATTTATTCAATATGTTAAGTGTTTGTATATCGATACTAGTGTACATGTGCAAGTTGTGCATGCGTGGCCAGCGTATGCACAGATCATAAATGTGCTATAGACAAACCCCATCCCGCCTATGCATACCTGCTAACTAATAGTAGTATTTACCCTCATGTAGAAGAACAAACATAATATAAATAGTACAATTACTTCAACATTCTCAGTTATTTAACAGTTAATTCTTTACGATTTCACATCATTATATTTATCTTTACATTAGTTTAATCAATCATGTACAAGGAAGGGTACCTACTACCACTAACTCAGAATCAAGGAATACTAAACCCTCAATAGTACTAACTAACACATCCTCCCATCATAACCTACGTCTAGCATCCTCCCTATCCTTCCTCTTCTAGTACAAAAGTGGATGTCAGACTCACCGATCTGACCACATAGAACTTGAGAGCGATAGCGTCGGCTGAACAGCGGACCTATCCTCCCCTAGCAAGCATCCAACCATCGTCATCACAACTACATGGGGAGCGTGTCTCAGCACGGCCCTCCCACGACCTCGGGTCTCATGGAAACATAGGGTGGGAAACACATCCATCCCTCTCAATATACTGGGCCTACGCCCTTATCGACTCATACTCTGCTGCTATCATGATTATCAGTTTTTGTTATCGTATCATCATTTTGGATGCTAAGGTTTACTGTATGAACATGTTTTTCCTTTCCAATATATATAAGATCAAGTAACTGGCTATCCCATAGCCCTTGTGTCCTGTAGCTTAGTATTTTGCAAAATACAAATTTATAGAAAGCATTTTCCATTGATCACCAATTGATCCATATTATCAAAAATCATTTTATTTCATGTAACCTTTTTAGCTCATCATAGATGCGTATGACATATAACACTTCAATAATTCATATAAGAAGATGGTATCCACGTACCGAATCATATATTTCACATTTCATTAATGAAAACATATAAACATATACTGTAATCGTAAAATAAAGAAATCATATGATAATCATGACATCATAATCGCATAACATAGTAACATCATAATCATGGTGAAATCATAAAACAGAGTAACATCATATAATGAGGTCCATCATATTGTAATGTAGTTTACTCAGTCGAGCTGAGTTCAACAGAATATATAAGAAAATAAAGTATGGTGTGTCTAACTGATAAATATGCCTAATCAAAATATGGGCGTTACAGGAAAGTTACTCAAATACAACTCAACATTTCGCAGTACATAGATATAGTAAACTGGAAATAAATACTATCCAAAAGATGGATTATATGCATAGACGAACTTGACATTTTTCATTGGGGAATTTGTCCAAAGGCACGTTTACCATCAAGGAGGCATACTCCATAAATGCTATCAAGGACCCCTCTCCATATTTGTCGACCTGGAAACACATATGGAATCTTAAAATTTGGCCCAAAGTCAACATTTTCTTTTGGCAAGTTATGCACAACTGCATTCTTACCTAGGATAACTTGAAAAGAAGCAACTTTGTTGGCCCCTTGGTTTGCACTCTTTGCAACAACCAGGAAGAAATAGTGGAACACCTGCTTAACCATTGTGATTTTAGCTCTCTAATTTGGGACTAACTAGCTCAAATTATGAAAACCTCAAATAGAAAGAGAAGCAACACCGTCAACAAAATTACCAATTGGTGAATTAAGGCGTTTCAAAGCCCGGTGATCAACAAGATTTGGAATCTTCTCCCTGGTTTTGTTCTTTGGAATATTTGGAAAGAACGAAATCACAGATTTTTTCTCTCCCAACAGCTATCCTGGATTGATGTATGGAGCACCATCAAAACTAATGTTCTGGAAACACTCATAATCAAATCCTAGTCTTTGGAGGAACTCCTGAAAGAAGGGATGGACCATCGAATTCTCTCAAATTGGGGAATTTCACTTCCTCCCAAGGCAAGCCTCCATACCATCCTCATTTCTCGACCACCTCCCAATCCCACGAGCTAGTCCAAACCGCTTAATGGTTTTGTGAAGCTGAACTATGATAATGCCTCCAAAGGGAATCTCGGACCTATGTATGGTATTGTCCTTAGGAATGATCAAGTTGAAATCATCCACATTTTTGTGGTCAGCATTGGCATTGACACCACTAATATGGCAGAGATTTGGGATCTAACACACAACATCCAATTGACAATTAGGATGATTATAACATGACTCATGGCGAAAGGAGATTCTTTCATGGCCTACAGGATCTTCTCTAAACTTATTCAAAGCATGTCGGTGGAAAATGATTCACCCAGTTGGCGCCTTCTTAGCCTACTGGAGACTCTTTCGCTTCTTCCTTATAACCATTTGTCCCTTGTCCCCTCACACGTCAAGCATACCTCCAATAAGGTGCACGACATCTTAGATAATTAGGGAGTGGAATGCACTGGTGATGAGTTCCACTATTCTTGCATGCAAGGGGAGAAAGGATCCCATCTGGCTGGCATGCATGAAAGAGGTGGCCTCGGACAGAGCTCCCATGACTAAAAATACTTCACCTTCCTAATGTAATCATACAAATGGAGTAATAGGATGAAAACAACCACATGCAAACACATGTCAATTTACTCATCCGTTAGTATCAATCATGCTCACAATTATAACAATTATGTGTCATCAATCCCTTGTACAAATCTCTAGGAGAGAGTGATCATATTGATTTGTAAACCCCCTTGTGTGCATTCATGTAGTTGGTATCCTATTACGATGGATTGTCGACATTCAATGGGATCAACCGTTCATATGACGAGCCGTATAGGTTCTAATCATTCGGGGTTTTATGGACATTTAAGGTTACAATATTTTGCATATCCTACAGTCCGGATGCATTTACTCCTCATCATTTATGGGAATCGAAAGAAGGAGAGAAAGCTCCACTTTTTCAGCATTCTCAACACCTTCCTTCCATTTATGCTCCCTGTTGTTGTTTGCACTTTCACCATCTAGTTTTCCTTGTCACACTTCCTTTCAAGATCTTGCAATAGCATGATGGCTCATGAAGGCAGCAACTCTGATGGAAAGAATTTCGACCCTTCGCACATAAACCGGGAACAGCTCCGCGCAACGCAAGTTGCATGGATGCACAAAGCCACCATACCACCGGGCATCGAGGAGGAAATTGAGTGTAAGGAAGCGGCCCTATGGCAGGACTTGGATAAATCCAAGCCTCTGGAGGATTTTGTTGTCTTAGAAGCATGTATACAAGACCTTGGTTTATCCCAAACCAAGAAAATTTGTATGAGAAAGCTCTTTCATTATACTGGATCGTCAAGGGTCTTCTTGGGAATTTTTTCACGGAGAAAGATGAGAAGAATCGAGAGGATGCAATTCCCATAGAATTCTAGAGGGAACTCTACCAGGATGTTCGCTTTACACACATGAAAATTGATGCGATGTCTAATAAAATGGGGATTCCCTTCTTCCCAAAGGGAAATGAAGCTGGCACTTGGTTCAGTTCAAGTAATGCAACTTTGTCGAAGGATGACATCGCCAAGCACGTTCCGTATTTTGTTATTGGTTTCAATCTAGTCACTTAAAATGCTAAAGTTTTATAATCCTTTGATAGGTATAGCTCATGGCTCCTTTAGTCCGTTGATTTTGGTTATTAGTACAATTCTTTCAGAAGTTTCTCACATGTTTTTGAATATAGTATATTACAACCCTGTTTTCTCCTTCTAGGAGAGGGGTTTTGAGTCTTTTTGGATGACTGTAATTAGACTTTGGTCTCTTGGTCATTTCTGCAAAACTATAAAAACTCTCCTGTCTCAATGCCACAGATTTCATTGTTTTCTCCTTCTGGAGAGGGGAGCTTTGGCTAGAAAGACAGACAAATATTCACTCTATGTACTCTGCAGCTTATATTAGCATATAGTTTCTCTTACTTAAAAAAAGGTATGTTCCTTTCATTTCCATAAATGTTTTATCTATTCTTTTTACAATTCCATTCTATTGAGGTGAGCATGGAGTAGTCTCATACCTTGCTATTTTGCACTTCATACATAATTCCTCAAATTCATTTTCGAGGAACTCCCCACTATTATATGTCCTCGACACCTTTATTTTCTTCTTTGTTTGATTTTCTACAAAATCGTTAAACTATTTCAAATTATCAAATATTTCATATCTCAATCAAAGGAAATAAATCCATGTGCTCCTCAAGAAATCATCTATAAATGAAACACAATACATAACTACGTAATGATGGAGCATGTACAGGTTCAAGCACATCATTGTGTAAATTAACTCTAACATTCAATTTTCTCTTGTATCACCAAATATGAATCTTACACATTTTTTTTACCAAATATGCAATGTTCAAAGAAATTGAAATCTAGTGTATATTCAAACATCCCTTCAAATATATCTTTACCATGTAATGATCGAAATCGCTTCTCTCTAACGTGTTCCATTTTTTTATGCCCTAGCATTGTCTTTCCTCCAGAGACAGTAGGAATTCTGTCTTTTTTATTTTCACCCACAAACACAACATAACGGTTACACCCATTGGTGATTGTGCTTCTTGATAGTTTGTACTGAGTTCCATTTTGAACTCCCCTCGTCAAAAGCATTGATCCTTAAGCGATTTTACATATTTCTTTTTGCAAACATCGTTCCTGCATCACTCATCTTGTTTATTGATATCATGTTTCTTACTAGATATGGAATGTGCAAAACCCCAACAAGATTTCCAATCCTTGCATACTTGAGCAACAAGTTAACTCTTCAATGTCCTATGATTTTTGTTCTTGATTCATCTCCTAAGAAAACATCACCTCTTTTATGCTTCTCATATTCATAGAAGCGCCCTTTTTGATGATTCATATGAAAAGACATACCCGATTCAATCAACCACACATCATGATCTAGATGGGTACTTGTAGAAGCTATGTACAAATCCTCTCCTTCTTTTGAGGATTTCTTTGGCTCCATGAAAGGGGCATCATAAAATCCATTTTCTCTATCAACATTTTTAGATCTACAATCCTTCTTATAATGCTCAACTTTAACACATTTCCATCACTTCCTCAAATATTTTCATGGAGATTTAGATCTACCTTTAGATTTATATCCCCTCTATGAATCCTTATCTTTATTTTGTTCGGGTACATAGGTTACTACCAAAGGAACAAACACCAAGAGAAACCACTTCACATAAACAGATCACAGATCAACACACCGATGTTTTAATGTGGTTTAAACCCTCTTGAGCGAAACACTCCATGGCCCCGGCCAAATAGCTTCTACGAGGCAATTTATTATGCAAGGAAAAAAAGTTACAAATGAGCTTCTCATAATTGATCAACTAAACAATGACCCTCCATGCTCTTTAAATAGAGATCATGGACCAATAGGGTGTTAAGCCACGGATCAAGGTTAGGTTTGATATAAGAGAAGTTGAGTCGTCGGATCACTCTATGTCGGGAACATATCGTGACCGTCAAATTAAGTATTTACAAATGCATACTAATGCATACTAAAGAAACACACTATCCTTAATGGATATATTACACAAGTTGATCTTAACTAACTCCTAAGTGTCTAAATATCCTAACATCCACCCTTAAGAACAACTTGGGATAGGATTGAAGGATTTACAAAAGTGACACTATTAGGAGAAGGAAGGAGGCATTAGAGCCTATCCCCTCTTAATGACAAGTTCCTGAACTCCTAACATAGATCGAAGTTTAGAAAACTTCACTTTTGTAAGAGACTTGGTGAAGATGTCTGCAACTTGATAATCTGTAGGGGAAAAGAGCACTTCAAGAACACGATCATGAACAATATTTATGATGAAGTGCATATGTAGCTCAATGTGTTTGTTGCGTTGATGTAGAATTGGATCTATGGCAAGCTTGATGGCACTTTGATTGTCGCACCAAAGTGGGGTAGGCTGCTGCTGCTCAAATCCAAACTCTGAAAGGATCTGTCAAAGCCATAAAGCTTCCTGACTGGCATTAACTGTTGCTCGATATTCTGCCTCTATTGAAGAAAGAGCAAGAGCTTGTTGTTTCTTACAAGCCCAAGTAATAGGTCCAGATCCCAGACTGAAAACATAACCTGCAGTAGACTTTCGATCATCAGGATCGTCGGCCGAGTCTGAATCAGTGAAACCAACCAACAAAGGTTTCCCCCCTGTACTGTAATGAATCCCAAACTGAATTGTACCTCGAATATATCGAAGTATTCTTTTAGCTGCTTTCTAGTGACTTTCATGAGGTGTCTGCATATAACGGGCAACACAACCAATGACAAAGGAAAGGTCAGGACGATAATGAGTCAAGTATAAGAGACTACCAACAAGCTGACGATATAAGGTGGCATTGACTTCAGATGAAGTACAAGTGGCAGAAAATTTGACTCCAGACTGGAAAGGAGAAGGGGTTGGTGTACAATCTTACATGCGAAAGCGACGAAGAAGGTCACAAGCATACTTAGATTGAGAAAGAAAGATTCCTTCTTTGGTTTGTAGGACTTGGAGACAAAGAAAATAATGAAAATGTCCTAAGTCTGACATTTCAAAATTTTGTTCAAGACTGGATTCCACATCAGTTATAAGCTTAGGGTCACTACCAATAAGAATAAGGTCATCAACATATAGAACAAGTATGATGAGATGGTTTCGTACTTTCTTGGTTTAGACATTGGGGTCAGAATGGCATCTAGAAAAACTAGTGTCAAGGAGAAAGTTATCCATTTTGGCATACCAAGCTCTAGGAGATTGCTTAAGGCCATATAAGGATTTCTTAAGGTGGCAGACAAGGCTAGAGTTATCTTGAACATATCCAGGAGGTTGTTCCATGTAAATTTCCTCCTGTAAATCACCATGTAAGAAGGCAGACTTGACATCCATTTGATGGACTTCCCAATTATGTAAGGCTGCAAGGGAAAGAACAAGGCGGATGGAGTTCATTTTTGTGATGGGAGCAAAGGTTTCATTGTAGTCAATCCCTTCAACTTGGGAAAAACCTTTGGAAACTAACCTTGCCTTAAGTCTTTCAACACTTCCATCTGATGCATACTTAGTTCTATAGACCCATTTACATTTGACAAGTTTTCTTCCTTTTGGAAGAGGTACAACATCCCAAGTATCATTCGCCATTAAGGAGCAATATTCTTCATCCATGGCTGCATCCCAATCTGGATTCCCTGAAGCTTCTGCAAAAGCTTCTGGATAATGATTCTTGGAAACTTGAGCCAAAAGAGAAGAGGCTTGCTGAAACTGAGAACGTGTTCGACGTTGATATCTAGGATCGCCGACAAGATCACCAGCTGCTTCACATGTTGAACAGACCCATCGAGGAAGCACTTGTGCTGGTGCAACTGGAGGAACATGAGAAGGCAGAGGTGGATTTTCATCCTCACTGTCATTATCAGAAATTGGAGTTGGAAACCTGTCAAGGAAGTTGGAAGAAGAAGAAGAAGTCACAAACGCCGAATCAGGCTTGCAGGCCAAAGATGGCACAATCATCGAGTTAGGCTCGCAGGCCAAGAGATTTTCATCAAATTTAACATCTCTTCTAATGATTATATCATGAGAATGTGGTTGAAGAAGTCTATAACCTTTTACATATTCAAAATATCCAACAAATATGCACTTTTCACTTTTAGGCTGCAATGCTTTCCGTTTTTCATCCGGAATGTGAGCCCATGGTTCACTACCAAACACACGAAATTGACTTACATCAGGTTTAGTTTTACTCCATGCTTCTTCCGGTGTTATACCTTGCAATGCTTTTGTGGGGGTGCGATTAACTATGTAATTTGCATAATTTATGGCTTCAGCCCAAAATTGAAGACTTAGTCCCTTATATTGGATCATACAATTAGCCATTTCTTTTAAAGTGCGGTTCTTTCGCTCAGCTACACCATTTTGTTGTAGTGTATATGGAACAGTGTGCTATTGTTGGATGCCTTCTTCAGTGCAGAAACTAGTGAACGTTTTGTTAACATATTCTCCTCCATTGTCAGATCTTAACTTAATAATTTGATGACCAGATTGTTTTTCAACAAGGGCCTTGTAGGCCAAGAACATGTTAAATACTTCGCTCTTAAGTTTTGGGAAATAAACCCAAGTGCATCTAGTGTAATCATCAATGAAGTTAAGAAATATTTGAAACCAGAAAAGGAAACAAATGGAAGAGGACCACACAAGTCACTATGCACAAGCTCCAAGGGAACCGAGGCGTGCCAAGAGGCATGTTTGTCAAAACTATCCCGATGATGTTTTCCGAGTACACAATCGGAACAAACACCATCTCTGCAAGATACCATCGGAAGACCTGTCACCATATTTTATTTACATAGTTGTTGCAATTGTTATAGCTTGAAATGACACCTCTCCGTCCGTGACGACACTTGCTTCCCTTGGTCGCATGACGACATTTCTTGAGATCAAGTTCAGTCACACAACAGGACATTTGTGGATGGAGGAGTCATTTGGGAGACTAAAAATGGTTGAAATTACCTCATTCTTGACCCATTTGATGTATATGACCCTTAGGAACATTTTTCCAGACCAAACCATCTCCTGAAAATGAGCAGAAAAGCCTGTTTTTGGCCATTTTTCACTATGAGCGCGACTCTACTGTTATAATAGTAGCGTGTGTACGCGACTTTACCTCATTCAAAGTAGCGCCCATTGCCATATGTACGCGACTTTGTTTACTATAGAGTAGAGTACACACTTGTTTTTGTCAAAATCTCGAAATTTGAGTAAGTTAAGTTGGTTGGGAAACCTCTTGAGTGGTTATAACTTCTTTTCCTCTTCCTCATTGACTATATAAGGAGGGTAGAAGGGTCATGAAAGGGGACCAAGCCCAATTACAAAGTTATGCTGGAGGAATGGAGACCCTCATCCCCCTCTCTTGTGCTTCAGTTTTGGTAAACCCTAGTACAATTGCTTAGAGGCTGGGATCCTTGGAGAACAGAAGCAGGAGACCTTGAATCTGGGTTTCGTGAAGTGCCAAGCTTGGAAGAAGGTATAACTTTATGTACTTGCTTTCATTCATCAATAAAGATCAGACGTTCTTCTCTTTCCAAATATGACCTATTGATGTGTCTTATATTTGATTACAGTTCGATTATAGTTTGATGTCTCTTTCTATTATGAATATCAGTATTATATATGTAGTCAAATGTGTTTGAGAAAGGTATCAAGTTGTTTTGCAGGTCTGGGCATTGCGACACTGGATAAGCATTGAAGAGCGAAGGAGGCAAAGCTAGGATCAACCTTCTGAATGAGGTGCCTATATCTCTAAACCCTAATCTCTTCATTTATTTGTTGTACTTGCAGAATGCTTGTAAGTCTATCTTTATCACCGTAAGTTGGTAGTTTCTCCCCTGAACTATAGGTGCATTTTCCCCACAACAGAATGGCGACTCCGCTGGGGAATAAGCCTAACTGCTTAGGGGTATCCAAGGTCATTTCTT
Organism: Larix kaempferi; assembly: GCA_027924585.1. Lineage (NCBI taxonomy): Eukaryota > Viridiplantae > Streptophyta > Pinopsida > Pinales > Pinaceae > Larix > Larix kaempferi. The sequence continues at coordinate 20,551,509 of BSBM01000070.1, read as the reverse complement.
CAGTCTTGTTTGATGGTATTTGTTCATTTTCTTGATTAGGATCAGTTAGTAGGCTCTGTTTGACCCTCCTGGGCTTTTTACAGACCCTTCCCAACCCTTGCAAACCTTTGTGGACCCAGTTTGGGGGTTTTAACCCCGTTTTTTAGACTTTTTTTCTTGTACGCTACTGTTTGTACCACACAGTAGCGCTCATACGCTACTTTTCCTTTGCACAGTAGCGCCCATACTGCTATGAGCGCTAGTTTCCTTCATACACAGTAGCGCTCAAAATCTGGGTTTGAAATTTTTGAGTTTTTGGGTTGTGGACCCAAATCTGGGGGCTGTGGCTGCATTTTTTGGGGTCCCTGATGACCTTAGGTCTGAGTTAAACCACTGTAAGTGGTCTCCCATCCTTGTACTGATCCTACATTCATGATTTGAACCTCTTTTGATCGATTTGGGCTTGTTTGGAAAGTTTTGGGGTTTGTTGACTTAAGTTGGGGGGTTGTGGACCTGTTTGGTGTTTTGTACCCTAATTTGAGTCTGATTGAACTTGCTTGCCCCATTTCCACTGGATTTGAAACCTCTTGAGTCTTTTTTACCCTGTTTGTATCTATTTGAGTGAAATTTCTCTTTTAGGTTGGTTTCTTGTCCTCCCTTATGCTTTTAGTTTTTCTTTTGTAGTGAAAGCTCAAGTGTTTTGGCTGTTGTTCAAGACCTTGTTTGCATTGTTTATGTGCAGACCTGACTTTCCCAAACCATACTTCTTCGTAGGTCATTTGCTTCATTTGGGTCTAAAAGTAGTTTTCGTACTCTTTTCCCAATGTTTGGCATGCTTACATCAATAAGAATTTGAAAGTCATATTTGGTAGCTTTTACTGTTTCATAAAGAGAACCTGAAAGTTTCTTTGCTTTGCTTTGATAGTAGGTTAGTTTCAGTTTTTGTTTCTTACCTTTGAAAAGCATAAAGAATTTTGATTCATTTTCTAAATAGAGTACCTTGCAAGTGGCTTAAAAGATTTTAGAGTGCTTTGCATCAAAAAGAACAAGTTTTCTTTTGCATACTTATTGGTTTGAGTAGCTGCATTTTTAGGTTTTGAGTTTATTTTTGTACATTTAGACTTTATTTTTACCTTTTTTGCATTCAAAAGATAAAAAAATTGCATTTGCACATGCATTCTAGATCAGAATTTTAAGACTTGCATTGAAAAGAAAAAGATTTGTTTGGTGGTAAATATTTCATTTTCAGTACTCTATTTCTATTATAACCACTCTCACACACCCACTACCTTTTTGAGTAATCAAGTAACCTTTAAAATGAACTCTAATAAAATGAACTAGCAACATTTTCTTTTCTAGGTTACACTACACCAACTAGTTTTGGTTAGGATCTTGGGTTTAAAACACCTTAAACCACCCAAGATCACACATTGCGCAAAAATCGTAGTGAGACTATCATTAGGCAAACCCACCTCACTCAAAATTTGCCTGGGAACATATGCAGTAGGTCAATGTGAGATCAGTTTGTGGGAATATCCCTCCTACTTTCTGTTCGAGCATACGCCAGGATCGGATTGCGTATTGGGGACTCTTTCGAGTTTCGGGCTTAGCTACCCTGCCTACGCTTTCTGATTCGACCGGTGACTGTTCCCCCAGGAATTTTCGGTGTTGTGGTATCCTTAGTATCAGACTTTAGGTTCATACACAGGTGACAGCGGAGGGTATATCTGCTGTACCTAGGACAGACGTGGGAGGAAATCCCTTGCAGGTCTTTGGGAGGGCGTTTGGGTGATTCCAGCGCTTGCACCCTTAGTCATTGTATTGTGGACCCCGGGTAACTGTCCTTCATCCTTCGTTGATCTGTTCTGGGCCCTCATCATCCCAGACTCTTCTTCGGAAGGCATCTGTTTGCCTTGTTTGATTTACCTAGGACCTTTTTTAGTGGTGTGCTCTTTGTGCTACTTTTTTTTTAGTTTGCCTTAGAGAACTTATTGTTCATTTGAGCGAGAAACTATGTCTAGCATTCCGGCGAGTGCCAATCAAGGTACCCCTGTTCCGGGGGATCCTTGTGCTGTTCCATTCATTGGAAACATTGGTGCTCCCTTAATGGCTACTCTGAATCTTCCTGGATTCACTATTGGGCTGTCGGTTTGGTTGTTTTCCACTCCGAATGCCTTGCATGCTCCTGACGCTTCTTTTGTGAGCACCTCAAATCAAGAGCATCAGAACCCTGTGCCTCCTTTGCCAGTAACATCTTCTCCTCCTCCTTCTACCTCATGTGGCGAAAGTAGCAATACTAGTAACCAGCAGTCTAAAAGGAATAGACGGGGGAAGAATAGGAAGAAGATGCCAAAACAAGGGGGCAAGCACCCTGCCTCTGCAAATCATGCAGGGGGCACCCACCCAGCCTCTGGAGGTCATGCTGGGAGAAAAATTTTAGTCACTGAAAATCATACTGAAAGCTTGTCTTCAACCACTGTCAGTCATGTTGAGGACACGTCATTGATCACTGCTAGTCATATTAATGACAAGTCACCAGTTCCTGTGAGTCATACTGGAGACACCAGATCAGCCACTGCAAGTCATGCTGAGGGAGTTGACATTGTCGACAAACCCAACAAACAGAAGCTTAAGTTCCCTTGTAAGTTTTGCGAGGGAGATCACCTTACTTACTTGTGCCCTGTACTTCCAGAAGTGCAAAAAGTGTGGTCCTTAGTTCAAAAGTCTTCTGCTTCTGAGCAACCAGCCTCTGTGAGTCATGCTGGGGGCAAGCTGTCAGCCAATGCTAGTCATGCCGAGAATATTGACGTTGTAAAGGAGTCTAAACCTATAGGACGGAAACCAAAGTTCCCTTGTAAACTTTGTAAGGGAGATCACCTTACTCATCGATGCCCTGCCATTCCAGAGGCACGAAGAGTGTGGTCCATGTCTGAAGGAACCTCTGTTCCTGAGTTATCTATAGATTCCCTGTGGTCAGATCAACCTTTGGTTGATAAAGTGGTTGAACCAATGCAATCTTTGGTCGACCCCACTCTTCCTTCGGAGAGTGAAGTGATTGAATCGATGCAATCTTCGACCGATCCCATCAGTCCTTCAGAGATTGATGCACCTACTACTGAAGTCTTCTACATTACCAGTTTGGATATTTCTGAAAAAGGGGGCACTTCATCTGTGCCATGTGAACCCCTACCAAGCCCTAGGATTGTTTCCTTCGATTGGAATAGTCTAGCCGAGCCTCGCCTTCCTTCTTCGACACCTTTCCAGATAAAGGTTAATATCGGGAACCATACGGTTGATCGATGCATTGTTGATGAAGGTGCTTCTGTTAGTATCTTATCCACTTATGCTTGGAGAGATTTGGGTTTCCCTAATGTTATTCCAGCTGTTAATTGGCCGTTGACCTTCGATAGAAGACCTAGTGAACCGATCGGATTCCTCCGTCAGGCACCTGTTACCTTGGGTGGAAAAACAGTCTTAGTTGATTTTATGGTTTTAAAGGACCCTATGGACTTTGATATGATCCTTGGGCGTGATTACGTTTATGCTATGCATGCTGTGGTGTCTACGCTTTTTCGTGTGATGCATTTCCCTCATAACGAAAACATTGTCACCATCGACCAGCTTGCATTCGTTGATCCTCCTTATTACCCAACTGTAGACCAGTCTGATCCCTCGTCATTAGGCACTACTATGTCACATGCGCCTCATGTGGCATATTGTTCCTTGAGTTCAACTGCTACTGAGAAGAAGTCTCTGAGTTCATGCTTACCTTCTCGGGACTTGGTCCCAACTTTTGACCAAGTGACACCTCCATCTGAATGTTTAGATATGTATTCTATCTGGGATGATATACTTCCTTCCGATGAAGTTTTCCTAGAGTCTATGGTACAGTCTTCTATTCACATGGATGTTGATCCAGTCGCAGTCATGTCCAGCCCCGGTTTGACCTTAAAGTCTGATATTCCTACTGTTGAGTCTTTGGACTCTCCTATAGATCCGCAAATCGGTGTTCCTGCTGAGTTTGATTCTGCTTCTAGAATTTTCAACTCCCGTGATGATGAATTTGTTTCTGCAGATTCCATCATGTCCTTCAACTTTGATCTTCATCCTGAAGTCGATCTTGTTGATTGTAAGTCCTCGGGCTTGGGTACCATAGAGTCTTCATTTGAAAACTCTGCCTTGTTTATGCCTGTTGTTGATGATAGCGAAGTTGAAAGTATTTCTACCACAGTGACTTGTATCGGGTCTTTCTTTACATATGTTTTAGATATGATCCTGGTACTAATGTTTCTTGGAGACAGGATTCTTAGCTGGATGTATACTTGCTTACTGGTCATTTTCGACACCTTGTGCGACCATGTCAGGTATATTCGGAACCTTGCATATAGGTTTAGGCTTCCCCACTGTTATGTTGCATTTGAACCTTTTGCCATCCGAATTCGCCATAGGGTCGAACCTGTTGGATATTGGTGTGTTAGCCATCTCTTTATGCATTTTGCACCAGTCCGACAGCAGAGCCTACCTAATATGGGTCACCCTAGTCAGCACCCTTATGCCATTCTGGTGCCCATGCTGAGTTTTTCTCATAGGCTCGGGAGCCTTTTTAGATTTACCATGACTTTGAGAAGAAGCCTCATATCTTTCTTCCTCATATATTTTTGGCCATCCCTGATAAGGCTCCCATCTTTGTGTTCAAATTGCATATGCATCTGTTATGATATCGCTTGCGCTAATGAGCCTGAAGCCGGCTTCCATGCTTTTAGCCCGTTATATAAGCCTCCATCTCTGATCTCATTTCCGCTAAGCCCTATATCATTTTGCCTTCGCAGCTTGACACCTTTTACCTGGAGGAGACACACCCCGAGTGTCCTTATCTTGCTCATGTTCCTTGCATTAGGCATAGCTTTGTTCCATGCGCTTGGAGCTAGTTTTGCATGTCCCTGACACTCGTCTCCTCCCATAACGAGCATTATTCTACCCTTACTTCGAGCTCGTTAAAAATAGTAAGTAGGTTACGAGCATTTCTTCCACCTTTCCTTTGAGCTCATTAAAAACAGTAAGGAAGTTATGAGCATTTTCCTATCTCCTTTGAGCTCGTTAAAAACAGTAAGGAGGTCATGAGTTTACTTTTACGGACTCGTTAAACCTTTACGGAAAAGATCCCTATGGAGTTCTTTTAAGCCCTTTTCAGACTCCTTAAATAGGAAAAGTTTGCCGAGCATAGTTGTCTTTTCGGGCTCGTTAAAATAACTGAACCGACATCCACTTAGGTATAGAATTACCCCTTTTCCGGGCCTTGGTGGATAATTTACGGAAAAGGTATACTCTAGGTATACTCTTGTATGCGCTAGAAGACTTCTTCTTCCATCATTTTACACTTTTTCGGGGAAGGAGACTAACTTTACGAAAAAGGACCTTTGGAGTCTCTCTTTAGGGTTTTCAGACTCTCTAAATATGAAAATACCAAGCGAGCACATACCAATCCGGGCTCGATAAAAATCCACGGATAGGTGTATAGAGGACTGTTTAAGTTTTTCAACTCTATAAGCAAGAAAACACCGCCGAGCACAGACCAATCCGGGCTCGATATAAAATCCACGGATAGGTGTATGGAGTTTTCTTCTAGGTTTTTTCAGACTCCTTAAATATGAAAATACCGTCGAGCATGCTCTAGTTCTTTGTCAAGCTCGTTAAAAAATGACAAAGGAAAGGGAAGGGAAGAATGTTACAATATCTTTCAATATGATGGCAGCGAGTCAACTATCTCCTTGAACAAAGCACCTGTTTTGAGTCTATCAAACAAGTTGGGTTCTAGTGTTGGCCTTAGGGTAAACCTGATCTCAGAGTTCCTACTCCTCCGTTTGGTTAGTCTTCCAATCATTTGGAGAATCTATTAATGTCTCCTACATTGCAGATTTGTATCGTGGTCTCTTTGTGTTCAAAGCTGCCTAAGTCACTCTTGTGTCGTGCTCACTGTTCAAGGATATAACCTGTGTCGGTCATTCTGCAGTTGCCTTGACCTCATGTGTCGGCCATTCCTTGGTGTCAGTATGTTTCATCATGTGTTCAGTCCTACTCCAAATCAGCTCATACCTGTTGAGTGTCCCTCGTGTTGGATGATGGAGGATGCATTAAGGCCTCCCTTCCAATGGACTTCTTCCCATCGACTTCAGCTCATTGTGCTCTGGGAATGAAGTTTAGAGTTTCGGTTAGTACCTTGGGGATTGCAGTCATTAGTGGCAGTTTCCCTCGCTATTGGATAGATGGGAATACATCAATGTCTCCTATCCGATGGATTCTTCAAGTGTTTGATGGCAAGACCACTTATTCGCACTTGCTTGAATGTACTAGGTACCTTGGGTTCCATTCTCATTATTGGTGGACACCCTCGCATTTGTTAACGGTATACATCAATGACCGGTAATCAAACGATACCTCCCATGTTCGACAATCAACTCATTTATTCGCATGGATAGGTTTGTACCTTGGGTTGTTTTTGGATGAAGACCTTGGGATCCTCGATAGCATCACCTCATTTATGTTATCGCCCAAGTTGCGCAAGATTGAGCCACACTCTTTTTGGCTCTTGATGAGACATAGATCCAGCTTGTTCTCTATGGCTATGTTCTCCAGTTTTGACATAGATCCACCTTGTATTTATGTGGCTATGTTTACACTTATGTTCCTCATGGATCCACGCTTGTATTCTAGTGGCCATGATATATGCATCAGTATTTTGGATCATTATTGTATCCTCTTGGAGATCATGTTCCACTATTTGAACATGGACAGTTACCCCATGGATAAGTTTGTCTGACTTTGCCTTTGCTTTCAGGTACTTCATTTGAGCCTATGATTCTTGGTTTCTCCGTTCCTCCACAATTCAACTCCTTTTTATTTTTAATGTATTTCGGCCATCGTTTCCCATACTCCCTCTGACCTCATACATTAGGGGGCATCTGTTATAGCTTGAAATGACACCTCTCCGTCCGTGACGACACTTGCTTCCCTTGGTCGCATGACGACATTTCTTGAGATCAAGTTCAGTCACACAACAGGACATTTGTGGATGGAGGAGTCATTTGGGACACTAAAAATGGTTGAAATTACCTCATTCTTGACCCATTTGATGTATATGACCCTTAGGAACATTTTTCCAGACCAAACCATCTCCTGAAAATGAGCAGAAAAGCCTGTTTTTGGCCATTTTTCACTATGAGCGCGACTCTACTGTTATAATAGTAGTGTGTGTACGTGACTTTACCTCATTCAAAGTAGCGCCCATTGCCATATGTACGCGACTTTGTTTACTATAGAGTAGAGTACACACCTGTTTTGGTCAAAATCTCGAAATTTGAGTAAGTTAAGTTGGTTGGGAAACCTCTTGAGTGGTTATAACTTCTTTTCCTCTTCCTCATTGACTATATAAGGAGGGTAGAAGGGTCATGAAAGGGGACCAAGCCCAATTACAAAGTTATGCTGGAGGAATGGAGACCCTCATCCCCCTCTCTTGTGCTTCAGTTTTGGTAAACCCTAGTACAATTGCTTAGAGGTTGGGATCCTTGGAGAACAGAAGCAGGAGACCTTGAATCTGGGTTTCGTGAAGTGCCAAGCTTGGAAGAAGGTATAACTTTATGTACTTGCTTTCATTCATCAATAAAGATCAGACGTTCTTCTCTTTCCAAATATGACCTATTGATGTGTCTTATATTTGATTACAGTTCGATTATAGTTTGATGTCTCTTTCTATTATGAATATCAGTATTATATATGTAGTCAAATGTGTTTGAGAAAGGTATCAAGTTGTTTTGCAGGTCTGGGCATTGCGACACTGGATAAGCATTGAAGAGCGAAGGAGGCAAAGCTAGGATCAACCTTCTGAATGAGGTGCCTATATCTCTAAACCCTAATCTCTTCATTTATCTGAAGTACTTGCAGAATGCTTGTAAGTCTATCTTTATCACCGTAAGTTGGTAGTTTCTCCCCTGAACTATAGGTTCATTTTCCCCACAACAGCAATGAGCGATAATTTAAGTGACCAAATCACTCATGCCAAAGTTTGCTCAAGTTATCACTATGAGCAACAAAAATTGAAGGGAAAGGTGATGACCCAAAGTTGTTAAACTTGTACAACCTGGTAATATCATCAACAATTCCGGTAGCTAAGACCTGTTGAGGATCTTTAAAATCCTTGATTACAACTTAGTGAGGTTTAAAGGTCACATTTTTACCTTCACCAGAATGAGTGATCTGATAGACTGATAACAAATTGCAGGAAATTCTTGGAACACATAGTACATCACTAAAATGACCATTATCTACTGGAACGGTTCCAGATCCTACAGCACTTAGAGATCTATCATCACCAACAAATATTTGTTTGGTGTTACATTCATGCATAGTAGAAAATATGGCTTGATCCTTAGCCATATGATAAGATGCTCCAGAATCAATGAGCCATTCATTTGAAGTTGAAGAAGAAGATGCATTATAAGAATAACCAGAAGCACAAAGTGCATGTCCATGAGAGGCAGATTCGGAAGGCGAATCTAGGCAAATGTGGTGCTTCTTCATTGCTGCTTCCAAGGTTGCCATCTTCTTGAAACACTTAGATTCATCATGATTATATTTCCCGCAATAGTTGCAATGACACTCAGTCTTCTTGCCTTTTGGCTTAGATTCTTTGTCATTTTTTAAAGAAGGAGCTGACTGAGAGGGTTTTGAACCCTTGTTTGACTTATTATTGGGAAAATTTTGTTTCTTGGGAGGCTTGGACTTTACTTTCTGTTGGGACAATAAGGCTTTCCCATATGTATCTGCATTGTTGATTATTCCAATATGAATGAGTTTATTTTTCTCTCTAATCAAGGAATCACAAAAGAAATCAAGACTAGGCTCTTGATAGCTAGTTGCATTCAAGGATTCTTTCATGGAGTAAAATGTAGATACAAAAATAGAATATGCAGGTCCAAGTTTGGAAAGAATATGATAAATGCATTGTTTGTCTTCCCTCTTAATCTTACATTCTGCACATAAGAGTTTAAGAGTTTTCTACTTAGATAAATAATCTTGAATGCATGAAAAGTCACTTGGATTTAAAGAAATCAACTAATTTTCGAGTTGGTGACCTCGAATTTCATTGATTTTACCAAACACAGATTCCAACTTGTCCCAAGCAGCATCAGGTTCATCAATTCCAGATATGTGGAAATGCAAATCAGTAGAGATTGACATCCCAATCAATCCACGAGCTTCATCACATCTATTTTCCCATTTTATTTTCTTATCATCATCACTGGGTTATGTTTCTTTCCCTGAGTAATTTTGAAAAGTCCCCTACTTCGTAGAACATCCTCCATACGAGATTTCCATGAGAAATAGTTGGAACTGTTAAGTAGAATATCACAAGGGGCGGCCATATTTGTAAATTAATGGTTGTAAAAGAAGAAACCAATAGTATGGATGTGAAGAGCTCGAAAAAATTGGTGGTTTCAAGAAAAACGGCACTGAAAACTGACTCTGTATGATGAAGTTATGCTTGAACAAAGAAACTGTTGAAGATGTCCCCAATAGTAACGTGGCAGCTAGAGAATGTCCAGCAAAAAAAAGAACCCCCTTCTTCCCAAAATGAACCTTTTGACAATCACTTTACAAGAAAGTTGCTTTAAGTGAACCACTTTTGTAAAATAAGTGATTTCACTTTTACAATAATATTACTTTTAAATAATGCAACAATAAAAAAAACTTAAGTGACTCACTTGTATTTTTATTTTTTATTATTTAAGTGAGATGCAATTTTATAGTAAGGTAACTTGAAAATAGAAATTGCATCCACTTTTTCTTTTAAAAGTAACTTCCTAAGACTTGAGATCAAGACCTATTAAGGAATAAAGCAACTTTGAACCAAGTGAGCTAGATTAAAAGGTATGTAAAATATGGGAATGAGGAAGGGGACTCTTTTTTTTTACTCGGTTTGCGTGCTTACCCTTTTTCCTGCAAAACACATCATAAATCGAAACAAAAAAAACTTTTCCACACTTGCGGAGTTAGATCTCGTTAGCTTGCCTGGAAAGTCTGCGTTTTATCTCTATTTCTGATTTGCCGAGATCGCGCAAGGTGCATGGCAAAGAGCATACGTAGCCAAGAAAAACCCTTTCCCTTTCTATTTCTGATTTGCTGAGATTGCTCAAGATGCACGGCAAAGAGCATACGCAGACGGGAAAACAACAATCCGAACCCAAAAAAAAAACTAACAATAAAAAAAATGATAAAATATGAGTTTTTTTTTCTTTTAAAAACAGAAAATAACAAAATGCGTCACTGTAACATTATACCTTCAGATCTGATAAAATATGCGTTTCTGGAGCAACCAGAAACCATTTTCGATCAAACGAAAACTATTTCCAAATGGAAGCAATGCTCCGGATGCAATGGAGCACCTCCCACAACCCAGAAATGCACAGAAATACCAGAACTAGAAACCCTTTCGAGTTTCAGCAACAATAGTTCAAGATCTAGATCATAACCGGAAGCGGCACTTCCTAAAATCTCTCATACCATGTTCGGGTACACAGGGTACTACCAAAGGACCGAATACCAAGAGCAACCACTTCACATAAACAGATCATAGATCAACACACCGATGTTTTGATGTGGTTTAAACCCTCTTGAGGGAAACACTCCATGGCCCCGGCCAAATAGCTTCTACGGGACAATTTATTATGCAAAGAAAGAAAGATACAAATGAGCTTCTCATAATTGAACAACTAAACAATGACCCTCCATGCTCTTTAAATAGAGATCATGGACCAATCGGGTGTTAAGCCACAGATCAAGGTTAGGTTTGATCTAAGAGAAGTTGAGCCATCGGATCACTCTATGTCGGAAACATATCGTGACAATCGGATTAAGTATTTACAAATGCATATTAAAGAAACACACTATCCCTGACGGATATATTACACAAGTTGACCTCAACTAACTCCTAAGTGTCTAAATATCCTAACATATTTCTATCTTGGGGATGACCTCTTATAAACATGTCATCCATGCTCTGACTATTCATGGTTTTCCACCTCATTGTCTCTAATATAAAAGATTCCATTATTTCCTCAAACTCTAAAGTGCCTTGATTAGCACTACCTATTGCTACAACCAAATTATTCGAGGAACATGGTGAAGAAAATAGCAAGCTAATGCATTTATCTTCTTCCTCCATCTTAATACTAATAGAACTAGTTAACATACTATACTAGTATAGACACTTAGATGATATATTACTAAATCTTCATCATCCATCCTAAGTTGATACAACTTCTTTTGAAGAGTGAACTTATTTACTAAACTTTGATTGATACAAAATTCCCAACTTATTCCACAACTTCAATGGAGTATATTATCCATATACATTTAGCAAGATTGAATCTTATTGACAGAGTTGAATTATACTCATGACCCTCCTTTCCAACTTCTCCCAATCTTCTTTTCTTGATCTCGCTAGTACAAAATGAGAGATAAGTGCCTAGGCGACTAAAAAAGCTAGTCACCACAGGTTTTTCAAGGGATAAATGACCAAAATTGAGCAAGTTTAAGTGAGGAAACTAAAAATGACTAAGATAGTCACGTGATAAAATATATGACTAGATAACAAGTGACTAAAATAAAAATGACTAACATAAACAACTAATTTAGTCACAAGAATACAAATCTGACTAGCTAACAATGACTAAGAATATATGAATTAGTTGTTTATGCTAGTATTTTTTAGTTGTGTCACCTCGAAAATGGAAAATTACAATTTCGACAATGAATTTGTACAATTTACTAAATTTTGACACTGCGGAGATTCAGAGACCCCTTGGGGTCTCTGAATGCATCTGCAGTGTTAAAATTTAGTAAATTGTAACATTGTAGATGGATTTAGAGACTCGAGTGACGTTAATTGTGTCACTCGGAAATGGAAAGACTAGGGTTTGTCTCTTTTAGGAATTAAGGCTAAGAAGGTAGAATTCAAGTTTTCAGGAACATAACCCAACCTCCTTGATTCATCCATAGCCTCAACTAACTCTTTCCCCACTAGATCATAAAAATGCAGAAAAAACTCGACTATCCAACCATGTGGTCCTGGGATTTTGGCATTGAAGAACTTTTTAAAAATATTTTTAATATCCTTTGATGTAACCACCTCCCCAATCTTGGCACTTTTCTCATAGCTAAAAAACCTGGGATAATGTTGTAGTACCTTTTAGTTGATCTGATAATTTTGTAGCATTATCCCGCTTATAAATTTATTTGAAATAACTGACTACAAAAACCTTTAAATCCTTCTAATTATTCAATAATTCCCCATTTCAATCCTTAAAGTCTCAAATTGAATTAATAATTCTCCTTTAATTTTCACGACTGTGAAGAAATTTGGAGTTATTATCTCCCTAGGACAACCATATATCACAGCTTTTGAGCCTCCAAGTTTCTTCATCCTTCTTTAGGATCTTTTCCTTCTACATTTCCATATTCATCAATTGATATTTTTTAACAGGAGAAAATAAATCATCATCCACCGTGCCTATCAAGTTTTCAATTTCCTTTTCAATTTTCAGTAAATCCCTTTTATTTGCCAATTTATTTTATTTTTCCCACCTTTTGACATCAGTCTTCAAAAGCCTAGGAATCTTTACTAACCTCAACATAGGAGGTAGCTGAATGTTTGGAGAATAACACGACCATCTATTCTTTACCAGCTCACAGAAATCAACTTCCTCTAACCAAGTATGGTTGAATTTAAAAGGATAGTGCACTTTACTATGCCCAAAATCCACGTGAAGCACTATAGATTTATGATCCGATACACTTGTGGACTCAGACCAGGATCGAAATCTCCCCAAAATATTGCAAAGACCTTCATCCATTAAAAACCTATCTAACCCTTTTTCCATCCCCACCTTTCTTGTATGCCCATTTGACCAAGTAGGAAACATAACACTTGGAGTTACATACTAATCCATCCTCGCAGAAGGTGGACTCCAAGTGGTCTACAGCCATGGGCCAAACCATAGTTCGGGAAGAATTGGAGACCAAAAACCTCCCCTCTGTGTTTTATATATTATCAAGCCACCTTAATTCTATTTACATCGTTACCACACAATTGGCTTTTAATAATATGTATTAATAATTTAATTAATAACAAAAAATACTGATAAATTTCATTCTCTTTTTACATGGTTGGCATAAGAATTTAATTCTATAGATATTATGCATTTGTCATAGTTTTATGATTTTACTCTTAAAGAATAGGTAATATTCATTCAAATTTTAGGTTCCAAATAGACATACTACCTAAAATTATTAGGCAATCGTTTTGTTTCACATATATATATAATATATAATAATAATAATAATAATAATTAAAATATTAATTTAACTATTTTATGAAAAGAAACTATTTTTAAGCCAATGTTCAAAATCCATAATCAGCTTAATGATTCAAAATCACTTGGACGTTGTTTTTTGGTTTGGTTTCCATACGCTTTGTTTCTATCTCTACCATGGTGTGTTTTTTTTTCTTAGATGTGTTTGGGATATATCTATTTGTATAGTCAATTGGAGAGCCTCGTATGATGTGAAAATAGGGATTATATAACTATTATATAGGCATTAATCAGTCCCATTCTTTTATTTTTTCCTTCCCTACCAACTACCTTCCTTTCCATATAAAATCATTCCTATTATTTGATGTAGCAACAAGTTAAAGAACAAAAAATTGTTTGTGCATTTTAAAGAAGGAATACATGATCTAAATGTTCCCGTATCTCAGATCTCCTAATACCAACCTACCCGAAGAGAATTACATGGTTTTAGGTTTGAGCCGGATCTGTATAATTTAGAATGGGAACGAGGGTTTGAAACTAAATATTCGACTCTAAACTAAACTTTGACGGCTTATTTTTCTTTGACGAGATGCAACAATCTTAACAGAAAATATAAATTCACTCCTCTGATTTTGTTGTCCCTGAAGGGTTTAGGGTTTTAACTCAATGTTCAAGTGAAACCCTTTTGGGTGTGTGAGATATCTCAAATAAAAACACCTAATATTAATTATCAACTAGGATCAATAAACTTAGAGTTGAAGCAAAATATATGCCAAGGTAGAAAGGGTTGTAAAGTTTCAAGTTTGTCAGACCTAGAAAATACTTAGTAAGGAAAAAGATCGAAAGATCTTTCAAAATGAAAAACCGAGTTGAATATTTAAGAATACATTGAAATCACAGATCAGAATAGTACTAGATCATACTACTCTACCTCTATGGTTAATTAATAAGAAAGATGGAAACAAATACTAAAACACAAATTACTTCTAGAAAAATAATAAACTACTAAATTCAACTTCAAGATAACAACTATGAACAGAATCAGAGTTACAGATATTAGATGCTTAATAGGGAGAACTTGTTAATGTAAATAAATTTAGACCAAACCATCTAATTCCACTCTTGTTGATTACGTACGTCAAATGTCATAGGAACTGGAGTAAATTTATCGTAATGACTTTTAAATGTAATAAGGAAGCTAAATGGAAGTAAATCTAACTTAACTTCTACAAACAAATGTAAACTAAAAATCAACAAATTGTTAAGTTTATACTAATTTGACTAGCAAGATCACTGAAAGAAACACAATCACAAGATAGAAAAAGATTTTACCCTAGGAAACCCTCATGGGGTAGAAAACCCAGCAAAGCTTTCCTCAATAAGATGATCAACCAAAATACAAGATGTGCTCCAAGACATGAGCTCCTTCTCTGCCTCCTATGTAGACCTCTCTCACACAAGTGCGCTACTTTCCGAGTGATGGAAGTGTGTGATAAGTGAGGAACATCCTCCTCTACTTATATTAGTTTCCCGACTCAATTTTTCCCTTATGGGGCCGACCTCTCCCAAGGGAGTCTAATAACCCTTAATAAATTAACTCAGGGCCGACCCCCACATGGTGGATCTAATAACCCTGGTTACCACAATCCATTGGAGGAATAAACATCTCCGGATACATAATAGGATCACCTTGGAGGGATGAAACATCTCCGGAATAATAAAGTACAAATATAATATTCTTAGAAGTTACAATATTCAACACCCCCCCTTAACGAGAAGGATATTATAACAACATATGTAGGAGCAGGGATTCATCAACTACATCATATATGATACATCTATAAATCATTGGAAGATTTCTTCAAATCATCATCAGTAACTCAAGCAGTTACTGGAACATAGTCAATACTAGAACATCAAGATCATCAGTATTGAGTCTTCATCTTCTACAACACCTGATCAGCTACAAAATCATCATCATATGATCATCAACATGATCATCAACATTGTCATCACATGATCATCAACATCATCATCATACGATCATCAACATCGTCAGTATTGAGTCTTCATCTTCTGGAACATAGTCAATACTGGAACATCAGCATCATCAGTATTGAGTCTTCATCTTTTGCAGCACCTGATCAGCTACAACATCATCATCATATGATCATCAACACGATCATTAGCATCGTCATCACACGATCATCAGCATCGTCATCATACAATCATCAGCATCGTCATCATAGGATCATCAACACGATCATCAGCATCTGGATTATCTCGATCTACAACATCGGGATCATCTCAATCTACAGCATCCGGATCATCTCGATCTCCAGCATCAGGATCATCTCGATCTACAGCATCAGGATCATCTCGATCTACAGCACATGGATCATCATCATAGTAGCATACTCTACAACACACACGATCCAATTACAGGATGATCAATCCCGCTCTCTTTAGGACATAGGTTCATGGATGATACAATCTAGATCAAGTTCCAGGATGATCAATCCTTATCTCTTTAAGACAAGTCTCATGTTTAGGGACGATGCAATCCCATCACGTACATTTTGAACCAAGGGTCTAGGGACGATGCAGTCCTATCATCAACTCTCAGAGTCAAATGTCTATGGATCAATTTTGGGACCGAAGTCCGGGGATGATACAATCCCCACATTCTCGGAGACATCTATCTACGGATCAATTCTGGGACCGTCGTGCGGGGATGATACAATCCCCACATTCTCAGAGACATCTGTCTATGGATCAATTATGGGACTGAAGTCCGGGGAAGATACAATCCCCACTCGTCCGCTAAGGACCCATTCTCGGAGACATCTGTCTACGGATCAATTCTGGGACCGAAGTCTGGGGAAGATACAATCCCCACCTGTCCATTCAAGACTTCATTCTCGGAGACATCTTGTCTACGCATCAATTCTGGGACCGAATTCTGGGGAAGATGCAATCCCCACCTGTCCACTCAGGACTTCATTCTCAGAGACATCTTGTCTACGGATAAATTATGGGACCGAATTCCGGGGAAGATACATCCCCACCTGTCCACTCAGAACTTCATTCTTGGAGACATCTTGTCTACGAATCAATTATGGGTCCGAAGTCCGAGGAAGATACAATCCCCACCTGTCCACTCAAGACTTCATTCTCGGATACATCTTGTCTACGGATGAATTCTGGGACTGAAGTCTGGGGACGATGCAATCTCCACAATATCCTCATCAATACATGTATACATATCATCAATACAAGTACATATATCATCAATACAAGTACATATATCATCAATACAAGTGTCCTCATCAATACAAGTACATATATCAGAAGTATAAGTAATATAAGTATCCTAAGTATACATATAAGAAATATAAATATCCTAAGTATAATAATACAGGTATCCTCATCATCGACCTTACTGTCAATGCAGGCAATGTCATCATCAGTGTCTACATTACTCCCCCTTTCGAGGAGGGTCCTTCTTGTTAACACCCAAAAAGTGCTCACTAGCTCATTTACCACATTATATGGCCCATTTGTCCATTTTCCTACCATATTTCCATTAGAAATCCCAAAAAATCCCATTAAAAAGCCTCCAAAAGGCCTAAAATGCCTCCAAAAGGCCATAAAACCCTCAAAATAGCCTAAAAAAGGCTAAAAAACCCCCCTTTTCCTCCAAAAATAGCAAAAATCCCCTAAAAAGGGAATAAAAATATAAAATAATGAGGAAAAGGAGGAAAAAACCCTATACAGCTGCCTAAAACCATGTGTTTCCCAAAACCATGGGTCAGCACTCCACCACCAAAAAACTATAAATAGGTGATGGAGATCCCTTATTCCATATCCACAATCACAAGCACCCTTACTCTGCCAAAATCTCTCTCGAAACCCTAGTTCACCTTTGAACTATTTTCACCTTGAGAGCCACCTTTGGCCCATTCCCAACATTGGAGAAGGAGAAGGAGCATCTTGAAGCTTGGAGCATCCTCTTGGACACTGCAAAGGGCTTCATCAAACCTTGACACTCAAGGTAACATTAATAGAAAAAGTCATTCTTTTCATTTGATGTTTATGTTTCATGCTTGTTCTAGAATAAATTTAATTGTTGTTTTAGCTTAATTAGTTTAATATACTGAACTGCTACTAAGGAGTCCATTCTCCTTAGTAGGTGCTCATTTGCACAAGCTAGGGGTAAAACCCTAGCTACACTTCTGAACTACACCAAGCTTGTCTCGGAAATACTCAAATTTTACTCGAGACAGAGGTTTGGTCAATATATCAGCAATTTGTTCATTAGTGCTCACATACTCGAGCTTAATAGCTCCTTTCTGCACCATATCCCGTATATAAAAATATCATATCTCTATGTGTTTTGACTTATCATGGAACACTGGATTTTCTATCATATTAATACAACTCTAGTTGTCACACATGATCACAATGGGATCCATCTCTAAGTCAAACAATTCTTATAATAGTTTTCGAAGCCATACTACTTCACAACTATTAGAACAAGCAGCTATATATTTTGCTTTGGCTGTACTGAGAGCCACACTAGACTGTTTCTTGCTGAACCATGAGATCATGGCAGATCCAAGACCATAACATCCACCTAATGTACTCTTCCTGTCTGAAACACTTCCTACCCAATCAGAGTTTGAGTAACCATGCAATTTTAATTCATGATTTCCAAGATAATATAGACCAAAATCTAATGTCCCCTTTAGATACCTCATCACATGCTTTGCAACTATTAAATGAACTCCTCTAGGTTCCACCAGATACTGACTCAAGGTATTTAGAGAAAAGCATATGTCTGGTCTTGTATTTGTCAAATACATTAATGACCCAATAATCTGTCTGTATAGAGTGACATCTATTAACTCTGATGAGTCATCAACTAATAACTTTAAGTTAGAGTCCATGGGAGTAGCCATGGCTTTACATTCCAACATATTGAATCTTTTCAAAATCCCTATAGCATACTTACCTTGATTTAGAAAGATTCCTTTTGCTTCTTTCCATACTTCTAGACCTAAGAAGTAGTGCATTAATCCCAGATCTTTCATCTCAAATTATGAGGAGAGCTTCTTCTTGCACTCGATAATTTGTTTCTCATTTCCAGTCATAAATAGATCATCTACATACAACAATAATATAAAAGGTTCATCATCCAAAACTTTGAGATAAAGATTAGGGTCAGCTTTACTCTTGGTGAAGCCCATGCTTGTCAAGAAACTGTGGATCCTTCCGTACCAAGCTCTAGGGCCTTGCTTTAATCTATACAAATCATTTTTCAGCTTGCATACATGTGTTCTCCCGTCTTTAACCTCAAATCCTTGTGGTTGTTCTATGTACACTTCTTCTTCAATCACACCATTCAGGAAGGATGTCTTAACATCCATTTGGTGTAATTTCCATTTCATCATAGATGCAAGTTCCATAATAGTTCTAATGGAAGTGTACCTAGCAACTGGTGCAAATTTTTCTTCATAGTCAATTCCCTCTTTCTGAGAGAACCCTCTGGCTACAAATATTGCCTTATATTTTTCAATGCTACCATCTGCAGCATGTTTTATTTTGAATATCCATTTGGAAGATACCACACTTTTATCTTTTTGTTTGGGAACTATATCCCAAACATCATTTTTCATTATTGATTGGTATTCTTCTATCATTGCTTCTACCCACTCTTTCTTCTGAACTGCCTCTTCATAGCTAGTAGGTTCTTGATCCACAAGATCACACATCAAAGCTACATAGTTGGATACTAGCTTTGGTTTCTTCCTTTCTCTAGTGGAGCCTTTAGGAGCTCCATATTGTTTCAGCTCCTTGAAAAATGTCTCTAGCCCATGCTAGCCTTCTCTTTCTAGATAAGTTTGTAATGGGGGGTTCTTGTGGTTCTAAAATGTCATTGTCTTCTGGTGTAGCATCTTCAGGGATGGGCACAGCCTCTGTGATTATAGGAGGTGTATCTTCTTCATAGATTTCTTCAAGTTGACACTTCCTAGATTTATTAAGAGCTGCTTCTTCATCAAATGTCACATCTCTAGTTATTTCCATGTGATGGAAACCTGGGATGTACATTCTGAAAGCTTTGGATGATTCATAATATCTAGCAAATATTCCCTTCTTACTAGAAGGATCCAACTTGGTTCTCTTTTCTTTTGGAATGTGAATGTACACTGGACATCCAAATATTTTGAGATGAATTACCTTGGGCTTCTTTCCTATGAACACTTCTTCTGGAGTCTTGAATTCAAGAGCACTATGGGATAGTCTATTTTGTGCATAGACTGTTGTTCTGGCTGCTTCAGCCCATAGATACATGGGAAGATCTTTGTCATGTATCATAGTCTTTACAGCTTCCATGATGGTTCTATTCTTTCTTTCAGCAACCCCATTTTGTTGGGGATTGTAGGGAGTGGTTAGTTCCCTCTTGATTCTAGCTTCCTTACAAAACTCTTCAAAATCCTTTGAAGTATATCCTCCGCCATTATCTGTTCTGAGAATCTTAATTTTCTTTTCTGAGTGATTTTCTATCAAAGCTTTGAACTCTTTGAATTTTCCAAAAAATTCATTCTTTCCTTTTAGAAAGTATATCCAAGTCTCCTTTGAATAGTCATCAATGAATGTGAGATAGTATTCAAACCCACTTAGGGATGTGGTGGGAATTGGTCCACATACATCTGAATGTATTAACTCCAGGATGTTCTTATTCTTTGTTTCACTCTTTGGAAATGAGTTTTTGATATTCTTCCCTTTTTCACATCCTTTGCATGTGCCATTATGATCAACCTTTAAGTCTGGTAGCCCTATAACTACCTTGCTTACATAGGGTAGGGCTTTGTAGTTAATGTGAGTAATCCTTCTATGCCATAGCTCACTGGGGCTAGTAGTTTCATGGACAAGAGAAACTTCTGGATGACACTTAATTTTGTAAAGACCTCCTTCCTCTTCACCAATAACAATTGCATCCTCAATTGATTTTCCTTTCGGCCACATAAGTACTTGTCCATCTATGAATGCAATTCTAAAGCCTTTCGTATCTAGTGCTGAGATAGAAAGTAGGTTCTTCTTCAAACCTGGAACATATAAGATTTCTTTCATCTTCAATGGTGTTCCAGAATCAAGCTTATAGCTTGCTTCACCAATTCCCTTGATGGTATATTGATAATCATCCCCTAGAGATACCTTTTGTGGAGAATTCTTTTCTTCAAATCTTAAGAGATTTTTCTTTTGACCTGTCATGTGCTTTGAAGCACCACTATCGATGAGCCATGTATCTTCTCCAGGTGTTACAGACCCAGATAGTGCAGAAAATAGAACATATTCTTCTGCATCTTCTTTCTTTACTTTAGATCTTTTCTTTCGAGTCCTTTCCTCTTCTTCTTCTTCTTCTCCACTATCATCTTCTTCCATATGTGCATGATGTATTTTGTGAAAAAAATTCTTCTTCTTTGTTTGTGAGGTACAATTTCTAGTAAAGTGTCCTCGTTTAAGACAAATGAAACATTGGACTGTGGAGAGGTCTCTTTCTGAGTTTGTTCCTCTTCTCCTATTAAATCTATGGGAGGGTTGATCCTCCTTGTGGTCAACTTTCTTGAAGTGACCCTTTCTTCTTCTTTTGGTGTGAGTAGCCAAGGCTTGGTCATCCTCCTTGAGAAGGGCTTCTCTATTGGATACCCATGCTTCTTCTTGAATAGAATCCTCCCATACTATATCAAAATTCATACTTTCTTTTCTGGCACACACAGTTTTTATAAATGAATCCCAAGTTCTAGTGAGACCATTTAGAGCAGTCATTACAAGTTCATCTTCATCAAGGGTATCTCCAATGGCATCTAGTTGTTCCTTGATTTGGGAAACCCTTGAGAAGTAGTCTTGAATGGATTCTCCTTTGTTCATCTTGGTATTCTTCAACTGAGTTCTCAGGTTCATCTTCCTATTGATGTTCCTCCCTTCATACATTCTTCCTAGGGAATCATACATTTCCTTTGGGGTCTTCCTGGATGCCACTTGGGGAATCAAGTGGTCCTTGATAGAATCAACAATGGTTCTCTTTTCCCTAATCAGATCCTTCCTATACTTTTCTTTGGCTTCATCTTCAGTGGGTTCTGCAACTTCATCCTTGATATATTGAGCAAGATCATTCTCTTCAAGAATGAGACCAATTATATATTTCCATGCCCGAAAATTCTCTATACCTTCTATCTTGTCTTCAAGCTTAGTGCTTAGAGCCATCTTCTCTTGGGGGAGTCCAAAGAGATTGAAGTTTCTTAAGACATAGAGTAACACTTACCACGAGATGTGCTTGATTGACTTGGAAACACTGGTGTGTTCTGTTTCTGGAAACTTCAACTTTTCACTTTCTGGATCTGCAATAGAACTTCTAGTTTATTGCACTTTTGGTCAAACTAGGGTTTGAGTTTCCCGGATTTCTACCCAACCAAAAACTTCGATCCAGGGCTCAAAACTTTGATTTTGAGAAGGGCTATTCAGCCATACACTCAGAATAAAAAATACTAACTTTTACAGAAACCCTAATTTTTGGGAGAGAGAGAGAGAGAAAGATATTTTCACCTTGTGAAAGATGTTCTATTGAGGATAGCTCTGATACCATGTTAAGTTTATACTAATTTGACTAGCAAGATCACTGAAAGAAACATAATCACAAGATAGACAAAGATTTTACCCTAGGAAACCCTCATGGGGTAGAAAACCCAGCAAAGCTTTCCTCAATAAGATGATCAACCAAAATACAAGATGTGCTCCAAGACATGAGCTTCTTCTCTACCTCCTATGCAGACCTCTCTCACACAAGTGCGCTACTTTCCGAGTGATGGAAGTGTGTGATAAGTGAGGAACATCCTCCTCTACTGATACTAGTTTCTTGACTGAATTTTTCCCTTATGGGGCCGACCTCTCCCAAGGGAGTCTAATAACTCTTAATAAATTAACTCAGGGCCGACCCCCACATGGTGGATATAATAACCCTAGTTACCACAATCCATCGGAAGAATAAACATCTCCGGATACATAATAGGATCACCTTGGAGGGATGAAACATCTCCGAAATAATAAAGTACAAATATAATATTCTTAGAAGTTACAATATTCAACACAAACTACCACTAACTTTAAACATTATCAACTACTGTCTACCCATATGTGAAAAACATGAACTGAATGTAAGTTAGAAGCAAATAGAAAACCTAACAAAGATGTTAAACTGAGTTATACTAGATTTGGGAGCAAGTGGAAAACTTGATAAATATATTTTATTGTTAATCCAGATCTTGTAACATGAACATCTTCTTTAAACTTAAAACAACTCAACAAAATGGAATCATCAACTATAACTTGGAAATAAACTATTTAAAAACAACATTCTGAACAGTAACTAAGTACAAAACTGGTTAAAGGACTAATTGTTGGAAGAAAGATAAGAAGAGGATAAGTAAGAAATAAGAAAGGAGGAAATAATGATGAAAGTTGAATTAAAAACTCCAAATAACGTAAAACAAGATTAAATTACATCTCAAACTATTAAGGAGGAATAGGAAGAATGATGATTAAGAGACAGAAGAAATTAGATTCCGAAAAAGGCCTGAAATAATACAGAAAACACATAGGTCTGAATGACAATCCGAACGTCGGTCTAAATAGCGATCCGAATGACGATCCGAATGGAAGAAAACGTTTTAAAGTGAGGGAAAGAAGAATTTTTGAATGATTTAATTACCAGCTGGCTTTATGCAAATGATCCTATAGTGCACAGGAAGCAGTAGAGAGATGATTAGAGGCTAAGGAATTATCTATGCAAATCATTACCTAAGAGAAAGAATGCTTCTATGAGAAATAGGAAGAAAGTTGGAATAGAAGAAGGGAGAAGGTTGGGATAAAAGAAAGAAGAATTAACCTACAACAAACAGGAAGAAAAAATAACAGAGGATAAAAGAAGGAAAGTAATGCTAACTATGGAAGAATTTAGAAGTAATATTTAACTATGATGATGGAAGAAGGACAAAAAACAAACTACAAATCATTAAACTACTGAACTATTGGTTGACCATTCTAACTCAGAAGAAGGAGGGTTGTATCAATCAACAGAATATTAATTACAGAGGAATGAAGGTAATACACATAACAAAAACGAATTAGATTACACATAGGAAATAAACTATTTAATTCCAAGAAAATAAATGCATGAAATGTAAATAAAACTTCCAGTTGATGAGGGGCCTTTCCCAGTAATTGGACGGTCAACTAGCTCAACTTAAATTACTACCAGCAGGACATCAACAAGCTGCTACTTCCATTAACTTGAGAAAAGTTACAGACTCTGTTTTCACACTATATACCACTCACTACTACATTTTTGGCCTTTAGGGGGGGTTGTCTTCCGCCCCCAAAAGTGACCTACGGGGGGGGGTTTGGCTTTGGAGGTAGTTTTGGAAAAACCACCCCTAAAGGCATCGATGTTAAAAGTTTTTCCCTTTAAGGGCGGTTTTTGATGAGATTGGAACCACCCCCAAAACTGAATTTTGGGGGAGGTTTGTGACCCCCCTCGTAGAGGTCTACAGAGGTGGTTTTAAACCCCCCTCGTAGACCTCTTCATAGAGACCTACGGGGGTGGCTTTGAACCCCCTTCATAGAGACCTACAAGGGCAGTTGTGAACCCCCCTCATACAAACCTACAGGGGCGGTTTGGAACCCCCCTCGTAGAGGACTATATGGGCGGTTTCAAACCCCCCTCGTAGAGGCCTATAGGGGCGGTTGTGAACCCCCCTCGTATAGTCCTATAGGGGCGGTTGTGAACTTCCCTTGTAGAGGCCTATAGGGGCAGTTTGGAACCCCCCTTGTAGAGGCGTATAGGGGTAGTTTGGAACCCCCCTCGTAGAGGCTTATAGGGGCGGTTTTGAAGCTCCCTCGTAGAGGCATATAGAAGCAGTTTGAAACCCCCATCGTATAGGCCTATAGGGGTGGTTTGGAACCCCTCTCATGTATTCCTATAAGGGTGGTTGGTAACCCCCCTCATAGATGCATATAGGGGCGGTTTGAAACCCCCCTCATAGTGACATATGAAGGCAGTTTAGAACCCCCCTCGTAGCAACATACAAAGACGGTTTGAAACCCCCTATATAGCCATAATAAATCATAATAAAATATATTTTATTAAAAATACCAATATTTCAATATCAATAGGGCATGGAGGAATTGAACCACCAATCTCCTGCTTGTAAGGAAGGCGCTCTTCCATTGAGCTAGAACCCTTTCAGAATTGGGGAATTCCAAGTTAATCAAGAATGTAATATAAGTGTTAAAAGCTACCATGCTACAACAAAAAACAAAGAGAACTCACCCATAATAACTACTTTGGTTTGCATAAGTAAAGATAAATTGTACCATAAAGGATGATGATGGAGGCATTCTCAAACCCCATACACCAGCAATAGTAGGCACATTGACAATTTGGGAAGGTAGATTCTCATTAATCACAGGTCTTGGCTACTAGGAGTATGTTAAAGAAAGCACATGTGATGAAGATGTTGGTTGAGGCTGCTGTGAATAGGATGCAGAAGGAAAATATGATGAAGGTGTTGATAGAGGCTGCTAAGGATAAGGTGTAAAAAACACTTTTTATAAAGAAGCTAGTGGAGGCTGCTGAGGTAAGGGCACATAAATCACTTGTGAAGAAGGAGTTTGTGGTTGTTTCCCTTCAAGAAGAGGAAACTGATGAACTTGTGGAGTATCCTACGCAAGTTGTGGTTGTCTGTAGTGTACCTTTCCTATTGGAAAAAAAATTCTAGGTGAATCTGTTGGCTTGCTGGGGGCATAGATTTTTTCCCTGACTGTGGTGAAATTCTAGGCCGAGGCTGCAAAATGTCAACGTTAGACCATGGGAAAGTATTAATACTTTCCGTGTATGCAAGGAAGACAACAAGGAAATGGATGTATAGTAAATAAATACATTTAGATCATACCTGCAATGGTTGTGGAGCCCCAAATATCTGATGTGATTTAGAAAAATCCAAATTAGACAACAAGGGCAGTTCTGATTATCCTAAGAGGATTAATTGCTTTCTTAACAACCAAAGAGTATTGATCTCTACTCCCTTTGCCACCTCTAGTACTAGCAGATGCAAGCCTAGCCATGGCCCTACTAAGGAAGAGAGGGAGTTGGGTAAGAGTTATTGGTCTTCATTCCTATATTCCCTTGCAAATGATGACTGGACAGTAGTAAATACTCTTAGATGCTAGAAGTCTGCTACAGCCATTGGAAGTGTTACTCTTTGGAAGAGGAATTTCTACTTCAACTAGCTGAACCTGGAATGGTTTTGTTATAAGCTAGTGATGGTCACAGACTTGTTGGAACATCAAGACATGCCTATGCTAACTTGGATAAGATTCTATGCAACTTTTTGTATGCCAATTTAATGGACATGAGGCTTCCTTTGTTGTACCCCAAGGGAGAAAGGATGAATGATTATTTTGGCCACCAGAACACATGAAAAAACTTTACTTGCCAAATGGATCAATAGAGTTGTGGAAGGTAAGGAATCGTAGAAATAATTTTCTAGAAGGTAAGGAATCCTAGAAATACTTTCTCAAAAATTATATTATTTCAGAAGAATAATAGACCAAAAAACTAGAAAAAACTAAATCTACAAACCATATTGACCACACCATCCCCTATTCCAATTGTGGAGGATTTTTTTCAAAAATTATTTGGAAATATTGGGAAGCCATAAAGTATAAGTTGGTTTGGAAAACTGACTTACTCAAGTCCAGGCTCTCCTTTAATGACCATTTCCTATGGGGGTCACCATTGGTGCATTAGGAAGGGAAGCCATCGGTCAATATGTAAAATCCCAAGTCAAACTGGCTGAATTTTTTCCTCACTGACTACGTAACTTGGTTAAGAATATTTAACAAATGTTTAGCAATATACTGACTTCAAACCCCTGTATAGTGTTATATTGGTTAACTGGAAGTCCTTAGTGTTTTTCCTGGGTCTTGTACTCTTATAGAGCACTCCTTTAATACTAATTTTAGACTGCTGGAAGTGTCCCTCTTATCTGTTGAATATTCTAACTTCTAAGAATATTATATTTGTACATTATTTATTCCGGAGATGTTCCATCCCTCCGAGGTGATTCTATTATGTATCCGGAGATGTTAATTTCTCCGAGGAGTTGTGCTAACTAGGGTTATTAGACCCACCATGTGGGGGTCGGCCCTGAGGTTATGTTTTAGGGGTTATTAGACTTCTCCAGGAGAGGTCGGCCCCATTAGGTATTTTTGGTGGTCGGGAGTTAGTATAAATAGAGGAGGTGAAATCCTCATTAGACACACTCGCTCACTTGAGAAAAGTAGCACACTTGTCTAGGAGATCTGCTAAGTAGGAGAAGAAGGAGGGAGCACATCTTGTATTTTGGTTGATCATCTTATTGAGGAAAGCTTTGCTGGGTTTTCTACCCCATGAGGGTTTCCCATGGTAAATACTGTGTCTATCTTGTGATTATGCTTCTTTCAGTGATCTTGCTAGTCTATTTAGTTTAAACTTAACATGGTATCAGAGCTAGACTGAATAGGACATCTTTCACAAGGTAAGAATCTCTCTCTCTCTCTCCGGTGAAGTTTAGGGTTTCAGCAAAAAGTTGGTAGTATTAAAATCTGATTACATGGCTGGATAGCCCTTATCAAGACCAATCTTTTGAGCCCTAGATCGAACTTTTTGGTTGGATAGAACTCTGGGAAAGTCAAGCCCTAATTCTAGCAAAAGTGCGATAAACTAGAAATTGGTCTCAGCAAAAAGTTGGTATTGTTGAAATTTGATTACATGGCTGGATAGTCCTTCTCAAGACAAATCGTTTGAGCCCTAGATCAAACGTTTTTTGTTGGGTAGAACTCCGGGAAAGTCAAACCCTAATTCTACCAAAAGTGCGATAAATTTCTGTCTCAAGATCCGGAAAAGTAAAAGGTAACTTTTTAGATAAGTACTCTCTGTCTCTTGGACCCCCCCAAGAGAAGATGGCTCCAAACACCAAGCTTGAGGACAAGCTAGAAGGTATAGAGAATTTTCGGGCATGGAAATACAGAATTGGTCTCATTCTTGAAGAGAATGATCTTGCTCATTATATTAAAGATGAAGTTGCAGAACGAGAAGGAGATGAAGCCAAAGAAAAGCATATGAAGGATTTGATTAGGGCGAAGAGAATCATAGCTGATTCTATTAAGGACCACTTGATTCCCCAAGTGGCCTCCAAGAAGACTCCAAAGGAAATGTATGATGC
Organism: Larix kaempferi; assembly: GCA_027924585.1. Classification (NCBI taxonomy): domain Eukaryota; kingdom Viridiplantae; phylum Streptophyta; class Pinopsida; order Pinales; family Pinaceae; genus Larix; species Larix kaempferi. The sequence goes on along the minus strand of BSBM01000070.1, from coordinate 20,523,839 downwards.
CCTAGGAAGAATGTATGAAGGAAAGAACATCAATAGGAAGATGAACCTAAGGACTCAATTGAAGAGTAACAAGATGCACAAAGGAGAATCCATTCAAGACTACTTCTCAAGGGTTTCACAAATCAAGGAACAACTAGATGCAATTGGTGATAATCTTGATGAGGATGAACTTGTGATGACTGCTCTCAATGGTCTCACTAGACCTTCGGAATCATTCATACAAACCATGTGTGCCAGGAAAGAGAGCATGAAGTTTGATATAGTATGGGAGGATTGTGTTCAAGAAGAAGCTAGGGTAGCCAACAAAGAATCTCTTCTCAAAGAGGATGACCAAGCTTTGGCCACCCATACGAAAAGAAGAAGAATGGGCCATCTCAAGAAAATTGACCACAAAGGATCTCAACACTTCTCTAGACCTAAAAAGAGAAAAGGACCAATTCCAGTAAGAGATCTTTCCACAGTCAAATGCTACAACTGTGATAAACTAGGACACATCTCCAGATTTTGTCCTTCACAAAAGAAGAAGTTTGTCCACAAAAGACACCATGCACATATGGTAGAAAATGATAGTGAAGAAGAGGGAGAAGATGAAGAAGAAGAAGAAGAGGTAGAGGTAAGACCTAAAAGGAAAATATATAAGGTGAAGAAAGAAGATCCAGAAGAATATGTCCTATTCTCTGCACTCTCTGGATCTGTATCTCCTGGAGAAGATACATGGCTCATTGACAGTGGTGCTTCTAAGCACATGACAGGTCAAAGAAATACTTTCTCAAATCTTGAAGAAAAATCTTCTACACAAAAGGTATCTCTAGGAGATGACTACAAATATCCCATCAAAGGAATTGGTGAACCTAGCTACAAGCTAGATTCTGGAACACCTTTGAAGATGAAAGACATCTTATATGTACCAGGTTTAAAGAAGAACCTACTCTCTATCTCAGCACTAGATAAGAAAGGTTTTAGAGTGGCTTTCATAGATGGACAAGTACTCATGTGGTCCAAAGGAAAGACAATTAAAGATGCAGTTGTCATTGGTGAAGAAGAAGGAGGTCTCTATAAGCTCAAGGGTCATCTAGAAGCTTCTCTTGCTCATGAGATCTCTAGCCCCAGTGAGCTATGGCATAGAAGATTAGCTCACATCAACTATAAAGCTTTACCCTATGTAAGCAAGGTAGTCATAGGATTACTAGATTTGAAAGCTGATCATGATGGCTCATGTAAAGGATGTCAGAAAGGGAAAAATGTCAAGAACCCCTTTCCAAAGAGTGAAACAAAGACTAAGAACATTCTGGAGCTAATACACTCAGATGTATGTGGACCAATGCCCACTACTTCTCTAAGTGGGTTTGAATACTATCTTTCATTCATTGATGACTATTCAAGGAAAACTTGGATATACTTCCTAAAAGGTAAGAATGAAGTCTTTGGAAATATCAAAGAGTTCAAGGCTCTAATAGAAAATCTCTCAGAAAAGAGAATCAAAATTCTCAGAACAGATAACGGCGGAGAATTTATCTCAAAGGACTTTGAAGACTTTTGTAAAGAAGCTGGAATTAAAAGGGAACTAACTACTCCCTATAATCCCCAACAAAATGGGGTGGATGAAAGGAAAAATAGAACAATCATGGAAGCTGTGAAGACTATGATACATGACCAAGATCTTCCCATGTATCTATGGGCCGAAGCAGCCAAGACAGGCAGTAAATGTGCAAAATAGATTATCTCATAGTGCTCTTGATTTCAAAACTCCAGAAGAAGTGTTTACAGGAAAGAAGCCTGAGGTAAGTCATCTTAAAATATTTGGGTGTCCTGTGTACATCCACATTCCAAAAGAAAAGAGAACCAAGTTGGACCCTTCTGGTAAGAAGGGAATATTTGTTGGTTATTGTGAATCATCCAAAGCCTTCAGAATTTACATTCCAGGTTTTCATCACATAGAAATAAGTAGAGATGTAACTTTTGATGAAGAAGCAGCTCTCAAGAAATCTAGAAAGTGCCAACTTGAAGAAATCTATGAAGAAGATACATCTCCCAGAATCACAGAGGCTGTGCCCATTCCTGAAGATGATTCACCAGAGGATCATGAAATGTTGGAACCACAAGAGCCTCCTATTACACACTTATCTAAGAAAAGAAGGCCAGCATGGGCTAGAGATATTATTTAAGGGGCTGAAAGATATGGAGCTCCTGAAGGCTCCACTAGAGAAAGAAAGAAACCAAAGCTAGTGTCCAACTATACGGCCTTGATGTGTGATCTTGTGGATCAACTACCTACCAGCTATGAAGAGGCAGCTCAGAAGAAAGAATGGGTAGAAGCAATGACAGAAGAATATCAGTTAATAATGAAAAATGATGTTTGGGATATAGTCCCCAAACCAAAAGATAAAAGTGTGGTTTCTTCCAAATGGATTTTGAAGATAAAACATGCTGCAGATGGCAGCATTGAAAAATACAAAGCAAGATTTGTAGCCAAAGGATTCTCTCAGAATGAGGGAATTGATTATGAAGAAACATTTGCACCAGTTGCTAGGTATACTTCAATTAGAACTATCATGGCACTTGCATCCATGATGAAGTGGAAATTACACCAAATGGATGTTAAGACAACTTTTCTGAATAGTGTAATTGAAGAAGAAGTATACATAGAACAACCACAAGGGTTTGAGGTCAAGGATGGAAGGACCCATGTATGGAAACTGAAAAAGGCACTATATTGATTGAAGCAAGCTCCCAAGGCTTGGTACGGGAGTATTGACAATTTCTTAACAAGCATGGGCTTTACCAAAAGTAAAGATGACCCCAATCTTTACCTCAAAGTGATGGATGATGAACCAGTTATATTGTTTTTACATGTAGATGATCTATTTCTAACTGGAAATGAGAAACAAATTATTGAAAGCAAGAAGAATCTTTCTTCAGAATTCGAGATGAAAGATCTTGGATTAATGCACTACTTCTTAGGCTTAGAAGTATGGCAAGAACCAAAAGGAATCTTTCTAAATCAAGGTAAGTATACTGTGGAGATTCTCAAAAGATTTGATATGTTGGAGTGTAAAGCCATGGCCACTCCCATGGACTCCAATTTGAAGTTATTAGTTAATGACTCATCAGAATTAGTGGACATAACCCTATATAGACAAATTATCGGGTCATTGATGTATTTAACAAATACTAGGCCTGACATATGCTTTGCTGTAAATACCCTAAGTCAATATCTAGTAGAACCTAGAAAGGTTCACTTAATAGCTGCAAAGCATGTAATGAGGTACCTAAAAGGTACATTAGATTTTGGTCTATATTATCTCAGAGGTCATGAACTCAGGTTACATGGTTACTCAGACTCTGACTGGGCAGGTAGTGTCTCAGACAGAAAAAGTACTTCAGGTGGATGTTACGGTCTTGGATCTGCCATGATCTCATGGTTTAGCAAGAAACAATCTAGTGTGGCCCTCAGTACCGCTGAATCAAATTATATAGCTTCCTGTTCTGCCAGCTGTGAATCAGTATGGCTTCGGAAACTATTATCTGGAGTGTTTGACTTAGAAATGGATCCCACTGTGACTATGTGTGATAATCAAAGCTGCATTAAGATGACTGAAAATCCTGTGTTCCACGATAAGTCAAAACACATTGAGATCCGATACTTCTATATACGAGATATGGTGCAGAGGGGAGCTATAAAGCTCGAGTATATAAGCACTGAGGATCAGATTGCTGATATCTTGACTAAACCTCTGTCTCGAGTAAAGTTTGAATACTTCCGAGACAAGCTTGGTGTAGTTCAAAAGGGCCCTCCTCGAAAGGGGGAGTAGTATAGTATCTGATAACAAGTCTGCCTCATCAATGATGAGGTTACCTACTTACTGCACTTAGTTACTTAGAATTATTTAGATTTAGGACTCTTATATTTTTACTTTTGATGTTAGATGTATTAGTGAGAATACATGATAGATGTATACATGCTTTTGATGATATATGTGTTAGTGTATACATGCTTTTGATGATAGATGTATTAGTGAGAATACATGCTTTTGATGATAGATGTATCAGTGAGAATACATGCTTTGATTATAGATGTATTAGTGAGAATACATGCTTTTGATGATAGATGTATTAGTGAGAATACATGCTTTTGAATAAAGATGTATTAGTGAAAATACATGTTTTGATGATATATGTATCGATGCTATTAATGAGAATACATGTTTTGATTTACATGTCTTGATGATGAGGTTACATGATGCCTTGATGTATTGATACATGTTTGTACTTGTATGGATGAAGATACTTGTACCCATAGTGATGAGAGGATTGTATCATCCATGGACTTTAGTCCTAAAGTGATCCGTAGACAAGATGTCTCCGAGAACAAAATCCTGAATGAACAGGTAAGGGGATCGGATCGTCCTCGGACTATGGTCCTTTGAATTGAGTCGTAGACATGCGGTCTCCGATAAATGCATGACATGATAGGACTGGATCGTCCCTGGACTTTGGTTCAAAAAGTACATGATAGGACTGGATTGTCCCTGGACTTTGGTTCAAAAGGTACATGATAGGACTGGATCGTCCCTCGACTTTGGTTCAAAAGGTACATGATAGGACTAGATCATCCTTGGACTTTAGTTCAAAAGGTACATGATAGGACTGGATCGTCCCTGGACTTCGGTTCAAAAGGTACATGATAGGACTGGATCGTCCCTGGACTTCGGTTCAAAAGGTACATGATAGGACTGGATCATCCCTGGACTTCGGTTCAAAAGGTACATGATAGGACTGGATCGTCCCTGGACCTCGGTTCAAAATGCACGTGACAAATCCTAGAATTGTTGTAGGTTACATCTAGCATGAAACAGGGTTGGCTCTGTAGATGTGATACATCCAGCATGAAACAGGGTTGGCTCTGTAGATGTGATACATCCAGCATGAAATAGGGTTGGCTCTGTAGATGTGATACATCTAGCATGAAACAGGGCTGGCTCTGTAGATGTGATACATCCAGCATGAAACAGGGCTGGCTCTGTAGATGTGATACATCCAGCATGAAACAGGGCTGGCTCTGTAGATGTGACACATCCAGTATGAAAGAGGACTGGCTCTGTGACGGTAAATCCTAGATCCAATCTAGGTCACATCTAGTATGAAAAAGGACTGGCACTATGGTCGGGATTGCATCATCCCCCGACATGGACTTGTCTTAAAGTGATAAGGATTGATCATCCTGGAACTTGATCTGTATTGCATCATCCATGGACTTATGTCCTAAAGAGAGAAGGATTGATCATCCTGTAATATGATTGTGTGATGACGATGCTGATGATCGTATGATGATGATGTTGATAACGATCGTGTGATGACGATGTTGATGATCGTGTGATAACGATGCTGATGATCGTATGATGACGATGTTGATGACGGTCATGTGATGACGATGCCGATGATCGTGCTGATGACGATGCTGATGATCGTATGATGATGATGCTGATGATGATGCTGATGATCGTGTGGTAACGATTTTGATGATCGTATGATGATGATGTTGATGACGATGCTGATGATCGTATGATGACGATGCTGATGACGATGCTAATGATCGTGTGATAACGATGCTGATGATCGTATGATGACGATGTTGATGACGATCGTGCGATGACAATGCCAATGACCGTACTGATGACGAAGCTGATGATCGTATGATGACGATGCTAATGATCGTTGACGATGCTGATGATCAAGTGATATCAACTCTGATGATGTTGATGTTCCAGTAACTAGTTGAGTTACTGATCATGATGAATTGAAGAAAGCTTCCGATGATTTATAGATGTAGCATGTATGATGTAGTCAATGACTCCTTGCTCCTGCAGATGTTGTTACAATATCCTTCTCGTTAAGGGGGAGTGTTGAATATTGTAACTTCTAAGAATATTATATTTGTACATTATTTATTCCGAAGATGTTCCATCCCTCCGAGGTGATTCTATTATGTATCCGGAGATGTTTATTCCTCCGAGGAGTTGTGGTAACTAGGGTTATTAGACCCACCATGTGGGGGTCGGCCCTGAGGTTATGTTTTAGGGGTTATTAGACTTCTCCAGGAGAGGTCGGCCCCATTAGGTATTTTTGGTGGTCGGGAGTTAGTATAAATAGAGGAGGTGAACTCCTCATTAGACACACTCGCTCACTTGAGAAAAGTAGTGCACTTGTCTGGGAAATCTGCTAAGTAGGAGAAGAAGGAGGGAGCACATCTTGTATTTTGGTTGATCATCTTATTGAGGAAAGCTTTGCTGGGTTTTCTACCCCATGAGGGTTTCCCAGGGTAAATACTGTCTCTATCTTGTGATTATGCTTCTTTCAGTGATCTTGCTAGTCTATTTGGTTTAAAATTAACATTATCAAAGACTGAGTATTGGATTTACTGTATGAGTGGAATGGTTTAAACCTTTGTTCAAATACTTTGTTGCTCACTGGTGGGTTTGATATTTCATATTCTCATTATGGAGTTGTGCACATAAAATTATACAAACAGATCTTAAACATTCACGTAAATAGAAACATAGAAACAATAGTAAATAACTCTTTAGCAAGGATTCATTACCAAAATGCCACCATTATAAAGTGAGAAATTAGAATACAATGATGTTTATCAGGAGTAATGAGAATATATTGAGACTTTAATGAGCTGAGAATAGAGGCAGAAGAAGACTGTGTTGGTCACTTAGATGGATGAGTTATGTAGTGCATAACTCTTTCTTGTTCCACGTGGGCAAGATCTCTTCTCAATGCACAGTCTCAATACCCACCATTCACACCCAGCTATGAAAAATAATTCACCACAATACAATAACACAATATGATAGTCAAGTCACTAAGAGGATGGTACCCATGATTTCTGGAAGTGATGGTAGTAGAATAGATCCTTGGGAAACCACAACTTAGTTCATAAAAATCATGTAGTAGCTTGTATGCAAGGAGTGGAAGAACTACTGAGAATGGCTCCCTTTCCTCCAACAAATAGAAGCAACAAAATGATAGGAAATGGAAGATTAAAGGTATACAAAATTATAGGAAATGCTTCCTTGCACAACCTTTGTGACGATGTTCTTTTGTTTGGAATGGGTCTTGCATAGACGCAGTGAGATATAAAGAAATTTTGGATTTGTACATGCATGCAATTGGAATGGAAGTAAATACCCTGAAATCCCCCTTCTCTTTCAATGGGTATCTTAATGCCTCAAAAAACAATTATAAAGGGGATTCTTCCTTTCTCAGAGGTAGATGTCAACCATGGAATCAAGTACATGGGATTCTCCTTGAAGCCAAGTGGTTACAGTTTCCATGATTAGCTTTGGCTGTACACAAAGATAGAGAACAAGCTTTCTATGTGAACTCATGGAGTAATAGGCGGCTATCCTTACATGGTAGAGTTACTTTAGTAAAATACGTTTCAGAGGCTACACAAGTTTTTTGGCACTCTCTTACTTAATTTAAGCATTGTTTATGTTATAATTGTAGGAAGTATCTACACAATCTTGGATGTGTTTAATGGTAATTCTTTTGCATATATATTATGTAGATGCATTTTTATATGCCATATCCAAACTTTTCTAAGAACTTTTCTATCTTCATGCATGTATTTAAATTCTAATAAGTAAGGAGAAAAGCTACAAATGCAGTGTAATATGACCTACAAGTATGGCATCCATAACCATTTTAATTCTACACACTAAGACACCGTGTAAAAGAAAAAGCTACTTTACATGCCCAGGAGAGAAAATTAATGGAATGCATGACAATGGGTTGGCATCTCAACAGGTTAAACCCGATAATGGCACAATGGTGGTTGATCAATTTTTTTTTTAAGAAAAAAAGGTTGAAGTGTTAGCTGCATCTTTGCAATCAACAACAGATTCAGGCAAACTAGCTGAACAAGAATTGCAATTGGAATCTCCAACAATGCTCTCCAAAGCTGATATGGCTATGTTGGACGAAAAAGCAGTTTTTTTATCTAGTAACAAAGCTGTTGACTGTAAACAATCTTCTGGATATAGAAACAAAAGCAGGGCTAGCCATGAAATTGCTAAAGTACTTGGGGAAGGTTCAGCTGCTAATGTAAAGGCAATTGACACAGAAGATGAGGGTCACTTATCCAACACCAAAAATGATATTGGTGAAATGGCTGTTCAACTTCAATTGTCTTCCTTGACTGTTGAAAGTGAAGGAAAACAGGATTTAGTAGGTAGAGTGACAGAAAAGGAGAACAAAAGTTCTTCCAATGTTTCTGCCAAGAACAATGTTACAAACATTGGTGATGCTGCTAAGATAGTTGTCAACAAGAAAAAGAAAAAGAAGGATCTTTTCAGTAAGGCAAATGTTGCAGCTCCCACAGGTGATTTATACAATGCATATAAAGTTCAAGAGGAGAAGCAGGAATATTTTAACCCTCCAGAAACATCCAAGGAAGTAGTAACTGACGTTGTCAAGAATAATATTTCTACAAAGGAGCCTGAGAAACAAGTCCTGAAAGAAATGGATGACTCGGAAGATGCAGCTAAGATTTCAACTATTGTGAATCAAGTAGCTATATCAATTACTAAGTGTTCAGGAGACAGAAATTACTCCAGAGATTTTTTGTTGACTATTAAGGATCAATGTAAAGATCTATGAATTCATTTTGATTGTCCAAAGATTGATGCAGCTGAGCGTTCAACTACTGTGAATCAAGTAGCTATATCAGTTACTAAGTGTTCAGGAGACAGAAAGTACTCCAAAGAAGTTTTGTTGACTATTAAGGATCAGTGTAAAGATCTATGAATTCATTTTGATTGTCTAGAGATTATTGAATTAATTGGAAATTTTCAGGCTCTTGCAAGTCATATAGGAGAGGGCGATGCATTAACAAGCACTGCAAGAGGACTTGACAGGAAGCCAAGTGGGAGTTATCGACTTGAACGTTGTGGGAGTAATATGGCCAGCTTAGATGATGATAGATGGGCCAATCCAGGGTATGCTCCTGTTGTTGGCCATGATATTCAGATGGATGTGGGTCCTAGTGGTTCCTCTTCTATGTTTCGACCTGGCCAAGGTTATAATACTAGTGTTGGAAGGGTTTCCCGTGGAGCACCGATGAATACGACTAGCATCCTCCATGTAGGGCCTTATGTGCAAACACCATTTCAACAAGTTGGATTGGTGAGGAATAATTCTGATGCAGATAGATGGCAGCGTCTTTCTAGTGTGCAGAAGGGCTTGATTCCTCGTCTGCAACCTTCTTTTCCCACAATTCATAAATCAGAGAACCGATATGAAGTGGGAAAGATTTCTGACGAGGATCAGTTGAAACAAAGACAAATTAAATATATCCTTAATAAATTGACCCCCCAAAACTTTGACAAACTCTTTGAAAACGTCAAAGAAGTGAACATTGACTCAGCGCCATGTCTTCATGGTGTAATATTTCAAATATTTTGGAGCCAACTTTTTGTGAAATGCATGCAAAATTATGTGTTCAGCTTGCTGCTGGATTACCATAATTTTATGAAGATAACAAGAAGGTTGTTTTCAAGCGAGTTCTCTTGAACAAATGTCAGGAAGAATTTGAAAGAGATGAAAGAAAACATGCGGAAGCTGAGCAAGCCAAAGAGCATGGTGAAGAAAAGCTTTCAGCAGAAGAAAGACGGGCGAAGAAGGATGCAGCATGACGGCGAATGCTATGAAATATAAGGTTTATTGGTGAATTCTATAAAGAAAGTATGCTGAGTGAAAGAATTATGCATGAATGCATCAAGAAATTAATTGGTGAATTTTAGCATCCAGAGGAGGAAAACATTGAAGCTTTGTGCAAACTGATGAGCACTATTGGTCATATGATTGATCATCCAAAGGCCAAGGAACATATTGATGCTTACTTTTTTAGGATGACAAAAATGTCCAATAACCAAGGGCTTCCCTCTCGGCTGAGGTTCATGTTGATGGATCTAATTGATCTGAGGAAGAATGGATGGTAGGAAAGGAGAAAAGTAGAGGGCCCCAAGAAAATAGAAGAAGTGCACCAGGATGTTGTTCAAGAACTACATGGACAGGGAGGCTGCTCTCGAGGTACCAATATGGGACAATCAGGCTGAAGACTTTTGACACCACATGATCATGGTGTGCAAGGCCCTCTAGTGCCGCCTTACTCTGCAGGGACACAGATGGGTTACTTCCACATATGGGTGGGAGTAGAGGACCCCAACCCCATATGGGACCACGTGATCATGGATTCACTAGTCAAGATGCTCGGATTGTAGATAGGTCTCATTTTCAAAATCGGACTATGCCAAGCCCTTTAACACACAGAGCTTCTGATGATGGCCACTTAACTCTTGGTCCTTAGGGAGGTCTTGGCAAGAGAATAGCAGGAAGGGGTTAGCCTCTGCCATATGGTAGGAGTGCTCTAGCAGATCTTCCACCATTCTCATCTGTGAGTAATAGACGAACAAGTTCTGGTCTGATTTTAGGTAGCAATTCTGACAAGATGCCACTTGGTGTGAGAGATTAAATTTTGACGAGGACTTACGGTGCATAAAAGCCTTTATTTGCAAAATCAGGTGTCCAGGAAAGAAATGTTTTTGATAATGGAAGAAGAGAATTTAAGAATTCATATTCATCAGGTGACAAAGGTGGGAATATTGCAAATGATGAATTTCAATTTCAAGAACATTCTTCTCAAGGAATTCCAAGTTCACAACTCAGCAAGGTTCAACTTAAGAAAAAGGCTGAAATGGCAATTAAGGAATTTTACAGGTGCATCCTTCTACAAAGCTTTTGTGCATTTTCATTATGTCTTCTAGACAAGTTAACAATTTTTCCTGACATTTCCCTAATTCTGCATGACATACTGTCCAGTGTGGGAGACAAGAAGGAGGCATCTTTTTGTGTAGACGACCTTAAAGCACCATTTTTCCATCCAACTACGGTCTCGCTTTGGATAACAGATTCTTTTGACAGGAAAGATGTTGAAGTTGATATTCTGGGGAATCTACTTACATATTTATGCATGACTGAGCCTTTCTTGCTAAAAAAGGGACAACTTCTCAAAGGGTAGTGTGAAATTTTGTATTTGTTCTTATTTTAGGCTTGAATTTTTGATATTACTACTATAGGCTTTACTCATGTGCGATTTTGAATTATAACTTATATATAACTTGGATTTCTGTAGGTTGGAGTCTATATTGTCTTCAGTGGAGGATAACATTGTTGATGCACCTAACGCTCCTGAATTCCTTGGTAGGATTCTTGTGAAATTGGTTGTTGAAGGAGTAATCCTTATTCAAGATATAGCGAGGGAAATCAAGGATGGAGGTATAGAGCCAGGAAGCTTATTAGAAATGGTTCATGGAGTAGAAGTTCTCAGTATTGTTTTGGAATATGTAAAGAGACTGAAGGGGGAGCCTGTATTATCTTATTTGTATAGAAAATTAGAAGTTCATTTAGAAAGCTTCATGCCTACAAAACCAGGGGATTTTGAGGGATTTCTCAAGAAGAAAAACATTCAATGTTTGTACCCAGTCGGCATTAGTAGACATCTGTAATTAAGAAAATTTGAAGGTAGCCTGCTTACAATTTTTCCTGTTCAATTTTTTGCTTTATCTATCCCCTCTGATGTTGACAAGTGAATAGATGGTTAGTTTTTAGCTCGTGCTCTAACTAAATGTGCATAAAAATCTTACCTTCACCCATTTCCTGAACATTTTTGTCTTTCTATCCTTCACACGAGTTTTGACGGAATAAAACAGTCTCTACAATTAGATGGTTAGTAATACTGCCTTGGCCTTGAAGGGATCTCGATGTACAAATATTTATGAACCAAACAGAAGGAATCAAGATGAAAAATAAATTTAGTTGAAATTGTTCCAACCCCATCCATGATTCCATACCCGATAACATTTAGAATTTTTAGGTATTTGAGCATGATCAACATATTTTTTACTTCATGTCTAACATAGGTGTATTTGACACACAGGAAATTGATGAGGACATGAGGACTGATGCAAAGCTTGAAAAAGGAGTGATAAATCTGGAGATAAACAACATTCCAAAAGGTATGGTAACTCTGGAATCTTTGTTTTCAATGTTGTTGAAAATTTTAGATCCATACCTACCTATTTCATTTGAGAACATCAAATCTACACTGACCTGAACATGTACACTTTACAACCTTAATTTAAGCAACATGAAGTAAATCTTCCTCTTTCGTCTGATCTATTCCCAAGGAGCAAGCCAATATACTTCTTTGGCTGAGCTTTCACTACCCTCTTTACTGCAAAAGATGAGATAAGCAAACCATAAAAGAAATTTAGTTGGGAGAAGAAGATGAAAGAGCTATGCAAGGAATCAAAACAAGTTTTGACATATTAAAAAGGAAAAAATATCATATTTCCAAAACAAGTTTATTTAACTTATAAAAGTCGTTTACAATATGACATTTGCTACTTTAACCAAAACCATAATGATTATTTTTTGGTTTTCAGTATGAAGAAAAAAAGTACAACTATCATTTCATGCAACTCAATTAAGTGTTTTCATGCAAGAACAGAGGTATTTGTAAGTTATTTTAATTGCATGTTACTTTTTTTGAAGCTTTGTGGTCAGATAAGATCTGCAAATTAACAAAACGTTAGTCCAATGGGACTCAAAAGTACAATTAATAGTGACAAACTACCTTATGCAATCCAAGCTACCTTATGCAGTGAAGGATTTTCGTAGTCCGGATATTATGAATCAAGATTCTGCAAATTGAGCGTTAAATTAGAACTTTCATATGGAATTGAATGGTGTGTTTTAAGATATACATTTTTATTTTCCTAGAGCTTTCCCTAACATCTCCACATCTCTAGGAGAGATTCTTTCTTTGTGTTGTTGGCTTGGGTTGGTGGTTGGGATTGAACATGTAGGACCAGTATATAAATCATATTTCATATGAAACAAGAGCTAGCATTGTTCTAAGGGGAAGAGGTTCTATAAATTATGAAGGCCTGCATGGTGAAGGTATGAGCCTACCTTCAAAATCAGTTTCTTTCTTGATGTTTTTGGTTAAATTTATATTAAATTCTATGTTGGTACATTATAGGAAGTATATTTATTTAAATTGGGACCACTCTTTCAAATCCTTTTTAAGATTCAGTCTCAACAATGCTACCAAAAATACTTCAACTTTCAAGATAATGTTTGTGCCCAAACCACTTCCTTCAAAAGAGAGACAAATAGAAAACTACCCCAAATCAATTGTTGTAAAAATATTCGTATTCTCTCATATTAATTAGAGCTTCCAAATGAATATATAAAATTTCTCCTTTCTTATGATGATTTCTCGATATTAGCTGCTTAAAGTAAGAAAGCTTGATTCGAATGTTGTCTAAAATCTTTCACCTTCGTATCATTTCCAAGGTGATGACAATATTCAATCTGTTAAAATCTACATATCATGGATATGTTCTTTCTCATATGTAGGGCTTGGTTCAAGAATCTCAACAAGCCAAAAAGAATTGTGTATTGTGCTAATGATTTAGCCATCATACCCATATAATAAGCATGCTTTAGTTTAAAGTATGATTCTTCTTCTTGTTCATATTTCCCAAACCTCCTACTCTAAAATATTGATGCTTTAGTATAAAGTATGACTATCTTCTTGTTCATATTTTCCAAATATCCTACTCTAAAATCATTTTCATATAACTATAAGAATATTAGGATCTTGATTAAAAGTAATCCACCTCCCTCCTTGTAGGTAAGCATTACATCCATCACACTTGTACTTAATTTCTTCATCCAACAACTTGAATACAATAATTGTTCCAAAGTGTCCTCTAAAAATGATTTTAAGCATTTGCAACTATTGACCCCAAACTGCCAGGATGATAACTATTCAAAGCCCAATGGAAGTGTTTCTTATTGGAAAACTTCTATATTTCAAATATGATCCTCTATTTGATTTAGCATCTAAACATGACCTAAAAACTATTGAGATGGTGGTTTTAGAATCAAAAGAATCTTACTATTACATTTCATGACACTCTTCCTCTGTTTGATAATGATGAAGCATAGGGTTATCCAGGTGCTGCTTCCAACTCAATGGTGATGATGCACTCACCTACTGAAACAATTTGTCCCTTGGGAAGAACAAGAGAAGATAAATGTTGGCATGATCTTTCAATAATTCATGCAATGTATAGAAACTGTTATTCAACCAACAGGGAAATATCAACCAATTGCTCTTTAAATTCAAGTCATGTGTTGTCTTCACTAGGTTTCCCAACACAACAATTTCATGCACATTAAAAAAGCAGTAACAGTATCTCAAGAATTTCCACTTAACACATAATATTCTATATATATAGTTGGTCAAAGAGGTGAAACATAAACCATAAATTAGCTGTAATATATCTCCATTTGTTCCTCCCATAAGCACCAATGATGAAAATGGAAACCAACCTCTCTTGTTGATTGACAATTTTGGTTTGGAATTACTTTAAACTATGAAAGTAATATCCTATAATCTAACAAACACTCATCATACAGACACAAAACCTCAATTGACCATCCCAGGTACCATGATACCATACGTTTCCCATACAACTAGGTATTTCATATTTCCCACAATTGAGTTATTAGGTTGTTAGATGAAATTGTACTCAAGCAATTGACATAAATTTAGCAGAGACCAATACGGTAGTGATTCTGCCAATTTCAAGGCTTAATGAAACAAATAGGATAAACAAAGTAAAACTTTTGTCGTTTTTTTGGCACTTATTTCTGACCACTGTAATATCCTAGTGCTAGTTCCTTGAATTTTCCCCAAAGGGATTCTTCCTACAGATTTTTAACACCCATGAACATTTCATCAGGTACAATCATGAGTCGAAACTAGGGGATTTTTCTTATGTCAATCTACAAACACTTTCTATGTGCAATAGCTCTAGAGCCTGTCGAGACTGCAAAGGGACCTAGCACTGCATATAATTAATTCCACACAAGGTTCAATGGTGATCTTGTAGTCCATGTAGTTCCAACATTCACAATTACAAGAACAAGCTGGAGAACCAAAGAAGCATTCATGTACAATGTTCTGCCTTTCTTTAGTGGGCTATCCTTCAAAAGATATGGTCAAAAATTTGAAGGGAAAGAAAAAAAAATACCATACACATAAACGAGTTTATGTTTCTACCCAACAAAGGAATGCAAAGATGATAGGATAATTTAAAGCAAGAGGTAATGAACTTCCTAGACCAGATGACATCAGTATTAAGGAGTTTGGACATACATTACTCATGGAAACTATCAAGTAGATAAGGATTTCAAGAGATGGGTTGTTCACAACCCGTAAAAACTGGTGGAGGATGTGCTAATCTGCCATTACGGTGGTCATCCATGCACTACTACTATCAACTATGTGCTATCTTGGCAAAACTCTGATTTATAGCTGATATAGGTATGAATTGATATTTTTTGAAAAATCTCTATGGAATCTAAATTTTGTCCAACTTCGTGAAGTCTACTTGAAAGTTTGAGCTTTGAACAATTTTTCTGTAATAGACGACATGATCTCAACACTCTTTGTTGTAATTGGATCTCTCCCTATCAGGAGTCATATATATATATATATATATATATATAACGTTTTCATTTAAAAAATTAAATTGAAAAAAAAATACTAAATTAGCATGAACAAAATTAAAATTGAATAAAAAAGGATGACATAAGCTAACATGTTTCAGACAATGAAAAATGACATGCTAACCTATTTTTCACTATTATAAATTTCATGAAGGGATAACATGCACCAAGTTGTAATAAGAAGAATAAGCTTCATTATATGGGAAATTTCTTACATCACAACAAACTATACCAGGATGCATGTAACTGATACAAAATTGAATCTACTAGCATGAGTCATAACCACACATGTTATATTTGCAATCTAGATCAGTAGATACTAGCAAAGGGAAGTGAAGAGTTCACACCCTCAGTCAAGGTTCCAATATCACATGCTTCATCTAGCACCATAAGGTATCCATGGGGAATCCTGCAAGTATGGGTTGAAACTTTCTAGTGATAACCTAATTATAGGCCCAAGCCCACCTCCAGATTCTCATTCAGGTTCATAACATTGACAAAGTTACATTGCCACATGGTTTTACTAGACACCTTGAGCTAGCCATGGGGGCACCTAGAGGAAGAGTTTGAAGTTATGGAACAAGTATTTCATGACCCATGTGTATTTTTTTTCAATTTTGGACCCAAGCTCACCCCCATGTTCCCCTCAAGGATTACCAAAAATTGTATTTAGTGTTAAGGTAGATTGGGAGAAGAACACCTAATATTGGCCTAGCATGAACTACTAGAAGATGTGAATCTCAACAAGCTCGAAAGTTTGATTATTTAATATTGAAGATGGCTAGAACCAAAATAACTTGGGTTCCATAGAGGGGAAAGGCATGATAATCATGCTTCCCGTCATATTTTTGGTGATCTCGGGGGAGCGAGATCCACCTAACCCGTATTGATAATGGAGCACATGTGGAGGTGGGTGGCTCGAGCAAAAAAGTGAGAGACAATCTGGATGGGTAGTTTGGAGTCATTATTTGCTGAAAGGTTAGGATAGGTTACCTCTAATATGATTGCAATAATTCTCAGTACAATCTCCATTATGGTGAAAAGCTATAGACACAAGTGAGCAGGAAAATTCTAGACCCTGCTAAAATTAATTGGAGAGAGAAGGAATCACATGGTGCATACTTTTGGAAACTTCTTGAAGGGGAAAAACAATCACTCGTTATTGTTTGGCATTCCCAACCTCGGCAATCCACATCCCATAGTCAACCTCTTGCGACTCATCTCTCACATTTCTAAATAGACAACAATGGAATTAAAACAAAGTTTTGTTCATCCTACATATGAAACCAATATATAAGATGAAAGGAGAAGTAGAGCACTAGACCATTTAGGACCTAGACAGTAAAGGGAGTGAAGAAAACTTTTAGTCTTTCCCTAACCATCTGAATGAAAAAAATGAAGGGATCTAGAGGGAAAAACAAGGAGATACCCCCTACATAAGCCAATCCATCAAAAGCATTAAAGAATATAGGCACCTGCCTATTGAAAGGAAACTACCTAGCTACTAAGAAAATCTTGCTGCTAAAAAAAAATGATACATAATGTAGATTTTATGAGGCTAACCATTCATTTATCATTAGATAGAAAGTGTAAACTCTAGAGAGGAGAAAGAAGAATATGGAGGTAATTGAAGGATCCTTCATCTTTTCTCCCCCTTGACCCACAAAACACTATAGGTCATCACTTGGTATTTCAATCATCATTGGATAGCCAGTGGTCACTAAAATACATGATTGAAAATATGGTGAGGGACATATGCATCCTCAAGCTTCGATAGATCAGACCCTGGTTAAGATGGATTTCGGCTACTATCCTCACTCAATATCCTATGCACCCATTGCACCATCTATACTCAATTTACTGCTACAAGTGTACACAGAGTTAAAGGATCACCCTAACCAACCTAGACTATAAAATAGCATAGGTCCATCTTAACCCTGAATTTATAAACTTGCAGATAGTAATAAAAAATCCCATGTGAAAATACATACACAACACATCTCTTCCAACCGATCTATATGGTCACCTTGGTGTACTGACTATTTACAAATTCATGTTTTGTAATCAAAATCTCATACAGCCATTTTATAAAATTCAAAATTGAAAAACACCCATGTGTATAATATAAAAAGAACATTTTTTTCTAGGGGTGAGACCACATCCTAAATAATAAACAAAAAAATATTTACAACCATAATTTCTTCTCCAACGCACATTTTCTAGCAAAAAACTAAATGTAGCAAAAAACTAAATGAACTAAGAAATTTCATGACTCGGATTTTCAAACACGGACTCAAACAATTTACTAAATCTTGATTAATTTCAATTTTCCTTTTTGATTCGAATAGAAGTGGTATTATAGAGCATGTTGGCCTCAAAGCATGTTAAAAACTAAGCAGCTACAGACATAAAATGAGAAATTCAAGATACCTGATCCTTAGCACAGAGTGGTAGCCTTAGATACTTGTCATTTCAGCGTTCGTGTTTCCTGTGCCTCCGCAGAATCACAATCCCCAAAAGAGAAACAACCATTGCAATCGACCACAGAGTAGTGGGATATCCCAGTGAATCCGCTTGACACTTCCACCAACCCTCGCACCCAAAATATTCATCCCCAAATCCCTCATCCACCCAACCTCCATTCCCAAAACCCTATTATCCAAACTCTCATGCTTCAATTCCACATTTTCCTCAACTTCCAAACCACAATTTCCTTCTTTGCCAATGCCCAAATCCCTCAATTCATCAGCGTCCCTCAAATTATCCTCCTCATCTCTCTACGATTTGAACTCTGGATCTCCCAAAGGGAGCTCTTCTTCATTTTCTGCATTTTTTTGCTCAAATTCTCTGAACCCAATAAAGTATATTTGATGCCACAATAGTTTTCAAATCCAATTGGTAGGCCCCATGGCAGCTCAATGGGAAAATGAAGGTATCACACTCCAAACCATCTAAACCCTCTACGCAAAACCCATTCGAACCATTTTCAGTGTATGTTAATGAAGTTGAGGAGATCCTCGAACAAAGAGATGTTTTTTTTTCAATAACATTGGCTATCACTTTCATTAAACAGAAAAAGGTGAAATTTACAGACCCACTGAGCACAACAACCACGGAGCCCATTATTTTACACAATTATAGTAATAATACACTCCACAAAAGCTCACGAGAGCAGAATCTGCCAGTGGCTACTGCTAGCCTAAATCACACTTACACAATACAGCTATCATTCACCCTGTAAAATCAGTTATCTGAATACAATACCAAGCTAATAGACTTTTTAAGCCCCTCCAATATTCTGGGTTGTTTCTAGGAGCGAGTTTTGAAGGGAATGGCATGAATGATCATCACATGGTAAATAGCCACCAAGCCAGCTCCCAAGAATGGACCCACCCAAAAAATCCAATGGTCGTCCCGGGCATGAGACTTGTTGTAGATGATGGTAGCTCCCAAGCTTCGGGTTGGGTTGATGCCAGTTCCAGTGATGGGAATTGTCGCAAGGTGAACCAGAAAAACTGCAAACCTTATTGGAAGTGGTGCTAGCAGAGGCACGTGAGAGTCCCTGGCGCTTTGTTTAGCATCAGTGGTAGAGAAAACGATGTAAACTAGAATGAAGGTGCCCACAATCTCGGCCCCCAAGCCATCTCCCTTGGTGTAGCCATGCGCCACAGAGTTAGCGCCTCCACCGTTCCATATTGTATGGATAAAAATGTCAAGTATGCCTTTAGAGTTTTGGTCCCTAGATATATTCAAACCTATGGGAAATAGTCTAGGGATATTAATAGAGGTGGATGAAAGTTATCAAAGGATGAATTCTTGAATAGTAAAGTGTATTTTGGTGGAGGTGGATCTAAAAGAGGGACTCCTAAACGAAAATGAAATAGAGGTTGGGAATTGGAAGTATGTCCAAACCTTGTACTATGTCAATATTTTGTTGTGATTTTAGAGGTGTCATACCTATGATCATCTAGCAAGTGATTCCACACTCACATTTTCTAAAAACATTTGGAGAAGGAAAAGCTTGAATAATTCAAAATGCATGGAGGAAATGTCAGATTTCGGATGAAGGGACTTGGGGGAAAGGGTAGAGAATAAATAGGGGTGAAAACTTGAAATGAAATGAGATTTTGATTGTTATCAAAGACCCCAAGGAAGTAAGTTGAAAGGAGTAGATTTGAATGGGATGAGAACAAAAATGTTGAACATTGGTAATCCCAAGCACAACGGGGGATGGATGTGGGAAAACTCGGACCAGGACATGATATAAATTGATGACTTATCTATTGATCAGCCTCTTCAATCATCGAGTAGGTCTATAAGTTCACTTAATTCCTCTATAAATAATGAATTGGAACCCAAATATATAGCATGTGATCAATTATTAGAGTTGGGTGTACAAGGCTTTGTCTACTAAGAAAAGTAGAAAAGGGAAGAATGGAAAAGGCGTATGGGTCAGATTCCACCTACTCTAAAAACCTTTGGGGGGATGTGTTCTGTAAATGGGGCGTTAAATAAGCTTGTGGCTAATAAGGAGAACATTAGGGAGATGTTGAATTCTACCGCTCCAACTAGTGTAGAGGCTCCTATAAGCTAGACCATCCTAGATACCTATTAACATCCATGCAACCTACTATGGATTTCAACAAAATTGGTACTAAAGAAGGTTTAAATTTGGATGTAGCAAAGGAAGGATCTAATAATTGAAGGTGAAGGAAATCACATTTAACAATGGAATAGAATAAATCCCAAAGATAAGTTCAACAAGAAATGCATTGGACCTTGAAATGGGCCCTTGAAGCAAGGCAAGCCCTGTAAAGGGTTTCTCCATGATTATTATGTCTTTTAATTCAAGGGGATTGGGAAAATCCTCAAAAAAATATTTCCTGTATAGGTTAATAAGCATCGACAAACATGATGTTGTTATGGTCCAAGGGACAATGGTGGAAGGGGAAAAAATTATTGGAGAGTTGTCTAACATCATGAAGGACTGGGAATTCTTATTGAAGTACTCTGTAGGGAGATCTAATGGATTGGGTGTTGGTTGGAGGTTAATTAATTATGTGTCATTTGCCTCAGGTATAGAAGTGTGCTCTATGTAGTCAAGGATATATTTGTGTGTATGCAATAACTATGGACTTCATGAGGACAAGGTGGCCTACTAGGAGAAGCTATAGCCCTTAAAGAAAGGAAATCCCTATAAAGGATTTCTCCATGATTATTAAGTATTTTAATGCAAGGGGATTGGGAAACTCCTCAAAAATGATTTCACTTCTAGGCTAATAACCCCCCACAAACATGTTGTTCTTATGGTTCAAGAGACAATGGTGGAAGGGGAAACTTTATTGAAGAGTTGTCTAACATCATGAAGGATTGGAAATTCTTATTGGAATACTATGTATCGAGATCTAGTGGATTGGGTGTTGGTTGGAGTTTAATTAATCACATGCCATTTGCCTTAGGTATAGGAATGTATTCTATGTAGTCAAGGAAATATTTTTATGTAGCCAATGACCATGGACTTCATGAGGACAAGGTGGCATACTAGGAGAATCTAATAGCACATGATTTCTTCCAAAATGGGAAAGTTATCATGGGAGAGGACTTATATTTCACTATCAAGAGAGTTGATAAATGGGGGAATGCAACCAAAGTAGATCCTCTGGAAAGGTTTTTTCCTAAAGGAGATTGAGGAGGTTGGTTTAGTGGATGCATAACTAATTAAATTTGTTCTTACACGGGGAACATGAGAATAGGGGATCCAAGAGTTTCAAAAAGGCTATACAAGTTTATAGTGTTATTGTGAATGATCTAGTAAGGATTGGGTCTTGGGTGGAGGTAGGAGGGGAGTTAGATCATCTTCTAATTATGCTTTAGATTGCAAAAGAGGATTGTAAGCTCCCCAATCCATTTAAGTTGAAGTCCCCTTAGCTAGAAAATGAGGATTTCCTAAACCTAAACAAAGTTAAATGGAAAATCTACGATGGTTCTTTAAGGGAGTCAACTAGCCTTCAATTTGTTGCCAAACTTTAAAATGTCAAGAGTGTAGTATCGCCCTAGGTATTCAACAAGCATTGGAATGATGAATGACCCTTAATCACAATTGAGAACAAAATTGCAAGAGTACATGCACATGATCTCGAGAAACTCATAAATGGGCCTTCAAGAGCAAGGTTAAGAGCTTTGGAACATCTGAAAAGGAAACTACTCACAAAAAAACGAGTTTTATGGAGAATAGTGAGTAGAGATTTGTGGTTATTCAAGGGAGATGAAAATGCTAGATATTTCCATAAATGATCCAAACAAGACAAATGGTTGTAAGACTCGGTACCTAAGTACAATTCCACAATTAATGAAGGTAGAAAACATGAAAAGACGGTGCAGAAAATAAAGAAAGTAAATGTCTGTGTGTGTGTGTGAGAGAGAGAGAGAGAGAGAGAGTTGGGGAATGGGAAATGAAAGGACATGGATAGTGGTATTTCCCATAAGCCCCACTTTGCCAATCTCTTGTTGTAATTCCACTCACAAAGGCATTTTAACTAACCAAGAGGGAAGGATGCACAAGAGGAGCTATGTAAAATGTTGATGGCCATAGAGCCATGAGTTGCATCATAACCTGAGATTGGTGAAATAAAGGTTGAGCAACCATTTGTAGTTTTTTTTTTATTTGGGTCTCCAAGGTTAAAATTTTTGTATCTTATGATGTGGTTTGATTGTTGTGTTCAAAATCGTGTACTTCACTTATGGTGTGAGTGCATAGTTCGAAGCCAAACTTATTCTATTAATTGCGAGAAAATTATGCATAGTAAGACACAATCTCTACCTGGGTGGTTAATTTAGTGGCAAACTCTAGGAAAATGATATTTGATTGTTGTTTCAATAGCTAGCATTCTCACGATTTGCCAATGGAATTTGAGAGATTATTGTTCCCAATGGTCTTTGCACAATTCAAAATGAGAAGTTCCATAGCATAAATTTGATAGTTCTTACTCAATACTAATTTTCCTTTAGAATTGGGTGAATGCCAATAGTTAAAAGACATCCACAATTCATTTACTTTGTGAATTGAGATCGGGACTATCACGAGATATTTGATGTAGTTATCAAGTTGGTTTTTAATTATGCATGTAAAGAATAACAATTCATTCATAAGGGACAACAACAAAAAATTTAATGGGTCGATCCATTGGTTGTGAGACATCCCACACTCAATGAACTCTAAGAGACATGGTTCGTACACTCTTCCACCATTGAAGTGGAACCTAGAAAAATTAGCTAGAGGCCATGTGTGTGCAGATGTAGGTTGTGCATTGATTTGGTAGATTGCACCTCTCTTCCTTGCCAAGCATACAATTGGTTGTTGTGTGTTTACATGTACCTATGATTGGGTTGTGTGCTTAGTGGTGGGGAAATATAATTGATAATTGAAACCATAATCTATGTAGTCCCCTTCCACCCATCGCTTTGTTACTTTGTGGTTCAAGGCGTGGTTCTTTTCATTTGGATGTATCATAGCTAATCTCTTATGTTAAAAGAATTGTCACATGCCTCCTCTTAATTGTGAAAGCATGTTACTGGTGAAGCATTATATAAGATATTGCGTGTACTTGTGGAGGCATAATTAGTTATGACATTCCACTCATAATTAATGAAGATTGCATATATATATGAGCATTTCCTTGCATTAAAAGCATAAGTTGAATCATGAGTACATGCTTATGATAATTGTGAGTGACTGTTCATCGAGATGATTTTTTATTTTATTTTAATCCAAACAATTTCCACATGAATATGAATTATGAAAATCGATATATAAGATATATAAGGTGTCTAGAGATACATCACACATAAAAAAATGGATCATGTCTTGAATCCTAACTCTCGAGTCATAAAAAAAATAACAAATGTATCGCATGATCATCATGAATCAATAATAAAAATAAATTAAATTAATTAGTTCCACTAGGATATTGAATGCTCTACAAGGGAAGATTAATTAATGTTGTAAGAATGCTTTGAAATTAAATAATTAGGGCCATAAGAATGCACTAAAATTAATTAATTAGTGTTGTAAGAAATAAAAATGCTTTGAAATTAATTAATTAGTGCTGTAATAATGTTGTGCAAGGGAAAATCTCATAACAGGCTCCTCACACTCCACCCTCCACGAAGTCAAAATCACCTTTAGAAAAAATCGGCAATATCTCGGGATAAATCGACAAAAAAATCAGCAATATATCGAGATAAATCGGGAAAAAAATCGGCAATAGCTTAGAAAAAATAAGCCCTAGGAAAAAATCACCAATATCGCGGAAAAAATCGGTTTGACCGATTTTTTAGCCGATGTTTTTGAGAAAAGATCAACAAGCAGCAAAAATCATGATTTCTCGAAACATTGTTATTTCTCGATTGATGTTTGCAACACTCGTCTAGACAACCTTCAATGTATCAAGCACATAGCATTCAGGGCATTTAATCTACCACATGGGAGAGCCTTATCGCATCTTCACTGTGGTGGGTTATTCGACTCAAGGATTTTGTTTTATGGCACTATGGTTATGTGCTTCAAGGGCTTGAACTTCTTTCCATAGCCCCTCTTCATGGATTATGAGTTCTTGATTACCTAGTTTTTATTTTTTACAAGCTCAAAAATCATCATTGTATGTGCACCAAAATCTTCTTGAAAAGAATCATTTTTGAGACATATCTTCATATCTTCAGATTTATTTCTGTCGATGAAGCTCAAAGCACTCAACCATTCTAGCTAGCCTATCAAGGTCAAACTTGTTTGAAACATCTCGTCCCAACCTCATGCTTGAAGCTCAAATCACTCAACCACTCAAGAAAGCCCTACATTAAGTTCAAAGCACTCAAACACTTGAGCTATCCCATTCAACCAAAAAATATTTGGTAGTTCTCATACCTCCCTCATGAATGAAGCTCAAAGCACTCAACCACTTGAGTTATTTATCTGTTAAGTTCAAAGTACTCAATGCATTCTTTGTATACAATGCAAAAATCATTAATATGTGTTAGTAATTACAAAGTAATTTGTTCACTATATAATCTATCAATTAATTAATTTGTTCACTACATGAAATATCAACCAAGAAATTAACAATGAGGACTTTTGGGGGAGGTTCTAAAAAGACCCCCCCTAAAGGTGTTTTTGAAGGAGGTTATTTAAACCCCCCCTAAAGGTGTTTTTGAAGGTGGTTATTTAAAAACCCCCTAAAAGTCATGAGAATTCTCATGACTTTTGGGGGAGGTTCTAAAACGACCCCCCCTAAAGGTGTTTTTGAAGGCGGTTATTTAACCCCCCCCCCAAAAGTCATGAGAATTCTCATGACTTTTGGGGGGGGTTTTAATAACCGCCTTCAAAAAACCCTTTAGGGGGTCTTTTTAGAACTGCCCCCAAAAGTCTTGAGAATTGGACTTTTGGGGGGGACTTTTAAACAACCGCCTTCAAAAACATTTTTTTGGGGGGTCTTTCCAAAATCCCCCCCAAAAGTCCTTAGAATTGTACTTTTGGGGGCCGTTTTTACAAAACCGCCCCAAAAGTCCAACTCTCAAGACTTTTAGGGGGGGTTTGTTAGGACCACCCCCAAAGACCTGAAAATACTTTTTTTGGGGGGGGTTTAGCAAAACCGCCGCAAGCTAAAACCGCCCCCAAAAGGGTAATTTGTTGTAGTGACTGCAAATGCTTGGACTAAGACTGAAAAACCATCGCGAACTCAGAAACTAACTCGTCTCAATCACAGAGGCATCTATTTATAATTTACAAATGGGTGAGAGGGTCGACAAAGTCGACCTCTCTAATAATAGGAGTGTTTAAAAGTTTGTAACAACTGATTAAATTGATATATGCCAATGTAGGGGTGTTCTTCATACTTTGACAGGATTAGTTCCTTCTGAGATCAACTGCAACATTGATCTAACTCAGATGTGGACGAGCAGTGTGCTAGCAGACTGAATCATGGGCAGACGGACTCCTTCCAGAATGACGACATGAATGAACATGAGCGGGCGTGCATAACTCCCAGCCAAACAAATAAGGGAGCAGGAGCGCTGTAGTGTTGACATGGGCATGGAAGTTATGTCGGCAGGTGAAATGTCCAACACACATGACCCCGGACTGAATGCGCAGATGAATCAAGCCTTGGAGCATTCTCATGGACATGAGATGTGCTATCAGGCTTGGCGAGCATAAGGACGGATCTTATAGAGCGATAGCTCATTAACCAGGTCCATTGCGTGTCGAATAGAACCCATGTGTCCTTCTCTTCATTCAGTAGTCTAAGATGTGTCAACCACGGATTTCACGGGCTGAACGGTGGGCTGAACGATGAGATGAACACGTTTTAGGTTGAGCATGTAGTGCATGGGCTGAATGATGGGTAATTTGCAATCATAGCCTATCAATTAAAACCACAAATGTTAATTATGCCCAAAAACATCATTTTAATCATAAATAAGCCATAATATATGAAATATAACAAGATTTGCATAGTAAGTAAATTTGTGCATACTTGGACTGTTTGATGAGCTGAATGGCTAAGAAAACAACTTACTATAGAAAAAACAATAGAAATAACGCCACTTCGAGTAAATTAAATGATAAAAAATGGTGACAATATTGGACACCAACATTCCCCCAAACCGGAGTCATGCCAGGTCCCACTGAACAAAACAAAAAATAATTAGGAAGAAGGCCGAGCTGCGGTAGCAGCGGTCTTTGACTCGAATGATGGACATGCATGAGGAATTATACTTTACTGTAAGGATAACATTGTATGTTATTTTGGCGTTAACCGAGCATTCAGTGCTTTTCAACTGTCTACGCAACATCTTATTCTCTTCAAGGAGCTCGAAGATTGTCTCCGCATAGCTTTGACTTTGTTCTATTAATTGTGCTATCTCTTGGGTTAGCTGATCCCACTTTTGCTGACTCAGAATAGGTTGTTCTATACCATGCTCCAAGTCTATTTGAGGACTCTTCTCTTTTGGAGATGTATCAACATTAATAGTCTGTTCTTCAGAGCCTTTGTCTTTGTTACATGCAGGAGAGCTTATAGCAGCACAGGCTTCACTCATTTGAACGGATGCATTAGCTAGTGTGAAGAGGGATGAATCAAAGGTATGATCGTCCAGCTGAATATTTGAGCATGAGGGCTGACTCATAGTTTGAATGTCTGGATGATGAATGGACTGGTCATGATTTGTCTCTCTAGGTTCAATAGGAGAATGCATTGAATGGACAGAGTGCATATCATCTAAGTAACTCTCATCAAATTGTATATGTTTAGTGCTTGGTTTTTCTTGGGCACAAAGGTGTTCTTGAGAAGGAGAAGATTTGACGGTAGATAAATGAGGGTTTAAGATCTCAAAACCAAAATGGTCCCAAGTCTGACCTTTCTCCTCTAACTGATGAATGATTAAAAGCTTAATGAGACAATGGTGATATAAGCTGGTAGAAGGGTTAATGGTATTCTTTCTAACTTGACTTGACATCTTTTCCAAGCTCTTTAGAAAGTAGAATGGGAAATTTAAGGTCTGATTATTGAAAAAATGAGCTAACAGTCTAACGTGGCAAGCTTTAAAAATAGTGAACTTACCTTTGCAGGTGACTAAGTGAATGATAATGGTCAAAAGATCCAAGTACTCTGGCTTGATCCATTCTCTATGAAAACCTTTGGTGCTATTAATGTGTTGAAAATCGGGCTTGAGAGGGAATTGGTGAGCTTCTCGTGGAAGAAACAAATGCTTGTTCCATCGGGCACCTTCTCTAGGGAGCTTCGTAGCTAACGCTATTGACTCTTCTGTTACGGAGAAAGAAAGATTGACAAACTTGTCCATTTTTCCATCGAAACCTTTGGCAAACAACAAGAAAATCTCATGGTCGTTACCATGAAGACGGTGGAGAAATGGATTCCAACCTGCTTGAGAGAATAACTCATGGCATCTTTTAAACTCAGGGATATGAAGAAGATCTTGGTAGCTACCTGGCTTGCAATGGTTAGGCATTGTTGATAGAGGACGGGGGAAACAACAGAGAAATGTAGGGGATACAAGGAATTTGCAGAGGATGCAACTCGCAAAGAGAGAAATGAAGGGTGAATAGAGTGAAGCAGAAGTTCACGCAGCCAACAGTTAAATTGAGGTATGTTTGGATGGCTAGATGGTCATAGATAAAGCATGTTTTGAAAGATCACACTTGTACTTTGAAGATCTTGAGTAAAGTTCCAGTATTGAAGTGCATGTATCCAATAGATGCGTGTTTGATATAGTGAATTCAACCATGTCCAAAGCCAATCTTTGGACAGGTTGAACGAAATTCATGTAATGGTATATTCTACACGTGGAAGATCACAAGGATCTGATCCATATGCTGTAAATCTATACGACAGGTAATGCCATAGTGGTCATACAATGATTCATAATGACACAAGATTCATTCATTCAACAAGATGAGATGAATAAGGAAATAAAACCAAGTGCGAGATTTGACGTTTGATTGATCCCTATCATCATTGGTTAGTCAGAATTTTCAAAAATATCTAGCATGCTATTTGGAATATATAAGCTAAATTTTCTTCGGCAATTTTATTCAAAACATTGCTTATTTGCTGCATTCGTCACTACATTTGTATCAGGATTCGATCCATCATTTAGCCTTTCATACAGACTTTTGTCTATACAAACTTTTCTTGCTGAAGCCAACTAGGACTGATTTTTGCAAGGAATTTTTAAAGTTGTTAGTGCACAGAAAATGCTGTAAACTTTGTTTTCTAGAACTTTTAAGTCATGTCCCCTTTTGTTTGTCTTTTAATTAAAACAACTCGCCTTCTGCTTTTGCATTAACCTACAAACATCTATCACTTTCAAAGATAAATAAACTTTTTTCTTAATTTAAAAAAAATAGTTTAAAACAGTTCTAATCCTCCCCCAAACCAAAGATATGGCTTGTCCTCAAGCCAACAAAAAGAGCATTAGATATTCAATTATTTTATTAATAGCTGAAAAAAATGTTGTAATACTTTTCTCAAGAAAATGAAATATTAACTAAACATGTAGATGATTCAGATATGTACATTAACCATACGGAATAGAATAGTGCTTAAAAGAACCATATGAAGAATGATAGTATAATTTGATATGAAAGATGCCACAGGAAAACTAGCCATCCATGACTCATTTTAGAGATTTCTTGTCATCCCAAGATATAGATAAGGTTCCTGTAAAGCTTGTGACATTTTTATAATTATGGGTCCCATTTCTAAAAAAATAACATCCTAGATATTGTTTGAATTAGATGACAAGGTCCAAGTTTAACTTACAGTTATTCTCTAATGATAGTATACATGATTGGCCAAAACATGTGTTTGTATACTCAGGTTTCTTATATATGATTCATGTGCATAGAAATGCATTAACCAATCTCTTTTAATTGATATTGACCCGCTACCAGTAGGCTTGTTCAGTACCCTGGTGGGTTTATCTTGGTACCATGCAAGCATAATCCCACTACCAGCGAGCCTGTTCAGTATGCTGGCGGGTTTACTTGCACTTACCTAGCTTGCTTGTTTAAGATTTTACTTAGCATGGACCCGCTGCCAGCAGGCCTGTTCAGTACCCCGACGGGTTTGCTTCGTATAATGATGTATATGTATAATATATTTTTTTTATAAGGAAGCCAGTTGGTACTATAGTGTGCTAAGCCTTCTAAGCACATAATTCGAAATATTAGAACGAACCTTTATGAGCAACTTTTACTTATAATAGCCAAAGTTAAAAATCATGTCAAAAGATAATAACCTAAAGTTGTTCTTTGATCTATATCTATCTTCTTCATAAAAAATCAGTAATGTTCCCCACAAGAATAAAAGTAACATTCACTTCTAAGTTACCTTTAAAAGATGCTTTAAGAGACAAGTTTTGATAAGGAGTCTAGGATAAGCCAGTGATCCATAGGTGTAAGATAGTATATATTTTTTTAAGATCATAGCAACTAAGATAGGTCTTTTAAGCAACAGTTCTAAATGATAATCAGAAATGTGCATGCTTGAATCAAATACCATATTCAAAATCATAAACAAAATGGTTACAAAATAATAGAAAGAACACTTTATCTTTTGCTAAAAATGTCAATTTCAACAATAATTGAAAAAAAGAAGAAGGGATTAGGATAAAAAAATAAAATTATTTTAAGTGCTTCCCTTTCAATAATATTGCAAGAACGGATAAGGTCCTTGTAATTAAGCTGCAAAACTGTTGTTAGATGATTTTGATTTATTCAAAACAAAACATATGTACAAAAAATGTCATAAGAAATCTCAAAAGGGAGAAACGTTTTCCTATTTTTAATGGCAAAAATTTCATGAGCTAATCATACAAATGAATTCCCTCTATAAATACAATCAGCTTGTCAGAAATAACTCTTCATTATTATAACAAAAACAGAATATATTTACATATGTACAAACAAAGACAATCCTTTAGAAATTTTAGGGACTAGGAGGAGGAGGAGGAATGACTTCCTCTTCTACTAGTTCCATTTCCTGTTGTTGTAAGGAATTATGTACAAAGTCTTGTTTAGATATACGTTGGTGATAAAGTCTAATTCTATGACCATTCACAACAAAGGAAGTTTGAGAATCATCAATTGTTTTAATTTTAACGGATCCATTATTGAAAGATGTAACAATTTCATCAAGACCCATCTAGCGAGTAGTCAATTTACCTTTAAAATTTTTGTATCTTGAATCGAAAAGTAATGCTCAGTCTCCTATTTTAAATTGTTTTTGTTTAATGTATCTGTCATGTCATTTTTTACGTTGATTCTGTATTAAGATTGTTCGTTGGATAGCATCCTGTCTAATATCGTCTAATTCATTTATTTGTAGGATTCGTTGTTTCTATGCTTCTTCTAAACTCATTCCTAACGGAGCAGCCATACGAAATGTCTTAACCTGAAATTCGATGGGTAGGAGAACCTGTTTTCCATAAAAAAATTCATAAGGTGTGTGGCCAATGGTGTTTCTCCAAGTTATTCTATAAGCCCACAAGGATTTTGGGATCCTATCTGCCCAATCCTTGTGGTGTAACTGAATGGTCTTGGTCATGATAGCTTCTAATAC
Organism: Larix kaempferi; assembly: GCA_027924585.1. Classification (NCBI taxonomy): domain Eukaryota; kingdom Viridiplantae; phylum Streptophyta; class Pinopsida; order Pinales; family Pinaceae; genus Larix; species Larix kaempferi. The sequence goes on along the minus strand of BSBM01000070.1, from coordinate 20,493,051 downwards.
TTTGTTTGTGCTTTCTACTTGACCATTTGCTTGAGGATGATCTGGTGAAGATTTGAAATCTCTAATGCCATATTTATTAGTAAGTTCTTTCATTAACTTGGAAGTGAATTGAGATCCTTGATCAGTCACAATTTCCCTAGGTACACCAAATTAGGTAAATATTTCTTCATACATAAACTCTACCACTGATTTTTCTGTGGCTCAGAATAAAGCTTTGGCCTCTACCCACTTGGTGACATAATCTGTATAGACTAGGATGTACTTTTTCTTACGAGACATAGGGGAAAATGGTCCAACAAAATCAAGAACCCATTTTTCAAAATGCTCAATCATAACTTGAGGTTGCAAAGGCATCTCATCAGATGGCATAGGTCTACCCATTCTTTGTAAACTATCGCATCCCTTGACATATTTGGCAGCATCCTTGAAGATGCTTGGACAATAATATCCAAAATGTAAAACCTTATATGCTGTTCTTTTATCAGAAAAGTGTCCACCGCAAGGTCCACTATGACATGCATGAAGAATATCTGCCATCTCATCCTCTCGTACACATATTCTAATAATAAGGTCAGGGCCGGTATGAAAGAGATCATTATCCACCTAGGAATAGTTAGAGCTTTGAACTATGATTCTACTTTTTTCAGGTGGAAAGAAATGGTTTGTTAGCTTTCTAGTTGCCAAATAATTAGCTATGTTTGTGAACCATGGGTTTCGAACAGATACATCGAATAAATGTTCATCTGGGAAGCTATCATCAACAGGACTATCATCATTGTCAATTTGAATACAGGAGAGAAAGTCTGCTACTACATTCTCTTAACCAGGACGGTCAACAATGGTGATATTAAACTCTTGTAATAGAAGAAGCCACTGAGTCACTCTGCCATTGGTAACTGGTTTATTCATAAAAAATGTGACAGCAGAATGATCGGTATGTATGAAAAATTCATATCCTGTGATATAATGACGAAACGTATTGATGGAATAGACTACTGCAAGGAACTCTTTTTTGGTAACAGTGTATTTTGATTCTGCAGGAGTCAAGTTTTTACTACCAAAATAAATGGCATAAGATAAATTTTCCTCTTTTTGACCTAAGACTGCCCCTATAGCTATATCGGATGCATCAGTACAGATATGAAAATGAAGGGACCAGTTAGGTCCCCTAAGTACTGGTGCTACTGATAACTTTGCTTTTGAAGTTTCGAAAGCTTGTTGACAAGGTTCAGTCCATTGAAATTATGTGTCCTTCATGAGTATTTTGAACATAGGTGTGACTATCTTGGTGAAATTTTCTATAAACCGCCTATAATAACTTGCATGGCCAAGAAATATTCTAACATCCTTCGAAGTCTTTGGAGGAGGAAGATTGACAATTATATCCGTCTTGGCAGGATCCACCTTGATACCTTGAAGAGAGACATGATGTCCTAGAACTATGCCCTTGGTTAATAACATCTTGCATTTTTCATGACTAAGGGCTAAGTTTGTGTCCTGACATCGAATAAGAACTGTCTCGAGGTTGTCAAGGGCTTCTTGGAAGATATTACCATGGACTATGAAATTGTCCATGTAGACCTCTACACAATCATGTCTAAGGTCAACAAAGATACCTAGAATTGCACATTGGAAAGTAGCAGGTGCATTACAAAGGCCAAATGGTAACAATCGATAGGCATAAGTCCCCCAAGAGCAAGTAAAGGTAGTCTTATCTTTGTCCTCATGTGCTATTAATATTTGAGTGTATCCACTATACCCATCTAGGAAAGAAAAGTATTGTTTCCCCGATAGGGTATCTAACACTTGATCTATAAAAGGTAGAGAGAAATAGTCTTTAAGAGTGGCCTTGTTCAATTCTTGAAAATCAACATAGATACGCCACTTCCCCGTGACTTTATTTGGAACTACTACCAGAGGAGACACCCACTTACTATTGGAAATTGGGTAAATGAATCCAACATTAAGACGTTTTTGCAATTCTTCTTTTACTATATCTTTGAGAGTTTGGTTCATTCTCCTCTAGGGTTGTCTGACGGGAGGTATACTTGTGTCTGTGTAAATGTGGTGAATGCAAGTATCTGGGTGTATACCCTTCATATCGATGTATTCCCAAGCGAAAGCTCTGGTTTGACTTTTGAAAACATTTAACAATTGCTTTTGCTGACTCTCATCTAAACATGCATTTATATGTAGAAATTTTTCGGAACTAACCTCACATGGTACGGTATAAGATCCTAGTTGTTCTTCAATTGAAAAGACACAAGGTGTACTTGTAAATTTTGAGAGACTCATGTTTTCTTGAAATTCGTTTCCAATGATCTGGTCAAGTTGGGAAAAAGACTGAGGAAAGTCTATACATGTGGTGGAGTAAATGAATTGATTCAACACATTTTCAATATTTTGTTCTTGAAGTGCTCAGGAAAGATCACAAACAAGGGAAAGTTCTTCCAGGTTTTCCTATCCAAAAGGACAATCTAACCAAAATAAGCTCTCAACTATGGGCTGTGTTGGTGGGTATAAAGCTAGTCTTCTTGTAGATAACCCATCAGATATAACCATCTTTCCATCCCTACATCCTATGAATGCATTTGCAGTAGCCAGCCAGGGTCTTCCTAAAATGATAGGATGCCCCCTAGATGGGTCTTTTGATTGAAGAACCATGAAGTCCACGGGATATTCTCATGAGGCTACTGACACCATAATATCGTCTAATATCCTAGTAGGTTGTACCATAGTACAATCTGCTAATTCTAACATTGTTGGGGTAGGGTGGAGGAATGGTCCTAATTGGAGAGCTTCTAAAACTGTAGTAGTCATTAGGTTAATAGCAACCCCTAGATCAATGAGTGTGTTTCCTATAGCAGTGTTGCTAATGAGAACAATTACTACAGAATTTCCTCGATTTGTATACTTCAGAATTCTAGGTTGTTCTGCTATACAATTTGAGATTTCACCTATGACATGTATTGTTGGAGGGTCTTTTTGTTTCTTACCTGGTCTCTTAATGCAGAGTTCTTTTATCACTTTACCAAAGATTGGTATATCTTTAATGGCTTGTAATAAAGGAATCTTAATACAAATATTTTTCAATTCATTAATGATGTTATATTCTGGGTAAGTTATAGGTTTTTCTATTATTAGACGCTCCCGATATGGAGGTGACTTACTTCCCGATATTACTTTTTTATGAGGAAGGTTATGTGTTGAAGATTTAGGAACATCCACATTTTCAAGAATGACATCGTTCCAAATTTCATTCGGTATATTTTCTTCTTGAATAACAACTGATGATTTAGGATAATCTTGCAAAACTCTTCCAGACCGTAATCGAACTTCATGTATTGGTGCGGGAAAAATAGCATATGATGGAAGAGGTAACAACCCAATGTTATTAGGATCTTGGGTTGGTTTATTGTTAGGATTCGGTATCGGTTGTGTGGGTAATATTGTGGGTCTTGGAGGGTTCATATTCTGGAAATGATGAGGTTGATTTGGGATAGGGGGTAGTGAAGGAGGTTCATATCTAGGTAAAAATTGTCGAACATTAGTGTTAACACCCAAAAAGTGCTCACTACCTCATCTGCCCCATTACATGACTCATTTGTCCCTATTTCCTACCATATTTGCCTCCAAAACCTTAAAATCCCATTAAAAAGCCTCCAAAAGGCCAAAAAAACCATTAAAAAAGCCTCCAAAAGGCCAAAAAACCCCTTTTCCCCCCAAAATAGTCCAAAATTCCTCCAAAATAGCAAAAACCCTCTAAAAAGGGAATAAAAAATACAAACAAGAGGAAAAAGAGGGAAAAAAAAAGCAAAAACCCTATACAACTAACCTAAACCATATGGTGCCCAAAACCATGGGCCAACACTTCACCAGTAAAAACCTATAAATAGGTGATGGAGGCCCCTCATTTCATATCCACAGTCAACTACACCCTTACTCTGCCAAAATCACTCCTGAAACCCTAGCTCACCCTTGAGCTACTTTCACATTTGAGTGCCCCTTTGGCCCATTTCCAAAACCCTTTAGAGAAAGAGAAAGGAACAAAACTGGAGCTTGGAAGCATCTCTCTTGGACTGCTGCAAAGGCTTCATCAACCTCTACACTTGCGGTAATCTTTAATGCAAAAAAGAGAAATCTTTTGCCATATTTTCATGTTTTATTATTTATGTTAATGCTCATGCTAGGTTAAATTTCATACTGTTTTACTGCTTTTATTTACTATTTATTGAACTCCTACTAAGGAGTCCCTTCTCCTTAGTAGGTGCTCATTTGCACAAGCTAGGGTGAAAACCCTAGCTACAGTTTTGGCGACTCCCATTGTGTTCCTTCAAATTTCTGGTTATAGTTTTAAACTTTTAAACGTTTTTAATTTTCCGCAATATTTTTTCTGTTTTTTCCTTTCGGCTGTCCCTTTCGGCTGCCGTAAACTGCATCTTTTGCACTCCGTAGTTGCGTTCCGACCGCGTCTTTCAGGCATTTACTTGCGATCCGACCACGGCTCTCAGACTATTTCCCGTGATCTACCGGCGGTTTCCAGTCTGTTACCTTCGATCTGACCGCGGCTATCAGCTTGTTTCGTGCGGTCCGACTGCGACTATTAACACTTTTTCCCATGTCCCGCTTGCGGCTTTCATACATTTTTCTGTAACCCACCTGCGTCTTTTTCCCTTTGTCCCACATCCTGCTTGTGGCTTTCAGCCATTTTCCTGCAACCCGCCTGCATCTTTCGGCCTTTTTCCCGTGTCCCACTTGCGGCTTTCAGCCATTTTCCTGCAATCCGCCTGCGACTTTCAACCTTTTTCTTGCGGTTCGCCTACGTCTTTTGGCCAAAATCCCACAACCCGTCTACGACTGTTGCGCTATTTCCTGCGGTTCGACCGCTTAGATTTGCCAAAGACCCGTGGTCTATTTTCTGCACTTTTTTCACTATTTTGAACCCAACACTTTGCTGCAATATTTTCTGCACCTGCACAACCCTCTGTCGTATCTGCAGCCATACTTCCCTACAGCCTTTTTTCTGCAGTATTATTTATGTTCCATTTACAGAATATTTTTAAAAAATTTCAGCATTTTAATTGAAAAGAGAAAAATTTGCATTTAAAAGTTTAAACTATGTATTGTTATTTTTAGTTAGAAAGTTGCCCACCCCATGGAACTTTTACTTGGGTTCATCATCTCACACGCACACACTCTGTCACCTAATTCAAGTGAGCCCTAAAATACTACTTAACACAACCAACATTCTAACCCCACTTGGGGAACACATAAGAATTTTTGTAGTTAGGTAGTATCGAGGGGATAGGCATCCAAATAACACTCGTCAGTTGCTTACACTTGAGACATAGTTGTTGTCCATTAGGGAACCAAAATCCCCTAGTATTTTTTGACATGGTTTAAAACCAATTTATTGGGAAGGCCTCTCCCCTAGGAGGGTTGAAGTCGCTAAACTAGTTCCGGAAGCTTGAGTGGAATACCGCAATCCATTCAGTAATCGAAGGATACCTTTCGCAGTTCTCGGTGTATCACCTATATGGGGATACAACGG